>CAMZMU010000047.1:64275969-64599045 GCA_947311845.1 Poa pratensis | reverse complement strand
ATATTCTTGATTTGCCACCTTTGGAACATTGTTATTTGGATGTTTTTCTCGCTGATAATGCTATGAAGAAACCTTTGGGGCGAGTTAATGATGTTTTTATTACGTAAAAGATAACCTTGTCCCCGTTGATTTTATTGTTATGGATATTGAATGCAATGCATCTTGTCCTATTGTTTTGGGAAGACCTTTTCTTCGAACTGTTGGTGCCATCATTGATATGAAAGAAGGTAATATAAGGTACCAATTTCCTCTCAAGAAAGGTATGGAACACTTCCCTAGGAAGAGAATGAAGTTACCTTTTGACTCTATTGTTAGAGCAAGTTATGATGTTGATGCTTCTTCTCTTGACAACACTTGATTTTCACTTTCTGCGCCTAGCTGAAAGGCGTTAAAGAAAAGCGCTTATGGGAGACAACCCATCGTTTTTATTTGCTGTTATTTTTGTTTTCTTTGAGTCAAGGATTTTGTTACTTCTGTAGCAACTCCTTTGTATCTTTATTTTATCGCAATGTTGTGCCAAGTAAAGTTCTATATTGAAAGTTGATGCAAGATTTGGATTTCTGCGCAGTGACAGATTTTTAGCTGTCACGGATTTGAGCTTATCTCCCTGTAGAAAATTCAAAAAATTCTGAGAAAAATCACGCATATTCCTGAGATATGTACGCAACTTTCATTATTTTAGGCCAGATCCATCTGAGCAACTTAAGTGCCTCGAAAAAATTCGTCATTCCAGACTGTTCTGTTTTTGACAGATTCTGCCTTTTGTTTTGCATTCGCTCTTTTACTGTGTTTGTGTGGATTTCTTTGCTCCACAAAGCATTGGTGGCTGTAGCTAATGTCCAGAAGCTTTGGGATTGATTGTATCATTACAGAATATGAGAATTTTTGATTATGCACTAACCCTCTAATGAGAACTGTCTTGAGTTTGGTGTGAAGGAAGTTTTCAAGGATCAAGCGAGAAGGGTGATATTATGTGATCAAGAAGAGTGAAAAGCCTAAGCTTGGGGATGCCCCCGTGGTTCATCCCAACCATATTCAGAGAGACTCAAGCGTCTAAGCTTGGGGATGCCCAAGGCATCCCCTTCTTCATCAACAAACTTATCAGGTCATCTCTAGTGAAACTATATTTTAATTCTTTCACATCTTATGCGCTTTACTTGGAGCGTCTGTGTGTTTTTATTTTTGTTTTTGTTTGAATAAATTCGGATCCTAGCAATCCTTGTGTGGGAGAGAGACACGCTCCGCTTTTTCATGTGAATACTCATGTTCTTCACTTATATTTGTTGAGTATTCTTAACTAGCTACTGCAGTGCTTTTAGCTCCTGTTTTTCATGCATCTCTTCGAGCTGTTAGCACTTGTTTATAAATACTCTCTTGCTGCATTATATTATCATTTGGAGAGTTTATGTTTAAATAAATTATTGGTGTTTGTTTGGAAGAAAGAAAATGCTACATGTAGTAGTTGGTATTGGAAAAGACATATGCATTCTTGTAGATCATTGTCTTGTTTTGATTTGATGCTTTGCAATTGTTTTGAGCTCTCAAGTAGATCATGTTTAAGCTCTTGCATCATGTAGTTAAAGCCTAGTAGTGGAGAACTACCGTAGAGCTTGTTGAGACTTGGGATGCATATTTGTTCTCTCTAAGGTCTAGATATTTTCTGGTAAAATGTTTGAGCAACAAGGAAGACAGTGTAGAGTCTTATAATACTTGCAATATGTTTTTATGTGATTCTTGCTGTACCGGTTTATACTTGTGTTTGCTTCAAACAACCTTGCTAGCCTAAACTCTGTACTGAGAGGGAATGCTTCTCGTGCATCCAAAACTTGAGCCAAAACCCATGCCATTTGTGTCCACCATACCTACCTACTATGTGGTATTTCCTGCCATTCCAAGTAAATATTTCATGTGCTACCTTTAAACTATTCAAAACTTTATTACTCCTTATTTGTGTCAATGTTTTATAGCTCATGAGGAAGTATGTGGTGTTTTATCTTTCAATCTTGTCATTTACTTCTGACAGACTTTCACCTGGACTAGTGGCATATACATCCGCTTATCCAATAATTTGCAAAAAGAGCTGGCAACGGGGTGCCCAGCCCCAATTAATTACAACTTTCATTAATAATTCTCTTCACATGTTTTGCCCTGATTTATCAGTAAGCAACTTAATTTGCAATAGACACTCCTCCATGGTATGTGAATGTTGGAAGGCACCCGAGGATTCGGTTAGCCATGGCTTGTGTAAGCAAAAGGTTGGGAGGAGTGTCATCTATAAAGAAACTAAAATACATGTGTAAACAAAAGAGAAGAGGGATGATCTACCTTGCTGGTAGAATAACGTCCTTCATGGGAGCCGCTCTTTGAAAGTCTGGTTGACAAGGGGGTTAGAGTGCCCACTACCATTCGTTGACAACAACAAACACCTCTCAAATACTTATTTTGTGCTCTCTATATGCTTTCGAAAACTTAAAAAGCTCTAGCACATGATTTAATCCCTGCTTCCCTCTGCGAAGGGCCTATCTTTTACTTTATGTTGAGTCAGTTTACCTACTCCTTTCTATCTTAGAAGCAAACACTTGTGTCAACTTTGTGTGCATTGATTCTTACATATTTACTTATTGCACTTGTTATATTGCTTTATGTTGACAACTATCCATGAGATATACATGTTACAAGTTGAAAGCAAATGCTGAAACTTAATCATCCTTTGTGTTGCTTCAATGCCTTTTACTTTGAATCTATTGCTTTATGAGTTACCTCTTATGCAAAACTTTTTGATGCTTGTCTTGAAAGTACTATTCATGAAAAGTTTTTGCTTATATGATTCATTGTTTACTCTTTATCTATTTGTTAGCAAACTATAGATCATTGCTTTGAGTCACTTCATTCATGACATGAGCCTTGCAATATATTGATCAAGATTGTGTGAAAGCATGTCTCCTCAGAAATTATTTGTTGTTATCGTTTTACCTACTCGAGGACGAGTAGAACTAAGCTTGGGGATGCTTGATACGTCTCCAACGTATCCATAATTTCTGCTGTTCCATGCTTATATTATACCATTTGCTACATGTTTTATATACACTTCGTATCACTTTTATGCATTTTCTGGGACTAACCTATTAACAAGATGCCACAGTGCCAGTTCCCTGTTTTCTGCTGTTTTTGGTTTCAGAAAGTTACTTCTGGAAATATTCTCGGAATTGCACGAAACAAAAGGCCAGTCCCTATTTTTCCAGCACGTACACGGAGTCCGAAGGAGAGACGAAGGAGCCACGAGGTGGCCAAACACACGGCGCGCGGCATGGGCCCAGCCGCGCCGCCTGGTGGTTTGGGCCCCTCGGGGGTCCGCCGACATCGCCCCTTCGCCTATTTATTCCCCGAGACGCGAAAACCCTAAAACACCGAGCCTTTCATCCAGAACATATTCGCTGCCGCCGCCGTCGTCAACCCTAACTCGGGGGGTTCTGAAGCTCTTCCCGGCACCCTGCCGGAGAGGGGAATCATCACCGGAGGGCTCTACATCGCCATGCCCGCCTCCGGAGTGATGCGTGAGTAGTTCATCCTTGGACTATGGGTCCATAGCAGTAGCTAGATGGTTGTCTTCTCCACTTGTGCCATCATGTTTAGATCTTGTGAGCTGCCTATCATGATCAAGATCATCTTATTGTAATGCTACATGTTGTGTTTGCTGGGATCTGACTTATATTGATACCTATGTGGAGCTGAATATTATATTATCATGTCTATGTCATTTGTGATCTTGCATGCTCTCCGTTACTTGTTGAAGCCTTGGCCAAGTGAATACTTGTAACTCCAAGAGGGGGTATTTATGCATGATAGTTGGGTTCAACCTCTATTTAACCTGGGATAGTGACAGCAAGTTCTAAGGTTGTAGATGTGTTGTTGCCACTAGGGGTAAAACAGCAATGCTTTATTCAAGGATGAATGTATTGTTTACATTACGCACATTACTTAATGCAATTGTCTGTTGCTTGCAACTTAATACTGGAAGGGGTACGGATGTTAACCGGAAAGTGGACTATTTAGGCATAGATGCATGCTGGATAGCGGTCTATGTACTTTGTCGTAATGCCCAAATGAATCTCATAGTAGACACCACAGCTCACACATGCATGTTATATGCACTTATCAATTGTCAATTGCCCAGCTGTAATTTGTTTACCCAGCATGTTAGTTATCTTATTGGAGAGACACCACTAGTGAACTGTGGACCCCGGTCCATTCTTTTACATCTGAAATACAATCTACTGCAATCATTGTTCTCTACTGTTTTATGCAAACAAACATCATCTTCCATTCGATACGTTTAACCCTTTGTTTTCAGCAAGCCGGTGAGATTGACAACCTCACTGTTAAGTTGGGGCAAAGTAATTTTTGTGTTGTGCAGGTTCCACGTTGGCACCGGAATCCCTGGTGTTGCGCCGCACTACACTCCTTCACCAACACCTTCGAAGCAAACCTCGTTTTCCTACTGGTCGATTAAACCTTGGTTTCATACTGAGGGAAAACTTGCTGCTGCACTCATCATACCTTCCTCTTGGGGTTCCCAACTGACGTGTGACGTACAAGCATTGTTTCTGGCACTATTGCCGGGGAGATATTCCCTCGTCAACCTAGAGCCACCAGTGTGCTGGGTCACCACAACTTGCAGTAGCCGCCGACCTCATCCTCGTCATCCCAGATCGAGCGGGAGCCTGGCCGCCCGCGTGGTCCAGTACGACTGCGCCCCGCGCGCGCTCACCTTGCTGCAGTCGCCAAGGAGCCGCCTCGTGGCCGACGCTCCGAGCTTGGCCGCCGACGACCGTGTCCTCGCACGTGCTCGCCCTGCTTCATCTGCCAGCACCTCCTGCCGCCGGTGCAGGCCGACGACCGGCTGAGGAGCAAGCCCATGGGCAAGGAGTTGGAGGGGAAGAGCCAAGAGGTGAAGGAGGAGCAGGCCGTGGCGGCGGTGCGGGGAAGAGAGGAGAGGAGAAGGAGGGCGTGGCCCGAGGCGTGAATGGGGATTGGGGGCTAGGGTTTACCCTCCTCGGGCTGATTGGGTGCTCGCGGCGCGCTGGCCCGTCGCTGTCTACCGCTACAGTAAATCCCGGAAAAAGAGGGCGACCGCGACGTGCTGCAGGTGGGCCGGCCCGGTGCAAACCCCACATGTCATCGACTCTGTGTGTCCGGCAGCGAGTAGAAAAAGAAAAAAACTACCATCGGACGGCTGTAAAAGAAAGGTAGGTGGCAGAATTCACTGTACTGGGGTGGATGGAGGGCTCAGATAGTCTGCCTTAGCTGCCTCAAAACGCTTGTGGACACGCCATGGATGTGGTTGTCATTTATAAGGTAAATACCTCAATTAAGTGACACAATAGTACGAGAGAGAGAGAGCGAGCTATTTCATTCCATAGGACCTGTCCTGCCGGAAATCCATTTCGGGTAGTAGGAGCATCTACTCCCAATGAGCTCTCTCTTTTGTTATCATATTAACGGGAGTGTGTCTATGTCTTGCTTTGATAATTAATTAATTCTTCGACGATTTTACGAGATTTGTTCTTCCGTATCTAAAATCATGCTCGCGATGTTGAAAAAAGATTTTTCAGCTAGTGCGCAAACGTACTATTGTCTCACTTCATTGAGAAATTTGTCCAATTTACAAATTTATTCAAGAAAATGTTAAAGTGTTGTGACAACTTGTTCATCTAGAACAAAAAAAAATTCATTTGTAATCAAGGTTCAAATAATAGGGATTTTTGTACGGTTCTCAACTTAGTGTAGGATGGTGTGTGCACAAAATCGACTCGACTGAAAACTAATAATGTATACATCCATTATTTTTGGCAAAAGGTTGTATATCTTCCCACGTAGATTAGGGGAAACATGAGTAAACATCACTTTCTCTATACATCCATTGTTCATACACTGTAGTCATCACCATATATGTGACTGAGAATTAGAATGTATATTTTAACAAACTCTCTATATCGTGCTATCACAAACAACGTCGGCGGTAGGATATTACACGCGAGGGTTTCATTTAAGACACACACACAACACATAGAGTTAGTTAAAAAATAGTTTAGTATTTTTTAACACAAATATATGTTTGTCTCACCGAAATGATCTTAATTCTAGTTATTTCAATATTTTATAAGTATATAAATTTAAAAGTTTGGAACCATGTTTTGATTTTAGTCCAATATTTTCATTTAAGTCAGAATAGTGAACATATATACATTTAGGTAGGACCGAACCACAGCGATGAAATTTTTCATGGTGTCTGATGCCCGTGGATCGAGTTACGGAGTTGAATCCGTGAGTGAGATGTCACGTGTTTTTGAGTTTTGTGGTTCAGCTCGTTATCCTCGGGATCCTGTGATAACTTTGAGGAATCGATGGATTGAGAGTTGTTGACACTTGACACAGACACAATGGGTACGGAGTGTAGTCCTGACCATGGGAAGCCCAGCTCGAAGCCCGGCCCGAAAATCTCGGGATTGGGCCTCAAATCTAGGCTCGACGGCTGCGATGGATCGGGTCTGGGCTTCGTGTTTTGGCTGTTTCAGCCCGATCCGAGGTATGGCCACGTATAACGGAGTGTTACTACTCGCTCCATCTCAAAATATAAGGCACACTATTTATTTATTTTTTGATGGTATTTGATACTCGATTTTGACCACTAATACATAGTAATTATATGGATTGAGAATGTAGAAATGATACCGTTGTATTCTTCGTGTAAAATTATTTCGTTTAATATTTCTTTCTACTATTAAGGTGTAGTTAGAAATAATTTTCGATTTTGCTATGCACGTGAGAAATGTGAAATGGTACCAACACCTCGATTGATGCGGGCAGGCTCGGATACAACGTGCTCGTCTCGTGCCGACTGGCGTACGTCTGCTGTCGTGCACGGCACGGTCCAGACGACAGAAACTGAGATGATCGCGAAACGCACGACACGATGCATCCGTGCCGGCGCGTCGCAATGCTCCAATTAAGCCTTCGCATTATTATTGGACGCAGATCGCGTCCACACGAGACGAGACGGGCGGGCCACACCCACACCACCAGGCGTGCATGCATGCGCGACATCACACCACACACCTGGCACGTACTCAAAGCATTCGACGCCCCGCTGCCGTTTTTGCCGGCTGTTTCCTTCTCCGCGTCCCGTCGGGAGATCGATCTGGGCGCCGCACCCAAACACCAAACAGCCAGCCCACCTCCAATCCAGCGTCGACAGGTGCACTGGCCAGCGGCTTTGCTTTGCTTTGCCTTCTGGCCTGCTCAAGGGTCTCTTCTCTTGGATTCGAATGCAGTAAATTTCCCCATCACTCTAGTTGTTCACCACTAAAAAAAATCACTGTACTTGTTTTTCTGACAGTATAGTGTTTTTTTTTGCGGTATACATTTTTCTATCGAAAAGAGGAAAAACTTCTCGACGACGGTATACCTGATAGTCTGTTTGTACAAGGATTCCGTTTCCAGTGAAAATATAACTGTTAATTTAACCGGAATTCCCTGTCCCTCCCTGAAAATTCGCTTAGTGCGCGCATTATTCCAAACCATTTGAGTTTGGGTTGGATAGTTCCTCCAAATCAATTTTGAAATGTTTGATATTTCCAAGTTTGATTTTTTGTGAGAATCACGAACCGACAACCCTCTCCCACTACCCCGTGATTTTTCAATACGGTACCCAAATCCTTGGTTTGTACGACACAACGCGTGTTTGTTCCGATCCGTAACACCAAAATGTTAGCGCAATTGACTGTTTTTCTATGGCCTATTACATATCACGAAAAGTTTATTAATATTTTCTTTTGGACATGAATGAACTTTTCGTACACTGTTTTGTAGCATGTTCAAAACACATATTCTTTTCAGGTTCTTAGATTCTTTTACGGTTTTTAGAAACTTTTTCCTGAAACGTTTTCTCTTATGATTTCTACACACATAGCCTATATGGTTTTGTGAGTAACAACTGGAACTAGCCAACGGATGGACCTCTCCTTCTCCGCGACATCATATCCCAATATCACCCTCTTTTCCATCATTTCTAACTGACCCACCTCTCGTTTACGTATATACACACATCGAGGTTATCTAACCCGAGCATATCTCTCTACCTCTAGCCCACCCCCGGCCTCCTCATCCACTCTTTTTTTTTTAGCCACCATCTTTCGCCCTTTATGGTGGTCGAGAGAGTTGGCACCACATAATGGAGATCAAACTCACGTTACCAATTGCCTAGAGATGGATCGGTGGTGCTTGATCTAGCTCAACAAGTAGGATTTGTCGCCAGTGAGCCCAATTGGACAATGGCTAGTGCCTCAAATGTTGGTGATGATAGCTTAGTGAATTTAAAATTTTCTATACGACATGCTGCAAGCGCGTCCATTTTTTGCTGCATACATAAGAGAGAAAATTCAATAATTAAGGATGCTTTGTTACTAAAGGTTAAAATCATGCTACAAAATTGTGTTTTTTGTCGTTACCTATGTTATTTGCGTTGGTTTATGTGATAGGATTTTTTCTTTTGATATTTCATTGGAACAATTTAGCGATTTGTTGCATACACACATTGTTTTGTTATGTATGCATGTCTCAAAGGTTGTACTAGCTCTTAATAGTGTTCTGGAACCACGAGTAAAATTGTTGCATACTAAGATGAAAATTATTAATGGCAGAAGTTTGATTTTGCAATAATCACATATGGCAAAAAAAAACTTTCTACAGAGTTTGTTGATCGGAAAATTTCTATGTCGTGGTACACAATCCATTTATGAATGATCATTTGTAGGGAAAGTTTCCGATCATATGGTACACAATGATCACATTCGGTTAAAACAGCTAAGCCATATCGGAAAATTTCTATGTAGGGATACCACTACCATAAAACCCGACAAACAAGTTGCATATAGTAGTCGATGGTGAAAGAAGTAAGTGCTAATTGTTCTAGGAAGAAAATTATAACATCAAAATTTGTTTTTCTTTAGCTCTAGGCTCAACCGATAGGGCTTACGTAGCTGTTTTAACCGAATATAATCGACAGACCTTTAGCTCTGTTTTGTTACCCTTCCACCGGTGTTCGGTGTTGCATCCGCCGCACCAAACCACCGCCACCGCCATCCCACCTCACAACGGTCAGGTCGCCGGGAGTCCAAATCGAGAAGCAATAAGTAGCTAGCACCCCGTCTCCTTCCCCCAAACGGCTACTTTCTCCCCCCTTCCGCCACCTTCCAGAACCTTGTTCCGGCACCTCACGATGCCGCCGGCGCCGCGCAAGCGCCAGCTCGGCCGCGTGGTCCTCGCCCTCGCCGGAGCGGGTTACCTCGCCTTCCTCCTCCTGTTCGAGCTCCCTTCCCTGCCCTTCTCGTCCCCCTCCTCCTCGTCGTCGCTGCCCACCCACCGCTCGCGCCGCCGCGAGCTTGAGGCCTCGGCGTCCACCTCCTTCTTCTCGCCTGCCCGTCCCTCCAACCCCGCCTTCCCCTCGGCCCTGTCTCCCGCGCCGTCGCCTCCGCCTCTCCCGATCTTCTCCTCTCTCCTCGTTCTCCCCAGGTCCAACGCCACCGCGACCCCCTTCGATGGCACCGCCGCCGATGCCTTCTCCGCCGCAAAGTCACATCTTTCTCACCTAAGGACTGCCGCCGCCTCCGCATCCGCTGCGTCCCCGCCCCCGTCCTCCCCGACCTGCCCGGCCTCCATCTCGCTGCACGCGGACAAGCTCCCCGCGGACGGGGTCCGGACGGTGGAGCTGCCGTGCGGGCTCGCGGTGGGGTCGCACGTCACGGTGGTGGCGCGCCCGAGGGCCGCGCGGCCGGAATACGAGCGCAAGGACGGGAAGGCGCCCCTCATGGTGTCCCAGTTCATGGTCGAGCTTGTGGGCACCAAGGTGGTAGACGGCGAAGCGCCGCCCAGGATACTGCACTTCAACCCCAGGATCCGTGGGGATTACAGCGGCAAGCCAGTGATTGAGATGAACAGCTGCTACAGGATGCAGTGGGGCCGCTCGCAGCGCTGCGAGGGCTACGCGTCCCGTCCGGCCGAAGAGACTGGTGAGTTGCGGAGCGGACCTCATGCTTCAGATCTGCTTGGTTAATTTGTTTCGATTGCATTCATGTTGATTTGATTTCTTTCATCTTGCCATGATGTCATCGCCTGTTATTCAGTAATTTAGAATTCTGGCTTCAGAAGATTGGATTCGAGTTGGTAGGAACTAGGAAGGGATTGTTAGTTAGTTAGGAAAATAGAAGCCATCAAGGCATCAACTCCAGTGGTCTAATGGCGTGGAATAGTGTGTATATGGGTGGAATTTAGCAAGAGAAATATGCAGACTCTGGGAACAAATGTCCAGTGAGGGCTCGAATTTTTATTTTGCTTGGTGGAGAATGATTCTGATGGTGATTGTGCAGCTTGATTTGTCAAATTAGTGGAATATTGTAAGAATCAAACAAGCATGGACCTACAACCGTGTTTGAGGGATACATGTGACTTTGACTTCAACGTGGCGGTGGTTACTTCGTGTTCCCATTTTCTTCTTCGCCAATTAGTGCGAGAAGATGGCAAATAATTGATTGCTTAGTTATGCATCTACAGTCTAATTGTTCTGTTTGTTGCAACCAAACTGGTTTAGTTATTAATAAACGATTCTGATTGTTTCGAAGGTTGCAAGTGAAGCTTTTCAAGTTTCGTGCAAGTTTGCATTTTCGTTTTTTTGCACACATCCATATTTTTTGCAATTCATTTTTATATGATTTGAAATCAGACTTTCTTTTACTTGAAGGATATATACCAATATCTTTTTGCAAAAAAGTGGCAAGCATGTTAACGTGGTACTGTTTTGACCTTTCAGTTGATGCTCAATTGAAGTGCGAGAAATGGATTCGGGATGATGACAACAAGTCCGAGGAGTCAAAGATGAAATGGTGGGTGAAACGTTTAATTGGCAGGCCAAAGGATGTGCACATCAGTTGGCCATACCCATTCGCAGAAGGGAAACTGTTTGTTTTGACTCTAACAGCTGGTTTGGAGGGTTACCATGTCAACGTTGATGGGAGGCATGTCACTTCATTTCCTTACCGCACTGTAAGTTTGTCGTAAAGCCTCACAAATCTGGCTCAATTTCATGAGTAGCCTCTTGAGATCTGCATATCTGAATTTTGTCAACTGATCTTCTTTACAGGGTTACACTCTTGAGGATGCAACAGGCTTGTCTCTGAATGGAGACATTGATATTGAGTCCATTTTTGCTAGTTCTTTGCCCAGTTCACATCCTAGTTTCTCTCCAGAGAGATACCTAGAAATGTCTGAGCAGTGGAGAGCCCCACCACTACCAACTGAACCGGTCGAGCTTTTTATTGGCATTCTGTCAGCAGCTAACCATTTTGCTGAGCGTATGGCTGTCCGGAAGTCATGGATGATGTATACAAGAAAATCATCAAATATTGTAGCTCGGTTCTTTGTGGCTCTGGTAATTATCTGCTTTTCCCTTGTTTTTACTTATTTGCATATTCTGAACTCTGACAAATCAAGCAATTTGACAGAACGAAAAAAAGGAGATCAATGCAGAGCTCAAAAAGGAGGCGGAGTTCTTCCGTGACATCGTTATAGTGCCTTTCATGGATAGTTATGACCTTGTAGTTCTGAAAACCATTGCCATTGCCGAATACGGGGTAAGTGAGCTGAAACGTGTCAGATGATTGCATCATCCTGTCAGGTTTTGTTGACATTTCTATTCTGCCGGGTTTTGTAGCCATTTTTGTTGACATTTCTAAACTCATTAATGGTTGCTGTTCATCCAGGTTCGAGTCATCCCAGCAAAATATGTAATGAAATGTGATGATGATACTTTTGTTAGAATTGATTCCGTACTGGAACAAGTGAAGAAAGTTCGAAGTGATAAGAGTGTGTATGTGGGAAGCATGAACTACTTCCACAGACCACTGAGATCCGGCAAGTGGGCTGTGACTTATGAGGTAAATTCCTGTCCTCTATTGCAGAACCGGCATTCATCATGTTGCTTAAGAAATGTTCCTCCGCCCATGTTTCCATTTGCTGTCATGTGACAAGCAATCAAAAACAAACTAGCACGGTCCAGTTTTTAACTTCTTATACTATCATACATATGAGTCATGAAATGTCCTCCGCCCATGTTTCCATTTGCTGTCATGTGACAAGCAATCAAAAACAAACTAGCACGGTCCAGTTTTCACTTCTTATACTATCATTTATATACTTGAATAAGTTGTTTATACATGTAATTTTGTATCAGAAGGGGATTTCACATTTCTTCTATAAGTCAAAGGTCTTGCATTCATATGTTGCTCTTTGCAAACGTGGGCAACCTTGTGCTAACAAAAGCTGATGTTGTACTTTATGCTGTACTTATTGGTGTTTTGTCTATCCTGATTTTTATATATCTTATGGGGATCTTATGTTTTTTCTTATTTCTTTCCAGGAATGGCCAGAGGAGGTTTACCCAAATTATGCTAATGGGCCTGGCTATGTGATCTCATCAGATATTGCACGCTACATTTATCTGAATTTGACAATCAGACACTTCGGGTAAGCATCCCTTGAACGCTATGTAGTCGCACCCGAATTTACTCACACTGTGCAGAAATGGTGAGAGCTAAGTTGTTTTTTCCTTTATTGTGCAGCTATTTAAGATGGAAGATGTCAGCATGGGTATGTGGGTGGAGAAATTCAATATCACTCGTCGACCGGTGGAGTATCGGCACGACGTCAGGTTCTACCAGGCTGGTTGCTTCGATGGTTACTTCACCGCACACTATCAGTCTCCCCAGCACATGATCTGTTTGTGGAGAAAACTGCAGTCTGGTAGCACACATTGCTGCAATGTGAGATGACGATGGCAAAAAATGTGGGTCATTGTTGGTTGGAGAGGTGATCAGCTCGCAAGCACAACTCGTGTACCAGATGACTGAAACTCATCAGCGACGCCGAGGACCATTTGGAGGAGAGCTCTCTACTGGGTTTGTCGTACAATTCTTTCATTCTTTTGGTCGGTGGCCCGTTTCCGTGCTGCTGATTCTGACACCTGATGGATGGATGCCCTTGGGATTCTTTTGACACTTGTAGTCGCGTCAAATTTTACTGACCTAGGAATTTTCATGTTGGGGGTATATTGCATGTGTACAGAAACAAGTTCAGAGTTCTATTTATGTTATACGATGTTTCACTTGTTCTTGAGAAACCCCTTTCACTTCGCCTCCCGGGCCGCTCCCGCTCGAGCGGCTCCGGAGGCCGACGAAACCACAGCAGCCAGCCTCTCCCTCGCCAGCCCCCTGGCCGCTGCCGCCGCCGGCCGGCGGCGGTGGCGGCGCCTCGACCCGTCAAAGGCGGAGGGGAGTTGGAGCGCGCTGTGGCGGCTCTCCTGCGAGCGGAGCAGAGGTCGCGGCGGCGGGGCTGTGCGGGGCGGCGGAGCATGGTGGAGCGGCGGGGCAAGCGAGGAGGGCGCGGTGGTGGAGCCGGCCACTGGAGGCAGCAGCCATGGCGCCGCAGGTCGAAGAGGTGCGGCGGCGCACGGGCCCGATCTGGGCCCAACCCTGGGCCCGATCTGGGCCGCAAGGGCCACGGCCGTGCCTGGCTCGGCGTGACGGCGGAGATGGCGACGGTGGCAGCCAGGAGCTGGAGCTCGCGCTGGATGTTGGTGGTGGTGCGCCGGCCCACCCTGGCCCGGATGCTGTTGAAGATGTGCGCGGCTGCTGGGCGTGGTTCGGCGGGGCAGGAGGCTGTGAGGGACGGCGCCGTTCCTGGCCGTGCGAGGACGGCTGCCCCGGGTGGTGTTGGTGGGAGATGATTGGCACCGCCGTGGTCGTGGTCTCGGAGGTGTTGCATCCTCCTGTTGGTGGATCGACAAGCGAGACGTGCTGCGGGTGTGTCGACGCCCGTTGCGTGGCAGTGATGGTGGAGCTTGGATGGTGAGGAACGGCGCCGCTGCTGTCGTTGCTTCCTCGGTCGGGAGTTGCATGGCCCGCGGGCGTTGCATCCTCGAGGAGACGAATGGCGCCCAGTATTTGGTCGCATCCTTCCGATGGGAGAAGCTTGGCGCCGCAACGGTGGTTTAGTACCTCCGTCCAGTGGGGGACGCGGCTGCTAGGATGGAAGCATGTCGAGCTTGCCGGGGTTGTGAGGTTCGCCGTGGAGGCAGGGTTAGTGGTCTGGTGTTTAGTCTGTTTGGATCCTGTGTTGGGCTATGCAGGTGGGACTGCCGGCGAAAGCCGTACTCCGGTTGTGGCCGGAGTCGTCGATGGCGGCGCCTACGGGCGTCGCTACCTCGTTGGAGGCATCGATGTTGCTGCTCCAACCTTGCTTCCCCAACATTCTCCGGGGTAAACCCTTGATCTAACTTTAGATCGGACGATGGCGGCGCTATCCGGCGTCGTGTTCCCTCTTGGGGGCATCGTCTTGGAGATGGATCCGGTCAGAGGGACCTGTGGCTCGCTTGGTTGTGTGTGTTGTAAGCCGAAAGGCGTCGCGCGTCGCGTGTATGGTTTTTGGGTCCGGTTTCCCTCATAAACTGGACCAACCTTCTATCTATTCATTGAATTTAGCAGTGATCCTGCTAACATTCAAAAAAAAAAAAACTTGTTCTTGAGATCTTATGGTAAGAAACTAAGAAATAAACTGATATTAGCCTGCTCAATTCAATAGTCTGTGACACGAGCTCAGTCCTGGCTTTATTTTCCAGCAAAGTATCTAGTCAGCTTGTCCTCCTTTTCGAAAACATCTAGATCCATTTTGTCATCAGTTCACAAGAACTCTCAACTTACAAACTCGCTGAAACAAACGTCTTACCTCGAGACTTGGAAACTTGTAGTCCTAGTCTCGTAGTGCTAGTTTTGTGGTATTAAACACCAAAGAAGTTCTACAGTTTCAGCTGGAGGAGCTTTTTTTTTTTCAAGAACATGCAGGAGATCTGCATGTCATGACGTTGTACTGTGTTTCGCAAAAAAAAAAGTTTTACACATTACAAACGCAGCCGTACTGCCCGCTTAAACTATAGAAATATGGACCATTGCTTATCGAATAAATGGGCTGGTTGTTTCTCTTTTCAAATATGAACCCCAGATCTCTTGCCCTTCTAGCCAGGTATAGATCGGCCTGCTCAAGCTGCACCCGAAGCTTCACATGTTATTTCTTTTTCTGTTTTTGCTATGCGTCTTATATGCATATACAGAACAATCTGATGCATACTACTTTCGTTCCGAAATATAAAGTGTTTAAGCTTTTTCCGATTCAGATGTATGTACGCGTTTTAGCGTGTAGATTCACTCATTTCAGTCTGCATTTAGTCCATGTTTTTTTTGAGGGAATACCATCATGGCTAGCTTTATTAATCTCAAATAATAGTTATATCGTCCATGAGCGATTGCAAAATAAAGCTAGGGGGTTCATAGACCCAATTACAGAAATCTTTTGAAGAATAACAATCCCTAGCTATTATATGAGCTACTTTATTTAAATCTCTCTGGCAATGAGAAAACTCGACCTTCCCAATTAAACCACATGTCGCCAATATGTCCGCGTACACAGCTGTTGCCGTATTCCACATTTATTCTTGTCCCCCACAATGATCAGATTGAGCTTCTATTGCATGAGAAAATTGCAAAAAACCACCACAATTAGTGGTTAAGCTTCAAAAACCACCACCACTATTCGTTGACAACGTTATAAAAAACACTGATTCTGTCTGTTACCTCGTTTAACCTTGATTCTGACAGATGGGGCCCACTTGCAGGCGTGACGTGGCGTTTTTTGACGGATCGCGGAAACGGCCGTTAACGGCGATGGTCAGGTTTAGGTTCGACCGACTCCGCCTATCCTTTGTGCCCGACCTCACTCTGTCCTCTGCGCTCTATCTCTCTCGATTCTGGCATGCGATTTCACGGCGAGCCGCTCCGCCACCGCTCCGCTCCCGCAATGCCTTCGTGGAACGACGGCGAGACCGACACCGACGGCCTATACTCGGAACCTGAGGTGAGTCCTCTCTTTCCATTAGGGTTAGGGTTTCACCCGATCTATGTTCGAGCTTCGATTAGGCGAATATTCTTCGATTTGAGTTCAGCTTCATTACGCTAGAGCTTAATTTGAGCAACTGTAGGACCCCGAGACCATCTACGATTTCGATTTCTGCGGCCTCGAAGAGGATGAGAGTCGAATGTGCAACTGCCACGGACAATTTGAGAAATTTGTGGCCTTTGAGAGTTCTGACACTGGTAGAAGATTTCTTGGATGCTCATCTGTGGCCAGTATTAGTTGCAATATCATTTTGTTACTGATTTTTTTTGTTAACTAGCTGGTAGCGAATTTGTGCAGTATATATATTTGCCTTACTAGTATATATTGCTCCTGATAATATATTTGTGTAGTGTATATAATGTGGTACTGATTATATAATGTTATTAGCTGGTATCGATTTGTGTAGTGTATATTGCTACTAGCTGGTAACATTAACAATCTCCCTACAATTCTGGATCTGTTGGGTATATAGATACTGCAAGTTTTCATCATCTTCTAGACTAATTTCTTGGCTGTCTAACATCCTACACAAGAACATGCGATTCAGAATCTGAAACCCTACAAATCTGAGACAAAACCAGCTAAAATTTGTAGTGCTTGCTGTGCTCCACCTAGCGAGGACGTGAGTACTTGACTCTGCAACTGCGAATCCTTGGCCACCGGCGCCGCCTTCGCCGGGAACAGTGACGTCTTCGCCGCGGCCGGGTTCGAGCTGCCGCACCAGTCCCAGTCCTCTGAGAGGAAGCCCTGGACCGGGTTCGAGCAGCCGCCAGCACCCGCGACTCCATCTCTCCCCTCTCCGCCGCCGGTTGCGCCGCCGCCGGGACTCGCAGGATCCATGGTCTCGAGCACGGGAGAGAGTGAGCTGGATTGACCCGCCCGACCCGAGTCAACCTAACCCTGACCCATCGCCGTTAACGGCTGTTTCCACGATCCGTCAAAAAACGCCACGTCACGCCTGCAAGTGGGCCCCATCTGTCAGAATCAAGGTTAAACGAGGTAACAGACAGAATCCGTGTTTTTTGTAACGTTGTCAACGAATAGTGGTGGCTATTTGCAAATTATGTGAAAACCGGTGGTTTTTTTAAGCTTAACCACCAATTGTGGTGGTTTTTTGCAATTTTCTCCCATTGCATGTGCGCCAATAGAATTCGCCAACTGTAGACCACGGCTCATAGCCATAGCTTCTGCTATTGCAGCTGAGGAGATGTGCGGAATAAACTTTGGTGATGCAGCCACAAAAAGGCCTTGGCTGTCACTTATTATAGCTCCAGTAGCGTGTAGATTACTCATTTCAGTCCTGTATTTAGTCCATGTTGAAATAACTAAAACCTCTTATAATTTGGAACAGAAGGAGTATTAAACTAGACCAACGACTATTTGTGTACATGGCCCACATTTCTTATTAATTGGGTCATGACCCACGGCCGTAGTAGTGTACCCATGCCCGACACATAACTAATGGGTGCCCATGGGTCACTAAAACCCATACCATGCCCATTCGGGTAAGATGCCCACAGACGCGCATACCCATGGGCCAAATTACCGAACTTAGCCATGGTCAATACCTTAAACTAAATATACGAGTCAATTTGACAGAGAACACATTTGACAAAGTGCTCGCGTTAAAATAATCAAATGGAAACAAGAACAGTACAATATTTTTTTCGAAGAGGGGGATAACTCTTGGTCTCTACATGTGAGTGTTGCAAATAAATCGGCTTATGAAAACAAACTAAGGATATCCACATAGGACCTCCACGAGGCAACATCTCTAAGATCCTATAACAAATCATATGACCGTGGACATTAATCCATCGGTCGAGCGACATGTGACCTAACAAAGTATGCAACGCTACGAGAACATCGTCTTAAAAAGAATCGCCGCTCGCACACCGATACTGACTGATCTGATTATAAGTCAAACTTGGAGCTATTACTCTCGAATCATACTTTCGAACCATCACCTTCAACAAGGGAACAACATGTGACGTTAACGCTGACTGGCCTAGCTAGAAGGCTAATTCATGAGTTTTCAACCGGGGAAAATACATCATCATTGTCAATGTCCAAGGTCGCCATCCACCTCTCTAATGGCTTGCTCACGCAGAACTAGCTGGCCAATGGAGGAATCGTCGGAAGGGACGAGTCCGTCGCATATTACCAACCACTGCTGCCCCATCTTCTTGCTGGTCATTTTTCAGATTTTCCTATAAATAGAGGAGATCCCACCCCTAGCCCCCTCCATTCAAAGGGTCTCCACTTCAAGTCTCCCGTGCACCCTTGTAGGTTTCCATGTTCGTACGGTGGCAGTTTTCTTCTTTTTACCTAGTGGATTGTACCTCTGAGATTAGCTTCGCGTGTAAAACAACAAAATTAAGTTTTATTTGTTCTTGATGTGTAAATATTTGTGGACATGGATGACATGGGAAAGTCCAAGGTGGATGGCAACGACTACCTGCTAACGACGTTCCATTCCCATCGTAAAAGTAATGAGAAGAACAAGGAGGTATGGGAGGATGACAACAGGTAGACCGCCACCGCTGGCCTGCGACGATGACAACGAGGGTATGTGCATCGACGAGGATTCCTTGGCAGCTTGGGTTTGGTTCTATTGATTCCCGTCAGAGAGCAACACGAGGGTTTCACTCTAGATTCTTATCTATACCCTCAATGCAAATCATTTGGACATCTCAAATCTAATTTTAGTTTTGTGTGACAATGTTGGCAGACCATTTGGTTCAACCGACTCAGACGGACTTTATACAAGGGAGAAACATCCTATGCGGGGTTATGATCCTTCATGAGATGGTCCACAAACTTTACCGAAAAAGGTTGAATGGGGTGATCTTTAAATTAACTTTGAAAAGGTTAACGACAAGGTCAAATGGTCCTTTATTCAGCAGACCTTGAAAATGAAAGGTTTTTTTGAAAATTGGCACACATGAGTTATAATTTTATCACTAGGGCTAGTGTGGCCATTGAAGTACATGATGATCTTGACCATTGCTTCCAGACAAGGCGAGCCATTGTCGCCCATGTTGTTCAACATAGTGGCAGATATGTTGGATGCCATGTTTTTGTGTTCAAAGTTAGGCGACCAAATTGGAGTAGTTCCATACCTCGTGGGTGGTGACCTCGAAAATTTAAGAAACTGAAGTTAATTTTGTTAGTGTTTGACCAACTCTCGGGATAAAAATTAATCTTCATATAGGTGAATTGTTCTATTATGGGTGTGGACTAGTCGTGGCCTTTTAATATGCTTAATTTTTCGGATGTGAACAGGAACAGTTTCCAGTTAGATATTTGGGTATTTCGATCCACTTTAGGAGACTAATGAATGCCGACTGGAAACATGTCGAGTAGGGCCTCGAGAAAGGTGAAGTAGTTGTTACTATCTACCAGCAAAAGATAGGTTCTCATTAATTCTGTACTAAACAATATGTTACTATATATGATATCACTCTTAGAACTTCCAAAATATGTACTTTCTAGATTGGATTATTTTCGATCAAAATTTCTTTGGCCAAGCGATAGCGAGAAAAAATATTAATTGGCTAGATGAAATATCCTTTGTGGTCTGGAAGATCAGGTGGAGCTGTCCAAGACCTTTAGGTCAAAAAGACAACCCTTCTCTGCAAATGGCTTCTTACAAGGATGAGGTCTGGCAAAACCTTCTGAGAAGGAACTATATATATAGTCTCAAATGCACTATCCAAGTTTTTTTAAGGAAATCAGGGGACTCACACTTTTGGGCTGGTCTGATGGCGACGAAGAAACACTTATTAATTTCTATTTGGATCATTTAGAATTAAGGCCGGTTTGAAAATAAGGCTCTGGGAGGAAAATGGCTAGGGAATACTTATCTTCGAGAACAATATCATGCTTTTTATAATATTGTCCACGTAAAAATCACTACGTTGTGGAAACATCTCCACCAAATGTAATGTCCAGACGAGTTTTAGTTGGTTCCTGACTTGCTGCATGAAATGCTCCTTTTGAGCGGTTGGCAATATATGGTACAATTCATGCAGCATTTTATTGAAATTTTCAAGAGAATATAATATTTCGAGGGACTCCATGTACAAAGCTCTGGTTTATTGAAAAGTGTCAGCTGATAATAATACAAAATCCTGGTAAATTAAGGGTCTCTAAAAATAAAAATAAATACACGTGGTAACCTTAGCAAAGGTGTAATCCTTACCAAGGATAACCTTGTGAAGCATAACTAGCATGTAAATTTGTAGAATTGCTTTTTTAATCACGACGAGACCATCAAACACATGATTTTTCCTTGCAAGTTTGCTTGGGGTCAGTCATCCTAACTTGTACCAGCCATGTAGTATTGCTAATATCTTGGGCAAATGGATACAAGGGATAGATCTCAAGCATAAAATTCCCATTAGGGTGGGAGCAGTTGCTTTAATATGATCGTTATGGTTTTATAGAAATGATTTGGTATTTAATGGTAAAAATTTGTCTCGTGGCAAATCAGTTACAAGTGTACCTATTTGGTTATTTGTAGTCATCTCTTCAGATGGAAAACAAATACCTGTTTATGTAGGTCTGTACACGATTAAAGAAAGTGGTGAGGAATATTTTTATCCACGCAGATGGCAGCGCAGTATATGGATCGGCCCTAGCTAAACACTTCTACGAGTCGTTCATTACTTTGTTGTGGCATGTTTTTTATTGCCGTGAACCAGCCGTGTGCTATCAACGCAGAGTTCATGTGTGAACTCTTGTACATGTTATGGCCATGATGCGATATTTTGAGTATAACAAGGCGTCCCCTAAAAAAATCAGTTTTGTTGGCATCTCGTGGCACTAGTACAGAACGACACATCGAAAATGGTCAAAACCCTCGTCAAACGGAGAAAGGATCTGTGTTCGAGCCCCGCTGCTGATGTGAGGAGCTCAATTGCAACGGAGTTGTTCCACCGGTGCCCTTAACATGGGCAACGGTTAGTATATTAGATCGTTACCGATATGTTTCACATTAGACACGGAGTTTTACTAATATCGTTTCTAATAAGGGCTATATGAAATAAAAAAAGCACGGCGACAGGCTGCGCCGTCGATGTAGCCCTGCTCCATGCGACTAGACGGCCCCCGTTCGTCACCGTATTCCTGTTCGTCCTGCCGTACAAAAGTTCATCTATCTTCGGTGTGCATGGATGGAGCCTGCTCCTAGGTCTTCACGGCCGCCGGATGATCATCGACTCTGTGTTCACATCAGCTCGTACTGCACAAAATGTACTGTTCCTGGTGACGACACCGTGTACGGAGCCCTGCTCCTAGGTCTTCACGACACAGACAGCAGTATCGTCACCAGACATCCACCAAGCCCTTCACACAACGATATGCATTGTTAAAAAGAGCCAACATAGCTAATAAATAGAGCTAATAAGAAGAGCTAATAAACAGAGCAAATAATACACAGTTTAAACATCGCGATCTGAGTAAACTAAACTATTAAACAACTTTGCTAAGCAGCAGTTTACAACATAAACAGAGCAAATATACAGAGCAAGCAGAGCTAACTAACGAAGTAACCGGAGCTAATAAATAGAGCTAAACATCGGTGAGCTAACTAAACTAAACTATTGAACAACTTTGCTAAGCAGCAGTTTACAACATAAACAGAGCAAATATATAGAGCAAGCAGAGCAGAGCTAACAAAAAGAGCAAATATACAAATCAATCAGAGCTAATAAACAAAGCTAATAAGCTGAGCTAACAAACAAAGCAAATAATACACAGTTTAATCATCGGCGAGCTAACTAAACTGAACTATTGAACAACTTTGGTAAGCAGCAGTTTACAACATAAACAGAGCAGATACAGAGCAAACAGAGCGGTTGTTTAGTCCCTTTAGTGTTTACCTTAGGCGAGGCGGGGTCGCTTATCGCCGCTGGATGCGTCCCAGGCGCCGGAGCTACTTTCAGAGGACACCGAACATCCTCCAACTTAAACTCTAGCTTCTACTCCTCCTCCTTCTCCTCCTCCGCCATAGCCTCCTCCGCCGCCGCTGCCGCGGCATCTGGCCAAGGCCCTGGACAGGGAGAAGTGACCGGTCTATGGCGGCCCGGAGCTGCGTCTGGAACAACGCCTCCTCGGCCGCTTCCATCGCGTGCTCGGTGGCGGAGATGCGGACTGCCCTCTGTTCGCTGCCGCTTGAATGACACCGTGGGTGCGCTCGCGCTCAAAGGAGGCGCGAGAGAGGAGGAGCCCGACCTCCAGATCCGAATCCTCTTCATCCGAGGAGGACGAGATCCGGGCGCCGGGGGCCTCCGAACGCGATGCCGCCGTGGATCCACAGGGGATCTGACGGGTACGCAAGTACTAACAAGATCGGTCATCAGGTGGGTTGGTGACGATGGCAGAGGAAGATGCTCTGTCCTTCCTTCCGTCGGCGCCGAAGGGGTTCACCATCGAGGGAGTGAACTGCGTGGAGACAGTGTGCGGCTAGGGTTAGGACCTGAGAGAGAGTGAGAGTGAGATACACTTGAGTCGGTGTTGTTCTAGGCGCACCGCTTAATGGGCTTTCACATGGGAAACAGAGCTTGGTGCCCCCCTACTTCGGTACACCCCCTCCTTAATGCGCTTGACGTCGACACCCCCACATGTTCCAGTGGCCCCATCGGTACAAGCTCCACCCGGCTGGAGGCTGTTGCCAGATGGGCCCGGCTGAATGCTACTCGGAGCCCGCTTCTCAAGCGCTAGCTAGAGTCCGAGGCCCGGGCTTATCGGCGGGCGGGTAAGGTAGAGGCGTCACACGACGAGGCCACATATGGCTGGGTAGAAGACGAACCGAACCTCCTAGAGGTCGTGCACAAGTACATGACGAACGCCCATCACGTTGTCGGAGCGGGAGGTGGCGAAGAAGAAGGCTGTCAACGGCAATGCATTCTGCCTTGGTAACGAGCAGGCCCGTGCTATCGGGATCCTCGTCGTTGTCCCCACTGGCGACGAGGGCAGTCCCAGCAATGACGGAAGCTTCTTCTCCGACCCCTACGCCGTGTTCTATAAGTACTGCCCTCGTCGGAGAATAAGCTTCCTTAATCTATTTTTTGTATTATTAGGTGTGTTTTTTTGTGCGGTACAACCAAGACACTGATTTGAGGACAATCTGGGACGGGAATACGTGAGTAACTTCCAATTCGAAAGGGGTAGGATCGGCATTTACTTGGATAAACGTAAATGCTTCTAACAATTAAGAATTTACTTAAAATAAACTATTGTTGTGGTGGTTCGACGGAACGTTTCGTTCTCCTCTGTGTACGAGAGACCTCCTCTCGTGACCTAGCCGCCGCCACCACTTCGTCTCCGCCATAACTCGGTTCCCCCTCCTCCGGCCGGCCTCGCCGGCGTCGAGAGGGGTGGGAAACCCGATCTATGAGCGGAGTTTTCAATAAAATTAGTGTTTCTCCATAGATTGGATTAGGGTTTCGTTAGCCGTCTTCTTCTTCAATGGAGATGGTTTCGTCTACAATAAATAATCTTCGGCCCTTTGTTCGACGGCGAGATCTCCTTCCCGACGTCAATGGTGGTTTTGAAAGATTAAGTTTGTCTAGGTATGGTTCTTCAGATCTTACTTCGCCAGATCAATCTTGGATTGTTTCTCATGGTTGCCGCGAGGCGGATTGTCCTCGCAATATCTGTCCCGACTACTACGTTCTCGGCAATGGTGATTCGTTCTCGGCAATGGTGATTCGTTCTCTCGGCTCCCAACGACGTCGACAAAGTTGATCGGTTGTTTGTCCCTGAAATATCAGTGTTGGTGCTCTTGCCGATGTTGCTTGATTAATTTAATGGCTGCGTGCGTGCACAAAGACTTGGCATTGCGGCTCAAAATTAAAATTATGGGAGAAACTTCGTTGGTATTCACAGGTCTGTGGTTTGGTGTATTATTCGTTGTTCTACGGCTGCCTTCACAAAAGTATAAGATTGTGTCACGGAAGAAGAAAGGCCTTGAAGATCTCAAAGATTGGCTCGTCTCTTTTAGTATTGTTTTTGTAATCGATGTAATCATGTACTATTTGCTGGTTTAATATATATGGTATTTGCTAAAAAAAGAATTTACTTAAAATAACATACAGCAAATAAAAATGGACCGACAAAGGCTCTCTTCTCTGCAAAGTCCAAACTAAATCCATGTATCCTCTGCCGGCTTGCACATCCATAGGGTGAGGCTCAATGTTCCTTCTGTTTGCAATGCAACATCGCAATTATCGGCCATTGCTGTAACTTGAACTCGGTTTTACCTCGTTAAGCTTAATACAATGCCGCACAGACCTCCTGCGGGTTCTAGGAAAAAAAACATTGCAATTATCGAACATTTAGATCGCCGTCAGTGGTTCGCCGCGCTGATATTGAATCCACCAGACTGAGCTAGCTGCTCGCGACGACCCGGCAAGCAGTAAACATTAAGACAGGCGCCAGTCACCGGACCACCCCTCTGGAGAGCACTTTACTATGGATCCAGAGTCCAGTAGATCCACCGCTGCAGCAACTGATAGTTTCTGCCTTACCACTCATTGCAAAGCTATTGGGACCGGTTTTCCACGGTGACAGTAGCTGGTCCATTTTAGTAACAGCAACGATTGTCGATTTTTATCCATGTGCAGTCCTCTCGTTCCGATGGGTGGTTGCAGTGTTTTTTTGCCTAGTCCGTGGAGAATCGGACGGGGTTGCGACATGGTCATTTATTCCGGAAGGTGATCGATCACGATTCTCGTCGTTCCTTGGTTCTTACTTAGAACGTCTTTCTCTCGAAACAGCCTTTCACCCGATTTATAAATAAATTACCAACATCCATACAATGTTCAGCCATCACAACTGAAAGATAAAGGTTTGTTGGGGCAATTACACAGGCATGCCCCGAACCAAAAGCACGTGGCGATATAAGTCCGCATGGAGTAGCACTTGACGGCTCGACGACTGCGTAGATAGGTGGCGTGCCGCCATTGGGAGTTTCTCGATCATGTTGTCTAGCCGCTACTTGTCCCGCTGTCTACACAACGGGTACCACTACTGTAAAAATGTCAAAATTTTAAACACAAAGTAAGAGGCACGATGTAGAAAGAAACGCTCGATGACCATCTTCTTTCGAATAGTCCATAAAGTCCAGGTCATCCCACAGGCTAGAAGAGGTACCTCCTCTCTTACTGGTACGGTTCGTCTGTGATTTTAGGTACTCTCCAAGGTTTAGGCCTGTCACTCATGCCCTAAAGTTTTAGTAATTAAAATTAATCTCCATAGAAAGCGAGCGGTGGGGCAGGAGAAAACAATATGGTTCCCAAATTTGGGAACAAACGCCATCACCCGGCCCATGTCATTTGGAGGCGGTCCCGGAGAAGCTGCCATACAAAGATCTTGATTTTCAAGCGCATTGGAGTGCTTTCCACAACGGGGAGGTCCAAGTGAGGGTGGGACCTCTAAATACGGCCCGGTATGCAGACCTAGTCGTAAAGCTCCCCGAGGGTGCGAGGCACCACGAAGCACTATCCGAGGAGTCTAAGAGAGATTGCGGTAGGCGCGCCCGAAGTGTCTCCCATCTATCGCTCTCCTCCGGTCTAAGATTCCGACGAAGCAGAATGTCCCAACACTCATATCGGAATGCCACCAAGATTATTGAGTCTGAGCAAATCTCAAAGATTTCTGGAAACTCATACCGTAGAGAGAGCCAATTAAGCCATGGATCAAGCCAAAACAGGGTATCCTTTCCATTGACCATGGAGAAAGAACACCCTAGTCGAATCTCATGTTTGATGGCCTCAAGGGATGTCTGAATCCTCCTTCCGCTCGTACTTGGCCTTCACTAGTTGAAGCCAAAGGACCCTTCATCGTCCCTAAGGATCCACGAAACCCATCTCAGCATCCAAGCTACATTCATGTGACGAGATGCCAAAATACCTATGCCCCCAAGCTCCTTGGGGGCGTAAACATCTGCTCATTTTACCATATGATACTTCTGGCAACCATTAGTTGCCTGCAAGAAGATGCGGGACAACTCCTTGTCGAAGTTGTCGTGCACTCTCTCCGATAGGATATATAGTCCCATAATGTACATGGGGAGGCTGGAGAGGCAAGATTGGACTATGATGGTCTTACTTTCCTTGGAAGTTAACCTTCGCTACCTGGGTTTGGCCTCCGATTTTACCTGTCCAACTAGCTGATCCAAATCCTTTATTAGTATCCAAGAATCCCGAATAGGCACCCCCAGATGAATAACCTGTAATGTAGACAACCTACAGTTTAGGTTGTCAGTGATCCGCAGTTGGTCCTCGGGGTAATACCTTATCCCAAGTGGAGGGGTGACCCACCTTCAGTCTACGGATGGCACCATGATCATGGTGGACGGTGGAGGGTTCGGAACATGACATCACTAACCTTAAGTTCCCGTTTCTCTGCTTATGGCCCCAAGATTAACTTCAATAAAAGTGAGGCTGTGGTCATGGGGTGTCCCCGCACCCCGAAAATATGGCCGGTAATTTTAGCCTTCTCTAAGATTTCCGCAACTGCAGAGTTAAAGAGCAAGCGGGAGATAGGACCCCCTGTCTAACTCCAGAAGACCTAAAATAGGGACCCAATTCCCCATTTATATTGATAGTGGCCCCCCACATTGGTTCGGACGGACCGAAAACTTGTCCGATATCACCTTGTTCGCCCCCAACTTCGGGTATGGTTCATTTCGGGGTGCTGGACATGTCGGGCCACGTCCTCCACATAGACTCGGTCAACATGCACCACATGCTAGCGACCTTACCATTTTCTCCCGCCCCTCCTCTATTCTTTTCTTATCTTCCTCTCTACACCCACCAAATTGTGTCGTCGTCGCCACCCCTTTTCACATCCAACTATTCGCTGGAAGTTCCCAGTGACCACAAAGGCAGACACACACCGCCGCTCCCCGTCATCCTTTTGCGCTGCCATTTGCGAACCACCGACAGATCTTTTACGGCGGCCGAGACTATCTCGCTCCCACCCTGCACGCGAAATGTTCGGCCTGCCCCAATAGAAATTTTTCTTCTAATTTGTTGTCTAGGTAAATATGATAAAATGTTTCATAGTTTCAATGCTTCATTGTTTGATTCATAAACAATGGATAACGACTATGAGTTAAAGTTCTACCACATGATGGAAGACGACACCAATGCTGCAGCCGATGCCGATGAGCACCATAAGATCCTCGCTTTTCTTATATCTTGGCCCCAATAAAAATATGCAAAAATCGAGAGGTTATATTTAATTGACGCGAAATTGTTCTCGATCCGAGTTTGGAAGGAGGTGCTAGGCTCGGTCGCCCTCCTGGACTTTGAGACTCATGGTTCATCTGGTTTTTCCTCGGTTAAGGCTCCTCGCAAGGTGGCAAGGGTTTGGCATCTCTCATGCTCCTTGTAGTTTCACTCTTTTTTGGATGAAAAGGAATGCAACGATCATTCGCCATGTTGATACCCGTCCAGTGTCATCATCTTGAGGATCAAAGAGGAGGCGGGCTTATGATATCTTGCGGGCGTGGAACCCTTAAGTAGCCTAATGTCGGGAGAGTATTTTCTTTTTTGTTGGCCCTAGGGCACCTTCATGTTAAAACTCTTATTCCCTTAATTTATGAAAAATAAAATATTTGCCCGTTTCAGTAAAAAAAATGCCTTAAAAAGAGCCTGTTTCAATAAAAACGATGCCTTAAAAAGAGTGACAGTCACTTATGGATCCTGGCAGCGAATACGTGGAAAAAAATACGTGGAAAAAAAAACAAATGCACATAGTAGTTGCACTCAGGGCGTGTTCGATGCCTGAGTACAACTACTATGTACGTCTACTAGGTACATACAGACCTCGGGTAGCCCCATCTTTTTTATTGAAAGTAGTATTTTCAAATTTTAAAATAATCTATGTGTACATACTGTATTCTACAAGTGTGTAAAATTAAAAAACTCATCTAGGCTACACAAAAAGCAAAAAATCTGGATCTGGAAAAGGTAAACAATACACTGTTTTAGCGACCACAAGTTATTTTCGGGTAGAACGGAGTATAACGTATTTCTATAGTAATTTTACATACTTGAAGGATACATTTATCTATACATGATTTTTTTTCAGAATTTATTAAACTTTAAAAACCATGTTTTAAATTCCTAAAATAACAGGCACCAAGAGCCCGAGCTCACTTTTGCATTTCCGGTCTATAGTTCGTCTGTATTAGGTTCTTTCTTGTTGCAGTGTTGGTATCACCTACTCAATACTTCATATGAAGGCGGTGTTTGAATTTTCGTACAAGAAACAGTAGTAAATTACTCCCTTGTCTTATGCTAGTAGCAAATTTCACCTTCAATGGAAGGGCAGGTCGAGTAAAATTTACGATGTGCTGATGTGGTGGATGTGAAGTAATTTTCAGCATTTACCGATGTTAAAACAGGGGATGTCCTACTGTCAGTAATGCATGCAACTACCTGTTGCGCTTTATTTTTGCTGGCTTGCATAACAGTGGATTTCAGGGCTGCCAGTGTGTCAGGCTGTCTAAAAAATTACCAACTCCTTTGGCCCTTTCCACAATATAGAAGTGATGTGGACTTGTCCCCTGCCTCATCTTGGCTTTTGGTCAAGGAAAATTTGTTTGCTTCAAATATGCTCATAAATCACACCAGGCCCAAAAATAATTGTACTGTCCATTTTCCCCCAATAACTTGACTGCTGTGTTGTTGAGAGCAAAAATATGTGAGATAAGAAATGAATTGTAAGTAACTGCTTGCAAAAAAGAAGGTACCTGGGTATATGTATTCTAGAGTTCATGAGGAGGAAAAGTGCAATACAAGTAGTCACAATGCAATAGAAAAGGATAGCGACATATCACCTGAAAGTGGTAGCATACAGATGTGTATTTCTCCAGGGTGCTTCTCACTTTGGGGTTGCTTTCTGTGCCTTTGCTTTATCAGAGCAATCTCTCATCTGTCCTGCCCCTTCCTAGATTTACTCAAAGGTTACTTCTTCCCATTCTTTTCTTCCAACCTTAACACTTTCAAGTAATCAAGATTATCCTCTGACCAAGGAATCCTTATTGGCTATTGGATCTTCTTTGACCAATCGAGATCAATGACTTACGAAATCAAAAGAAAATAACATAACTCAAGGAAAAAAAAAGCAAAGGACAAAAGCAAGCATGGCTCACTTGCTTTGATTCAACCCTGCCCCCTGCATTAGGGTCTTCAAAAGCACATGAGAAGCAGCTGGAGAAGAAGAAAGAAAACTCAAGAACAAAACAAGTAGCCAGAAACACAAATACCACCACTGCCTCCAGAATATAGTGTGCTGAGACAGTGGTAACCTAGCACTCACATTGGGGTTCTTGCAGTTGCACCAGCACCGGCCACCCTATGAGAAACTCATAGAAGGGTTGTAGTGGTGGCAGTGCCAAGCCCACACAAAGATAGTAGCTATCATGAGCAGGCTGGGCAGGTCTACGAAGCCGGCAGCGGCAGCGGCATTTGCTATCCTTTTTGGAGGCCTTGTTTTGGTGTCACTGATGGTGGCAACAAGCGTCAAACTTCCGTCTCTGGTGAGCATTGACGATGGAGTAGTAGGCGGCTGGAGGATGATGACTAGAGTCAATAGAGGATTGGCTCAGAGGACACTGGAGGAGTTCAGGGCTGATGATCCTTTCAGCAGCAGCAAGAGGAGGGTGCCGAATGGACCGGATCCCGTTCACAACAGGTAACTTAATTTTCCTGCGTGCAAACATGCCATGTGCTGCTCTTTGTTCTTCTTCCTTCTCTTATTTGGGTACTAATTTTACATGGATCTCGGAAAATTCTCATTTTGTCATTAAGCAACTGACAAAGGAGAAGAACATAATTTGTAATGGGTTGTCTGAGATGTCACCTTGTTCAAGAATGCTTTAGGAAATAAGGTGGCATTGAATTTATCTAATACGAAATAAGGTGGCATTGAATTCATAGTTCTGGTTACTGCTGTGATATTTTGAGTTAGAGTAAACCAAAAGTTATAAGTTACAATGAAAAATTGTAGTATACAACTCTTGTCTCTTGATTAATGTTGATTTTCGATTATTTTTTTGTCACGGTGTGCTCCCTATAAGTTGGATTTTGGCTACTAAAGCTCCTATCTTCTCTGAATATAAGTTGGATTTTGACTACATATTATGAATTCTTTTTTATTGAACGAAGCACTATATATCCAAATATAAGATGCTACTCCCTCCGTTCCAAATTAATTGACTTGGTTTTGTCCAAATATGGATGTATCTATACTTGTTTGATGTCTAGATACATCCATGTGTAACGAAATGTGTGTCAATTAAATCCGAACGGAGGGAGTACAATTTTGTGATATGCATAAATGCATGATAAAAATGATGAGAGGACAAGAATAACAAAAGATGGCTTCACTGTTTGTCCTCGTTACACAAACACTTCCCCATGATGATAGTATGCTAACCTTTTAACAAAGGCGAATGTATTACTAATACTCTCTTCTTGAGCACCCTGCATTCACTTAGCATACTTGAAATAATTAACCAACATGCATCTGAAACCGTCAAACAAAGTACACTGCGCAATGGAGTTATTAATTGGCTATAACTACTTAATCAAAATCCCAATGACGCGGTAGATCACCTTGAACACAACACTTGAAGGGTTGTTCCCATGTTTCCCTGTCTCCCCTCCGATATCAAATGATCATCTCTCTGTATTCTTCAGGGGAGCTGGAGAATCAAGGAGATCGCCCAGCAGAGCATAGGTGCGACACGCGCCCCGACAAACGGAAGCTTCGGGGAGTGCTTGTTGTGGATCAGAACATTGTGTTGAAAGAAAGAAAGGAAAAAACAGGAGCTCCATTTTGTGGTGGTTATGGCAGGGATGCTGGTGTAACTAGGGGAAGGTGGCCTATCATGTTCTAAGCACTGCTATTTAAGAAGATTTTAGGAATAAAAGCTCCTGCTTTTGCAAAATCAAAGCCATTCTACTGATGCAGGTTTGTAAAGAGAGCAATACCAAGCTTCCCTCTCACAAAAATCAGTCATCAAAGGTTCTTGGCAGGGGGTATGGGCAAGAGTTTCTCCTTTGTTCCAGCAGTTGCTTTGCACATGCTTCTGGTAGCTAGTAGCCACTCTTTTTTGTATTTACTATTTGTTGTATTAAATGATCAGGAAAGCACATTGCAAGTTTGCTATAGAGGAACAGGTAAAGACAAGATGACCAATAATTTCCTGGCTTTGTTTCTTATCTTGTGATGAGATGTGAAATCCATTGTTGTCTGTGCCCTAGCAACAAAGCAAAGTAGACCCACTTACTAAAGAATCTTTTGATTTGCTAGTAACTCGAAAATTACTAAGTTTTGCTTAATTACATGCTTGTAGCTTTGAAAGTTGTACCAACACATATTTATCTTCAAGAGCATTGCAAATTTGCATTTATATAGTTTTCTATATTTTGTAATTTCCCTCTTCATATATTAAGCACGACCAGTGAATTTAATTCAGTAATCCAGCAAGAAGCATCCATACAAACAAGACAGAAGGGAGAGGGGTGAGGAGATTAAAGAAAGAAAAGAACTTCCAAGCTGCCAAATCGGCATGGATTCTCCCCGGTGCATGCTTTTCCCCTCTTTCGCTTCCCCCCTCTGCTCTCTCTCTTCATCTCCTCTTTTCTTGCAAGAGTATAGCTTTGAACTACCCTCGAAAAAAAGTATAGCTTTGAACAGCCGAATATGCCCCCTGAATGAGTCCAGAGCAAAGCAGTGTGAGCAAGAGCCTGATATATAAGAAGCTGTATCCTTGGTTAAAAGCTGAGCCTTCATCTTGGGACTAATATTTTCTTGACCAGTCTTCTGGTGTAAGATGTATACTAAGTGCTTTTATTCACTGTAACAGATGCAGACTAAAGAGGGGACAAGTGTGCGTGTCCAGTTTGTACAGGAAGGTAGAGCTAGTATGAAATTGCAGGAAATATGTACTATCGTTTTCGAAAGAAAAGAAGAGGGGTGTTTGGTGAAAATCGTTCTGCGCAGTTTGATGTCTCTAATTTTTGCCCCCTGCTCTTGTGTTTTTTCTCCGTATTTTCTGTGTTCTCTTTCGGTCAGTGACAAAGCCGGACAAAAAAGACTACTGGTTCAACTTCAGTGCAGTTTAGCGAGCACTATTTTTTAATTTGGTTTATGAGGTCAGACTCGTGCTTGATAAGCCGTATGCATCTCTTCGATGCAGAGGCCGGGGTAACTCCCCATTTCGAAAAAAATACTCGCGCTTGATTTTCAAGTTCAGGGGCACTCTACTGTTATCTGTCTTATTGCTGCCCGTTCTTTTGCTAACTTGAGTACTTACAAGTTTCCACTAATGTCGATCTTCAGCAATAAGGTGATAATTACACCTGAAGAAACATTACATTGACGACGAGTAATGGATTTCATGTAACTGATCGTGTTCAAGTAATTTCAATCAGCCAAGTCAGTCTAACTGTCAAATATTACTGTGTGCATTAGGATCTCACCAAAAAAGTTTCAGAAAATTGCACATACTGGTTTCAGATTTTTGTCAGAAAGATCTCTATGGCAATTTTCGTTGTGGAGATGAATGAGCATTGGCTTCTTCGTATTTTGAGCTGCTTTCTAAATAAAACATTGCACTGGACATGCTTCTTCGTATTTTCTTGGAATGCGCAAGGAGGATAAGCGTTTTTCTTCAGTCCAGTATCAGCCCAGTGCAACGTTGGTTAACACGTGTTGGTAGCTTCCAAACTGTGCTTCCGCTTCTGTTATCTGCTCAAGCCGGGGGCGTTGGCAATGCCAAATTGCCAATTCTGTTTTATGACTTTCGGCCAGCATGTACTCTTTTCAGCTTGCTATTCGAGATCCTTCTGTATATTCCAGAATCAGTTTCCTACCATGATGTGTTATCTGAAATTTTGAATATATTATGTGGTTATTGAGTATTTCGTTATATTACTAGGGGCTATCATATCTTAAATTGTTTGAGCAGGAGCTCTGTTCTATTACTTGCTACCCGTAATGGAAAGTTTTCCTTAGAAATCTCATTCCAAGTCTTTCCTCAGAATTATTCTACTCCATTTAATATTGTTCATGCATGCCACAACTTTTTACTACTTCACTAGATGACCGGTTGTGCCACCGGCGCAGGTGCCAAATTCAAGACTGTAAGGTAGCCTTAAGTTTTATATATTTTGCGTATATTGTTGTGTGCGTTTGAAAATTCCTACGGTTATATCGCGGTATGAAATTATTGTTTCATTTAGAGCATACACATTTTATAAATATAATTCATTCCTCCCTATTCACTTCGTAAAGCACTGCCTGTGATCGTATTTGGTACATACTTTTTAATCCTATTTGTCAAATGTACTGACCCTTCAAAAAGATGGATCTAAAAACGATTAGGAATACATTTAGTACACCATCTGCACATTCCAACAAGCTGAAAAAATTAAGCAGTGTGTTTATTTGCACGTAGTGGAAGTCTTCTTACATGACAGGTTTCCCGACCCTCGTGTATTCCGGGTTAGAGTTGGTGATGATGGAAGTCCTGAAGAACTTCTGTGCTCAAAATGCACCAAAGACATCACTCTACATTTGCAGGATTGTAAAGTCACATGTTGACGAAGGCAAAGGCAAGATGGTAAAAGACATTTCCATCCTCTTATTTGCAACAAATGTTGAAATGGATCTGAACTTTTCTAATTGCCTGACCTTACACCAGCAGTATTTCAGTCATGAGTACACAAAGACCTACCTTGAAAGCCGTCTGACAACAACAGGAACCAATGTAGAGGTGTACTACAACAATAACAAGAAAAAGGCTCAAGTATGTATGAAGATTGGAGAAGACCAAAAAGCCACAATGACACGGAAATGGGTGCCTATAACGAAGGATCAAAACTGGAAAGTGGATGACATCATTATGTTCTGGTTCCAGCCCCATGGTGACAACAGCCTGAAGGTGACAGTTGAAAAAATCTAGCATGTGTTACCTAGTCACGTGTTTACTTTTGAGCACGTGTTTTTGAGATCTGGACCATGAAGTATGGTTTAACTCTGGTGTTTTTCTCGTCCTGGTGATGTAGCCGTTCTAGTAGTAATGTGTCATGTAATACATCCACATGTGATGAATAACAAGTCAATTAAATTGGAACGGTGGAAGTACTACGTAACGTGTCAGCCTGTTCATTCCCGGTTTTGGACGGTTTAGGTTGGTTTCTGAAACCAGACCGTATACGAACGGTTTGACTGGTTTGGACCGGTCTCTACAGTTTATGGGAGCACGATGATTGCGGGTCGAGCAGTTTGGCTTGACGGTTTGGCCCGTTTGCACCGTTCGTGAGATGCAGAACAGAGAAGAGCGGTCGTCGTCTTCCAGGCTACCGGACCGACGCTCCCAACGCCGCCGTCGACGCCTCCGAGGGGGCCATGATGCCGGCACCGTTCTGTGCAGCAGCAGCGGCCGGAAGCGAGTCCTCAGCCGCACCCCAGCAGGCGCAATCCATGGCCGCCGCCACGGCGTGCGCCTAGCCCGAGGCAGAGCAGGAAGAGGGGCTCGGGTCAACATATCCACGGCCGCTGGGTCGAGATCGTCGGCCGCGTGGACCCCGGCATCTCCACGAGCTCTGGGCTAGGTCGGGCGCCGCGTGGACCCCGGCGCCGTGGCGTTCCTGGACGGCGGCCTCGACGGCGCAGCCACGATGGCGCGGCACCGTGGCGGAACTCAACGGCGCGACCATGACGGCGCGGCGGCAGTGGCGACCTCGACGGCGCCATGGCAGACCTTGACGGCGCTGCGTCAGTGGCGACCTCGATGGACAAGATCCATCTTGGCTTCTCCTCCGTCATGGTCCTCGCCGTCGCTTCCCGATTCCGTCGCGACCGCCGCCTCTAGCAGCCCATCAGCGCTAGGGCCGCCATCCATGTTCGCCGGAGACTCGCTCCGTGCCCTCACCTCGGCGCCCTGCCTCCGCCCTCCGACATCCGCCTCCGTCGTGCCCGAGCGCCCTGACGAGTTGACGACGATGGGGAAAACTGACTGGTTTCGTGGTTTAGCCGGTTCCAGCCCGTCTCGGCCCAGCAGAGAATTTTCTAACACGGTTTCGATCCATAAACCGTTTGAACCCATCTGAAACCGTAATTACGGTGTGGTGCGGTGCGGGCTGACGGTTTGCACGGTTTCGAACCAAATAATGCCCAGGCTTAGTAACGTGTTCAACGTATCCTGCTGGTCGCGACGTGTGTGTTCAATTAGCCTGTATGCAAAGTTATTGGTGCAAAGTGTTCCACGATATTTGAAGCAGAGAGTGAAGTTTCTGCTGCTGCGCTTCAGGTTATTCAACATGGCCCGTTTGAGTATACGCGTCAAGGATGTAAGCCTCACACGTTCTAAGGATCTGGAAGAAAAATGTTATGAGGTACTTGCGCATGTCTGGGAGGCATATCATGCAGTAAAATCATTGATTTCTCCAGATAGAGCACCAGGAAGCTGGTAGTACGATCAGTGGCGGCTCCAGGAAATGAACAATGGGTATTCATCCCAAAAAAAAAAATTTGCTCTAAATGTACTATATGATCCAAACTGCACAACACTAGCAATATATATGGAAAAAACAACACTAGCATAACAACAATAGCAATATTTCAATTTATAAGCTCATAACAACATGAATACATAGGTGATAGGTAACTTTTGATTGATAAAGTGATGATATTCCATATTACATTATGACTTTGCGGTTGCCTTTTTGGAAGCGATTGATGACATCCTCATCCTTTACTTTCCTGAAGAAATCTCTCTCAACAAATGTAACCATACAATTGTTCAAATAGTCATCACCCATTTTGTTTCTTAGCTTATTCTTCAGATAGCTCATTGAAGAGAATATCCTTTCAACATCCGCAGTGGCTACTGGCAGAATCAGTACCAACTTAAGAAGCTTGTAAACAATAGGATAGTATTCATGCTTCTTTGTCTTGACAAGCATAACTGAAAGCTCACACAGATTTTTCAAGTTTTGAAACCTTTCATCTCTACGCACATTAGCAACATACATGTTTAGTTGCCATGAAAGTCTTGTCAGTTCCTCACTTGTAAAATCAGAGGCATAAAACTTTGTAGCAAGCTTAACCAACTTCTCTTGATCAAAAGCAGCAAATAGATTAACTGGAGAGAATGCTGCCATGCAAGAAAGTAGCTCTGTGTTTACCTCATCAAATCTGCTATTGAGCTCACTGATTTGCCTGTCAATGACACCCACAAACATATCAACCTTGAAGCGTTGGTAATTGGTCACACCATTACATAAACCCCTTCTAGGCCGGCCAACGGAGAGTAAGGACCCTCCATATCAACAACTTTGACCTTATGCTTTCTACAAAAAGCTGTGACCTTTGTGAGAAAATCATCCCATCCAACATCGGACCGCAAAGCCTCCAAGTAAAACATTGAAAAGACATCGGTTTATCATTAATTCTTGGAACATATAACCTTCTGAACTAATGTCGATCATCTATGCAGTCATATGTCAATATAACCTTGTGAAACATATAACCAGTGCTCATAATCTATGATGCCAAACATGAATGTATCCGATGAGAATGGTTTTCAACACAAGCCTTAGTAAGAGTAACAAAGCTGTGCAGCAACACTATTCTTCAGTATGGGATTTTGATGTTTGAACAAAGAAACTAAGCTTGGTCGATCAGGTATTTACATTTCGAAAGGGCAGCTGAAAACATACACCGAGGAGAAATATGCACCACATACAGAAGCAGACATAGATAGATCTGGCATTAACGAATACTATGGTTCAGATGAGCCAAGGAGTCCATGGTAAGCAAACACATAGATGAAACACATCTTACATTCGAAGCATCGAATTGTTCGAAGACAGGTCTAGCAGGTCTTTTTTCCTACTGGCATTAACTTGTAGCTACAAAAGCATGCTTGCGAACAAGCAGACGGTTACACAAACTACACTCCTCAGGTATATCTAAGCAGCAACCACATGAGATCTATGCCGCAACATTAAAGATACGTCTAACAACACTGCAGAGGCAAACAGCAAGGCTCTCACATCACGTCCATAGCATGAAACGGGTCCTACAGATGCAAAAGTCGGTCGACAAGGCGATAAAGCTCTCTTCGCAACTCGACGATGTCTGGAGAAGGCACGCCAAGGATCAGCGTACGTTGAGGCAGTGAGCAGCAGTGAACTATCTAGAAACCCTTCACCTGTTTCTTGTGAGCTAATCTCATAAGAAGAACAATATAGGAAGACAGGGCTGTACACCACATATCCCACATATATATACAATATATATTTTGTAAGGAAGCAACTGACCTTGAGAGAGCAGTGTAGAAGTTCTCTTGTTCACTCAGTGGATGGAGTGAAATCCTTGGCTCGCTCCTAGAAAGACCTGTTCGACCTGCTCGAACGAGAACCAGAGAAGGAAAACAAAAGAAATGTTAGGAAGGTGCCACACAAAATCTAAAGAAATCAGGAACGCCACCATAAAACTGGAAAGAAGAAACGACTCAGCTAGAAAGGCCACATGCGAGATGCCATCGTTTACCCCAAATGCAACAAAAGAGAGGAAAATAGAACCTTCCAAAGCAAGAGACGCAAAAACAGACAGAATGTCTGGAAAACGACACATGAAGGCAGCCAGGCCACATGCGAGATTTGACTATTTACCCCAGCTGCAACAAACAGAAGACGAAAATAGTTTTGGGCAAAGACAAAGAGCTGAAAGAGCATGCAACAAATCTGAGACCCCTTTATGAACCGGTAGTAAAGAAAAAACGCCGATCTCTAGAAACAAAAGAGAAAAGGCAAACCAAAAGATTCGAGGAAAAGGCAGTGTAAAGAATAACAAGGAACAGAAAGATCTACAAAAAGGCTCACCACAAGATTGCTAGCAGAAAGGTACGAGGCACCCTAAAAGACCATACAACATAATAACAAGCTTGCCTACTCCCGTACCGAAAAGTCAAAGAAGCACGGGCCAAACGAGAGACAAACCTTGCAGTGAGCAGCAGTAACAGGCGGTCGAGCAGAAGGAGTAGACGGTGTAGTAGCAGCAGCAGCAGAGAACGAACAGCACGGCACAACAAAACCTAGGAGCAGACAGGAGTTAGCAACCAGGCATTTCATCAAACATGTTAGACGCAACGCAAGCCTCAGAAGAAATGTAGGGAGATCAGGAAGAAAGAGAGGGAAAGAAACGTACTCCAGAACCCGTCGGACGTCCAGGAAGCAGCTACCGACCTAGATCTGCAAGCAAGCAAAAGGAGCAATTTTAGGAGCAGCCGACGAAGAACGCGAGATAAACATGAACGTAGGAGAGAAATCTATCGAGGACCAACAGACCTCAACCAGCAGAATCGACGGAGCTCATCTTGAAACCATGCAGATCCGAGCAGATCCGGGCGAAGCAACGCGATGCGAGCAGGGGCAATGCTCGCGCGAACAGTGAGCTGATTTGGGGAAAGTGAGGGAGAGGACACGAGGTGAGGAGAGGAGGAAGGAAGAGGGCAGGTTGTTGCGGACGTGCGAGTCGTGCGACCGTGGTCGTGGTGGGGCCCGCTTCCACCCCCGCCAACTCTCGTAACCAACGCGAATGAACCCGAAGCCTCTGGCCATGGGCCAGGAATTACCGGGTCCACCAGTCAGCGTGGGGATTGGTTTTCGCTGCGGTAACTTTTCGATGCGCGGAGGCCATTGGATACCCGTTCGCGCGACGTCATTTGACGACCGCGTCTGCTGCGCTGCCATTGGACAACCCATATCTACCCCCACGGGAAAAGGGTGAGACGTAGACGACCGTGGCGTCCGCACTGAAATCTGGGTCCCGCCCGCAAACTGTCCCACATGTCAGTGACCTAACGTGTCTGCCCGAAAGTGGAAAACGAAAAAATTAACCATCCGACGGCCACGGTGAAAAGGGCGGCTGGAAAAAACTACTGCACACAGATGAAACAACGGCCAGGATAAGCTGCCTCGAAGGAGCTCTGTGAAGCCGACTATGGTAGTGACATTTAAAGGAGTAATTTATTTTGAATAGTATCAAGGAGAGTACCTATCAACCGGTGTTTGTCACTTCGGCTTCTCTACATACACTATTACATCAGTTTAATCTATACTATTGTAATATAGAGGTGTGAAATCAATCTCTATTACACTCAGAATGAAAGGTTTTTCTGATGAGTGGCGCGCTATGATTCATAGTTTTGTTTCTGGAGCAAATGTCGCCATCAAGGTCAACGATGACGTTGGTAGATACTTTCAAACGAAAAAAGACTACGACAAGGCGACCCATTATCACCTATATTATTTAATATAGTTGCTCATATGCTAGCCATAATCATTGAGCGTGCAAGATTGGATGGGCAAATTAAAGGAGTGGTACCGCATCTAGTGGATGGCGGGTTATCAATTTTTCAATATGCTGACGATACTATTCTATTTATGGAACATGACATGGAAACGGCGAGAAACCTGAAGTTAATATTATCAGCCTTCAAGCAACTTTCCGGTCTAAAAATTAACTTCCATAAAAGTGAATTGTTTTGTTTCGGTGAGGCCCGGGACGAGGCCAACCAGTATGCTGAATTATTTGGCTGCGGGTTGAGCCAGTTTTCAATAAGCTATCTAGGCATCCCAATTCATTTTAGGAGGCTTACGATTGCTCAATGGAAACATATCGAAGAAAGGCTACAAAAGAGGTTGAGTAGTTGGAAAGGAGAACTACTATCCTGGGTGGTAGATTGGTTCTCATAAATTCAGTCCTAAGTAATATGGTTCTGTATATGATATCCTTCTTCCAATTACCAAAGAGAGTCTTGCATCGATTGGATTATTTTCGATCTAGATTCTTTTGGCAAGGGGATAATGAAAAAAAGAGATATCGGCTAGCCAAATGGGATGTAGTGTGTCGCCCCAAAGATTATGGTGGTTTGGGGATTCATGACATTGAGGTCAAGAATAGAGCCCTTCTTGGTAAATGGATGTTTAAGCTTCTCACCGAAGATGGGGTATGGCAAACTCTTCTCAGGAGAAAGTATATTGGCTCAAGTGCGGTATCACAGGTTTCTTGGAAACCAGGTGATTCCCATTTTTGGGTTGGCCAAATGGCGACGAAGAAATTCTTCTTCCCATACGGTTCTTTCTCTATTAAGGATGGTTCGGAGATAAGGTTCTGGGAGGGTAGGTGGCTAGGCACTACCTCGCTCCGAGAACAATATCCAGCCTTATACAATATTGTCCTTGGACGTCACAAAAGCGATACGCTGGCTCAAGTGATGGAGGATTATCCTCCAAATGTGATGTTCCGAAGAGATCTTCTTGGCCCCAGACTAGCAGCTTGGCATGAATTGCTACACCGTCTAGTTTCCATCAATTTGACGCAAGGGACCGACGAGTTTCGTTGGAGTTTACACAAGAGTGGTAATTCTCTATGGACACTATGTATAAAGCTTTAATCCAACCAGATGTGCCGGTAGATAATAATAAGAAAATCTGAAGATGAAGATTCCCCTAAAAAATAAGGTCTTTGCGTGGTATCTTCGTCGAGGAGTAATTCTTACTAAAGACAACCTTGCAAGACGCAATTGGCATGAAAGTAAAAAATGTGTCTTCTGTCATAAGGACGAGACTATCAAGCATTTATTCTTCGAGTGCAAATTAGCTAGTTCTATATGGTCAATCATCCAAATAGGTTCTACTCTATATCCACCAAGAAGCATTGCTAATATTTTGGGAATTGGCTAAATGAGGTGGATGTTAGGTTTAAACAACTTATTAGGGTGGCAGCGCTTGTCGTTATATGGTCACTTTGGTTGTGTAGAAATGACAAGGTTTTTAACGATAAAAATTGTTCTCTTATGCAGGTTATCTACAGGAGTATAGCTACGCTCCGTTTGTGGTCTCAGTTGCAACATGTGGGGCACCGAGACCTGTTTATGGAGGTATGTACAAGAATGGAGGATACGGCGAGAGACTTTTTATCCCAACATGGATGGCAGCATAATTTGCGGATTGGCCCTCCACAGTCATAGGCGTCATTACAATTTCTCATTATGATATGTAATTCGCCTTTTTATGTTTTCAAACTACAGAACTCATATCGGTTGTGTGCAGCGTTGTTATGCAGAGGCTGGGTATAATGTTTAAACCTTTTAAGTAATAAAGCTCCCTTTATAAAAAAAATCAATCTCTTTTTTTCACATGGAGTCAACAAGTTGTCCAGAGTGATGCTTACTTAATCTTCATTTATAGAGCAAATGCATTCCTACAGCAACGCGCTGGGTATCATCTATTGTTTATAAGAAGTGTTGCCTCATAATGATTTTGGTATATTTTCATTAAAAGATGTAGAGGCCGGAGGTAACAAAAGGTTCTAATTTCCAAATGGTATTATTAACAAAGCCTAAAAAATTGAAAATTTTATATACTCATGTTGTCCGTAGTTATGTGACTCAGGCATGTTTCGAGGTTTAATTCTGACCAACAAAACATGAACATGTGTTACATGACGTGACAGTTATGCCATTAGGTTCCTATTAGAATTAAGCTTTCAATGGTATAATTACAAATTAATTGGTCAAACTGAGAGTTAAAGTTGGTGCACGTAAACCTATGCGGTGGAGGGTGTATCAATGTAGCATGTGACTAATGTTAAGATCAAGTACAATAAGTTTATATTAGCAGGCTATAAAGGTTTAAATCGTATAATTTTGCTGAGTTCGATGAGTAAAAATAGGAGAGAAGAGAAGCGGGTTGTAAAGCACATGCTGTAATACATTTTGTGAGAATGTAACGTGTGTCAGCTATTAATAAAGTAATACATATGCATAGCCAACTATTATTTATGATGGTTTAGGTTGGACATAAATGACATGACAGTACTCTTGTCCTTGCTCTAAGATGGAGAAAACTGAGGCGTAGAAACTATGACAGCATCATTACAAAGATTTAATACTAGAACCATAAATATCAAAGTTCAGAATGTTGTTGTACTTGTGCGGCTTCTGCTCCCCTTTCATCTTGCATATAGGGTGTGTTTGGTTGGTCACGGAGAACTCAACTAGGCCTAGTGGATGAAAAATCATGCGTTTGCTTGCCTGATACGTTCCACGTTTTTATCCCGCATCGAATCAATCGTTTCTCCAGTGGCAGGCTCCGCGCATGCAAGGGGAGCGAAGGCATGTGATGCCTCAGAGGTAACCTACTTTGCTTTGCCTCCCCACCTCTTTTAAACGGCTTCGTATAATCCTTCCTAATCTAAATATATATTTTTTGATTTGAAATAATTTGTACACGGAATATGTGCGAGTCGACGAGTAGATTCCATTCCAGTGATCGGTTTCGAGTTTCGTGTACTTTAACTTCTTAATTTTAGACCGACATTCGCACTACTTTTAGACGGATTTTGTCAAATTCGTCGCACTCGGTAGACCGTTTGAAATTTCCTTTCACGGATCAATCTCCGTGTTTTCCACAACTTTAATCCGCGCGTTTCCACAACTTTCGTGTTGTAATTTTTTCGTTTCGGCGGACATATATGAACATTTTGTAATGTATATATACGCATTTACAGTATGTTTGTTGAACCTGTTAATGGTGTGGTCGTGTTTGCTGCCACTCCAAACTTCGTCAGCGTCGGCGTAGCTCCTGTCGCGACCTCCGGCGCCACACGCCGTCGCGCCGCTCTGTTATCCCGCTCCGGTCTCATGGAATGTTATATAGAAGAACTTGTTACAAACTCGTGTGGAGCCGTGAGGTAAGTTTACCATTAAATTAGAAGGTGTGGGTACCTCGTAGTGCACATGCCAGTGATGCAATGCAGCTCAAACAGGCTGCAGTACATGGCCTACAGCTCGTTTCTCCACAGCCAAACACCTAGACGTCATCCATGTGTTACTTGTCTCCGTAATAGTATCGGCACACAGGCGACACAGCTCCAGCTCCTTTATTACAGATCCCCTGCGCTCTCAATAACTTGTCATGGATCGCTCCATCGATCGATCTACTTCTTCACCTCCGAGTTATTGCGCCATGGCAACTACTAGCCTGCCGTCTCACACCATTTACTCTCCCGCACCTGCCCATCTCCTCCTCCGATCCCCTTTAAACTCTCGCCTCGCGCGCACTAGCCTGAGTAGCTCAGCAGCGCAGGATCCCCTGCCACCTCGCACAGACCGACACAATGGCCAAATGGTGGTGCGTCGCCTCCATCCTTCTGTGCCTCGCTGTGGCGACAGTGGCGGCCAGGGGCGTGCCTGCCGGCGATGACTGCGACACGGTTGCTGTTGAGGCCCGTCGCGACGCTGCTGGTTTCGACGAAGCCAAGACCGTCTTCGGAGGGAGCAATGACGGCGGCCTCTTCGGCGGCAGCGTCAACGGCGGCCCGCTCGGCTCGGGCATCGCTGGGTTCGGCCCCCACGGCGGATTCGGGGCCGGCGGTGGGCCGTTCGGTGGGTTCGGCGGCGGCTTCGGCGCTGGTGGCGGTGGTGGAGGAGGAGGCGGCGGCGGCGGCGTGGTGCCTTGATAAAGGTGGCCGGGGCAACGAGCGCGCTTGCGCTTAGGGTGACGTACTAGACGTTTGTGCATGCTTACGTGCACTTGTTAGTGTAATAACAAGTCTTCTGTGATAGCTGTGTCATATGTATGGCTCAAATATGTCGCGATGTCAGTGGCCTCAGTTTGTGAGTGTCTAATTAGTTAAGCAGTGGCTGAAGGAGTGATGTATTAGCATGCATGCATGAAGTTGAACCGTGTTGCAGTGTTTCAGTTTACTTGATATTCAGCTCCCGGAGTCCAAATTTGTTCCTTTATTCCTAAGCACTGCATTGGCTTGCCTTGAAGAATCGATGTTGGACATCTGATCGGCTAGGAAAAAGGGTAATGCAACACCAGCTGCACTGTCCCCTCTACCTACAAGAACCGGAAACTATCAATCGTCTAATGCTACGCTGCTCATTTACCAAACAGGTTTGGATTGATACCTTACGGACTGACAATATGCAATAGCTTGCCCCTACGAACGCGACCTCAATCCAATAGTGGTGGTCAATGACAAGCGCCTCTCTACCGCTGGCCAAACGCAAGTTTTTCAACACGACTATGTGATCCTCACAATGAAGCAGATTTGGCAGGAGAGAAAGTGTCGCGCCTGAATCACATATACACACATTGTGGAGGATCGAGAGCTAATATTGCAGGCGGGAAGAGGCCGGACTGAAAGAGGAATCACGTATACGGCCTCCTTTGATTTGGATGAATTATGAAGGAATTGTACAGGGTTTGGAAATATTCCTGAGTTGGTACTGTTCATGTGTTTGATTCGTGGGATTGGTGCATGGGAAAAGTACAGGAAAATTTCCTCCGTTTCTCACTTTCAAGGCAGATCGTAGAGGAAAATAAACACATTGTAACACCCCAGAATTTTAATTAGTAATATTATTCCAAAAATGTGGGCCAACAAAAACTTTTGTTGATTATTATGTGTTGTTTGCAAATTGTTGCTTGTGGTAATTATTTCTTGTTGCTTGTGTTGTTGTTTGCTTGAATTAACAATTTGAAATGCAAAAACAAAAGTGGAAACAAGAAAGAAATAAAAATAACAAGTGACACACAAATTCTCCAAGTGGGAAACTCAAATGGTTTCAAACAAAATTCAGAGGAATGGTATATGAAACCCCTCATTTGTATTCTTATTACTTATCTCTCCCAAATAATATTTTACACCTATTTTAAAATTCAAAAGTAAAAACAATTGAAATAAAACAAAATGCCATAATTAAAACCCTATGAAAGAAAAAGATTCAAAACATTTTATTTTGCAAAGCCAAATTTTGTGGAGCTTCTACATGTTATGGGGAGGCCCCACAATTATTTGCAAATTTTTTTTAAAATTTTTAAGTGTCCTAAATAAATCCTAGAAAAGCTACTGGACTAAAAAGAAATAAAGAAAAACAGAAAAGAAAAGGAGGCAGGGGGGTTTTGGCAAAATTGCCATCGTCTACCTCTCTCCCTCGCCCCGATGCACACCGCTGTGTCGCCGTGGCGCTCCTCGCCGTTTTCCTGGCCGCCCAGGCCCCCCCAGCCACGCTCCTCGTGCCTCTGCAGCCTCTGCACGCAGAGGAGAAGCCCCCGAGCACGCCCCCTTGCCCCAACGCCGCCCCTGTCCCCTCTCCATCGCCGTGGCAAGCTCACCGTCGCCGACCCAAATTAGCGCTCCACCCTGCACCTCGACTGATATGGATCAACGTGATCCAAAGGGTTTTTAGGCCAATCTTTCACGGCGAACCAACAAATAACAAAAGATAACTTCGATCGTTGAGCAGATTGGATCTACTCCACGACACGCAAAATAGACTCAAAAGAATCAGCAATCAAAACTGACAATAACTCGATCTCGGCGACCCATCCTGGGTAAACCTCACGACATATCTTTAATCTCAAAACATAACCTAAGATACAAGGCCGGCGGCCAAACCCTTTATATGGGTGACTCCAAAAACCCTAAACTTGACACGGACCCACTTTTCCTAAACAGAAAATAAAACAATATACCTAAAAATAAAAGAACTCCTTGGTGCGCCATCTTCATGTCTCCTGTAGGTGGACCCCATCCTGACGCACATAAGCAGAGGAGATCACACGAACCGACCATCCTAATCATAGCTCTGATATTTTCCTTCCGAGGTAAGAATAGAAAAAGGAAGCTAATCCCTCGCTTCTCTTTACTGAAGCAGTCTGAATCCTGCATGTCTACAGGATACACACCATCACATGAATCAGCACTAGTATTAGATCGTCCAATATAATTAGCCATGCGCATCTGGCCGGAAATTCCATGCATGTTCCGCATGCAACTCTTGCTAGGAATTCCATGCACGTTCAGCTCCTCCTTGTTCTCAGCGTGCATAAATAACGAAAATACTTCTTCGTATCTTGCTTGAATATAGACATCATATACACCTGAATATATTGTAAAGAATGCCCGTACGTTGCAACGGGTTTAAAATAAATCAAATATATTAGGTTTGAACTAACTCGAGAGCTAAATCCAAAATTTCCATATACATCTACTGCTTAGGAGAGGAATACCAAACAGAGGTAAATAATTTTCTTCTATATATAAATTTGTGCAGATAGGAGATCAGGAATACATAAACAAAAAAATTCTGTAGGAAAAGAAGCAAGTTAATTCAAGGCGACTTAGTTACAACTTACAACCAACAAATAAATTAGCTAGATGACGTAACAGAGGGAATTTAACCAATTATTGAGCTACATATACCTTCTGCATACGCACCCACTCAAATCAAGCAAAGGAAGCAGTACAGTAGCAATGCTCGTCTACAGACTACAGTTCCTCTCTCTCAATGAGCAAGCAGCAACTCTCTCCATCTCTGTGAACAGCAAGCAGCAGTACCTATCCCCAAATTGCATCTCCCCCGGTTCACTCCCATTGCCAGATGGCCGTCCGAGATTCAGCACCAAGCGTCGGGAGGTCAGTGTGCCCCGCCATGACCACAGGAAATGGGACGAGAAGCTGATGTTCAGAGGAAATTTCCTCTGCAAATCGACCGGCCGGATGCGCGGACTCCACAGGCGTCGCCGACCGAGCTGTGGCCCGCCGTTCAGCTACGCAGGGCGGAGGTTGACGAGAATCATGGCGGCGCTCGGGGATGCTTTGCGTCACGGGCGGCTATCTTGTCGTTGCGCAGGTCGGGGCCCGGACCACCGCGAGCAGCAAGAGTCCGGCGGCCGAGCTTGCCTCGTCGGCGATTGTTGAGGAGCAGAGCGCGGCTCCATCTCGGCGGCTACGGCTGCGTACCAGCGCCGGACGCGCGCAGGTCGGGGCCCGGACCACCGCGAGCAGCAGGAGGCCGGCGACCGAGCTTGTCTCGCCGGCGATTGTTGAGGAGCAGAGCGCGGCTCCATCTCGGCGGCTCCGGCGACGTACCAGTGCCGGTTGCCAGCGCGGCTCCGGCGACGTACCAGAGCCGGACGCCGGAGGTCGTGGTGGAAGCGTGCCGCCGTGCCCTGCTCTTCCTCGGTGGAGACAGAGGCCGCCGTGATGGGTGGATTTGGCCGGTGGAATCGAGCCTGGGAATAGAATAGCGAAGCGATCCTATCACTTGGCGGTGGCAATTGTCCGTAAATAGCCTAGCAATGCAGGGGTAGAATCGGAAAGCAAAATGACCTACCATCATCACCACCGTTACCAATCTTATATAGTAGAGATTAGTCGCAAATACTCTTGCCATATCATCGACACGCAGGGCTCGAGCCAAAGCTTCTAGAACACGTCCGGACCCCCCCCCCCCCCCCCCCGACCCCTCTGCCTTGAGCTTCCTGCACGCGTCGCGGTGGAATCGAGAAATATCTCGCCGGCGACGCCATGGACGCCGTCCGTGCGCTTCGTCCACGATACGCCGGCCCTCGCGCTATAAAGCCACCCCGAGCCCCTCTGGACACTCCACACCATCCTCACTCCCTCTCCCCCTCTCCAAATTCACCGTGCACCGCCAGGAGGGCGTGCATTGCCGCAGCCACTGCCGCCGTCGAGGTCGAGCATGGCCGCGACGCCACACTCTCCCTTTCTCTTCTTTCTGGCCTGCACTCTCTTCTGCAACCACACCGCACTCACGCGCCTCGCTTTTCCCTCTGTTTAGGGCACAGGAGAGGAGCCAGGACCTCGCCGGAGCTCGTGCCCGTGGCCGTGGAAGTTGGAGACCTCGCCGCCGTCGACTGGAGCCTCCCCAGCAAGTACAACTCGCACCACCGCCTTCCTCGAGCCTCCGCCGTTCTCCAGCACCCTCTCCGCACCTTCCCGAGCCCCCTAGGTGAGAATCCGTCCACGGCACCGTCGCCGGCGCGACGGCGCCGCCCGTTTTTGGTCGTCGATGATCGCGGCCTCTGTGAGCCGTTGGATCTGGATCCAACGGCCACGTACCGCTTCGTTTAGAGAGAGGCTGACGGGCTGACCCCACCCGTCAGCATTTTAAACATTATCCACAACGCGGGATTTTTCACTGTGTCGCTGACACGTAGCCCCACTGTCATAGTTTTCAACATTATCCAGAATAGTAAACTTTTCGAATTTAAACTCTCTGTGAAATCAGTACTGGACCTAACTTCAAAATTCAATATCTCGAGATTAAGAATCCAAATAAATCAAACTCAATTGTTCTGGAAAGCTTATGAAATTGTTTAACCAACCCAAGTGGTCTCATTCATTTAAATAAATAGTTAAAAAGTATTATTAAAAATACTACAGAAGGTTTAAATTCTAAACTTGTTTGTTTCTGATACTCTGTTAGTCCAAATAATTCCAAACCAATTTTTCTAGCTTAGTACTGCCATGTATTAGCTTCCCTAATTTTGGTAGAATTATTTGTGCAGTAGTATTTGTTTAGTATAAAGTTGAAGTTTAAACACCCTTCTGCACTAAAACATTTAAATATGTTTAATGGTTAACCCAAATGAATTAGGACCAATTTTGTTAGATCACATTTAGTCATGTTAGTTACCCCTAAAAGGATTTAATTTTTGAATAACATTAACTTGAGTTGTAGCAAAAACTTGATTAATAAGTTACTGGATTCAAACAATTGTGTAGGGAGTTTGGTAACTCCAAATGATCCAAATCAAATTGGGTTGTCTTCTACACATCAGTAGCTTTCTGTAGAAATTTAGTTTGTATTTTTGTGACCAACAGAACTCAAGTTGTGCAATTAAACATGTTCCACAAGTTTCTGCCATAATTTTGGACATAAATAAATATTGTTTAGTTCAATTAATTTGAAACCAAATTGTATTGTTTGATGTGTGCAGTAGCTATTTGTGATGTTTATGGTTGTTATGTTGAGATGATTGCTTGAGTAGTTTAGTGATTGGTTGTATTTGTTTGTTTATTAATTAGACGAGAACGCTGTCGGATTTATCGAGGAAGGAGAGTTTGTTGAATCTGAAGATCAAGACCAAGTCCACTTTGCCGAGCAAGGCAAGCTACTCTCTGAGCTTGCACCTAAATACATATGCATCTACTTTGATCAAATGATTTACTCTTAAGGCAATGGTTTACAAAACCTTTTCAAAAGTATATGGATATTATTTTGCCACCCTATGTAGAAATATAAGGTAGTTTATATAAAACTGTAGGATGGGAAACAATGTTGTTTATTCAAAACTCCTTTGAAAATACTTGAGTGATTATGGAATACCGAGATGTCGGTGTTGAAGTGGAGAAATGGAGAATGGTGATGTTTATGAAAAATGCACAGTGTCCTAGTACTATGACTACCAATCTTACCCTGTGCGACCACATTTACCCCCATATGGGAACAGGGCTTAGTCATGTAGTTTGCTCTTATTAGTATGGGATACCTCATCGACGGAGATCACTCCGTTATGCATGAGGGGATGGTCCGAGGACCTACCCCCTGACCCGGGTCCTCACACAAGTTGGTGGGGAGGATAGAAGGTTCCACCATAAACCGCCGGACAAAACTATGAGTCCTCACACTTAGGGTTTCTGACGGGAAACTGGACTGAGTGTCGATGGAAAGTGTCATATGGGAAGGATCCTATACTAGCATGAGCAAATAAGAGGCTATGGTCGGTGGCTCAACTTCGCATACACCTGGTATGGCGGGACGTGGCTGACACGATGAGTTACCGGATGAATGTGGGCTAAAAGCGTGCTACCTCTGCAGAGGGTTAAAACTATTCGAATAGCCGAGTCCTCGGATATGGACAGTTGGGAGGCTGTCCTAAGACCATGTGCAAGTTTTTGAAAGACTTTGAGTTTTAAAAAGAAAATGAAGTGGAGAATGTTCCTTACACCTATACCAACGGATCGGTATGAGGTTGTTGGAGGAAGTGGACCATGACGGGCTATGGTCGGAAAAAGGAGGAGTTTTGGAGAAACAGATAAAATGGTGATTTCTTTAAAAGATAGTTATAAAACTCTTCTTACCTTTTTCAATAAAGATATAGAGATGTTTTAAATAAATAAAAGTTGTAAATTAAAATAAAACTAGTGCATACTCATGTTGGGGTAGTTTGCGAGTACATTCAAATGTACTCATATTGGTTTCGTCCCTGGCTATTGACCTAGCCAGACTACGAGGAGGAGCACTACGCCGAGCAGGAGTATGGCGACTTCTACGCGAACTAAGGATCTCCACAAGTCAGCTGCCTGTCGGGTCGTCGTTAGAATATGATGTCTACTACGCCGTAGCTTCCGCTGATATTTTGGTTTGGCCCATGAAGGCACCTATGTAAGACTTGGTCTAAATGACCATTTATGTAAGACTTTTAATTCGGTATTGTAATGGATGTAAACTTTGGTATCCAATTCGGATTATGTGCAACGACAGACTGATCACGGGATCGTTGTGTTAAGCATAATCGGGTATTTCGGACAGCTAGTCCGGGGTCCCCACACACACTCACACCTCATTTTTTCAATCCTTTGCACAAGGAACTAGGAAAGTTTGAGGGCCTCTTTGAATCATAGGATAGGGAATTCAAAGGAATTGGAATGGGATAGGAAAAGGAAAGGATGGCATATGCAAACCTTTCATCGGTCCTTGTGCATAGGATTCAAAGAATGAGGTCATACTGGATTTTATTTTTCCTCTACGTTTTGCCTTGAAGTGAGATCTGAAGGAAAGTTTCCTTTAGTTTTCCCTTGCACCATTCCTATGATTCAAAGGAGTGAACAGTGCTATCTTGGGAAATATTCCTAACACTGTACATTTCCTCCAGATTTTCTCCAAATCAAAGAAGCCCTGACACCGGCCACCCTTTCCTATCCCTTTCCCTTTCTTATTCCTTTCATTTTTATTTCCTTCGAATCAAAGAGGGCCTACGTAGTCTGTGTAGGCGGTAGGAGATGGTCTCTGGCCACTCTTTCCTTTTATATCCCTTTTCTCAATCTTAATAGAAATGACACGCAAGTCTTTTGCGTGTTCAGGAAAAAAAAAAGTAGTGCATTGGCATGCAAGAAGTTGAGTCGGGTTCTACTGCTTGTATTCACTTGCTATAACTGCTACGCTCCGAAGTTAAATCTGGTTACAAATTTTCGTTTGAAACGTCCTTGATTTAAGCTATATATACGAGAGGAGCAGTATTACTCATATCTTTTCTCCACATGAGAAAGACTGTTAGATCCATTTGTGGTTTCCCGTAACGAGTACGGACGAATGGAGCCCGAGCTCTAGGAGCCTTTTTTAATTGAGATTTTGCACGTTGGTATGATGCATCATTCTCTACGTCTAGAAAAAATTCAGATTTTTCAAATTCAAAATACAATTTTCAGAAATTTTAAAATGAAGGGCTCTCTGGAACTCGGCCTCGAACACGATGATACCATCGTTTGCACGGGAAAGCATGCATGTGTATTGTTGAACTACCTGTTGGTTAAAAAAACAACAAGTGTTGGTAGAAAAGTGCGAAGCTTTATGTTGCACCACAAGAAAGATCTCTCACCGCAAAGTTTCTAGTCCGTGACACGCAACGCTCTCCGTAGCTTTTTACACCAAAACGGGGGCCAAGCAAGCACGCAGCCCGTGATAATATCGCAGCAAGATGTTGGCATCATCTCCGTCCGTGATCACGGCCTGGCTGCCAAGAGAGCGTGCTGCTCTCTCAATCTTTCATTTAACAACTTGGCGACTGGCTTGTACTGTACTACACTGTACACATGCGGTCAAGGATGACCTGGCTACAGGACGGTGTCACTCAACTGTACAGTGCAGGGCGCCTTCAAGCCGTTTATTAATGAGCAGCAGAGGAAGAGGGGTTCATGTGGCAAAATTCACTGTTCTGACCCTGACACGAAAGTTCAGCACAAAATGAACCAACTTTGAAAATTTAGCCGGATCTGACCCTTTTTCGTACCGCTCAACATACTGGCGGTAGACTACACGGGGTACCGCCAAAGACCCTCGCGGTACGGATCCTGGTCCACGGTCCGCTCGGGCCGGTTGACTGCGCTGACGTGGCGATACCGCCGATTTCAGCGGCGGTAGATTTGTAGTGGTACCGCCCACTAGCCCGGCGGTACCGTCCAGCACCGTACCGCCGATCGTGCTGGCGGTACGCATTGGATACGGTTAAGTGGCTCGAGCGCCCTAACCCAGCCCGCCCGCCCGCTTCTTCCCTTCTTCCTCTTCCACAGACGGCGGCGGCGGCGCGACCTTACTGTCCCCTCTCCCCTCCGGCGCGACCTTCCGGCGGCGGCTTGAACGGACGGCGGCGGCGCGGCGCGAGCTCTCCCGTAATCCACCTTGCCCCAAGAACAGACGGCGGCGGCGGCGCGAGCTTTCCCCTCTCCCCTCTCCGTTCGGCGGCGGCAGTGGCGGTGTGAACAGACGGCGGCGGCGCGGCGCGAGGCCTCTCTCCCGTCAGGTAAGCCTCCCCTCCCTTAGCTCTCTCAATTTCGTCCATACATTAGGCCTAATCTAGATGATTGTTGAAACCCTAGATTAATCTAGGAAAATGTAGATGATTGCTGCAGTATTTTGTTTCCTTGATTTGAGCTAGCAATGTTAATGCGATGCACATCGAAATAACTTGTGATAACAGAGGTAGATGTACTGGCCAAAAGCCACTGTGTTTGTGTTTTGGTGTAGATGATGTGTAATGCTAGACATATACTTGATGTTTTGGTGAATGATGTGTAATGCTAGATGCACTTGATGCTAAATTTGTTCAAACGCTAGATGCACTTGATGTTTTGGTGTAGATGATGTGTAATGCTCAAGATGATATGCTTGTAGATGAAATGAAGCCAAAATGTAGATGATTTTCTGTAGATGATGTTTTATTTGATCTAGTTTCTTGAGCAATTCTTTGTGGTCATTTACGAGAATGTTTTGCATTAGGATGGATGACCCGCCGGAACGTTATTACCCCGGGCTTGATTTGGTGTACGAGAGGGAACATCGTGCCCGGCTTATCGAGAGGGGAGATATGGACTTAGCTGAGAAGGTATGGCTTAATGTTCTCCATTTTTTTGTTGTTGCAATTACAAAGATAGTGAGCACATCATGTTTGTTTCTTTCGCAGCCTATCGGTCCTATGCGCATGAGGGGCCATAGTGCGGAGGACATGCCCTACGATGTTCGGTACGAGCCATACTTTGAGGCGGCTGGTCTTCTCCCATTTGTCCTTCAGTTCAGGCGTAAGCCTCCGGCGTTCAACCACACGGCCATTACCGCCCTTATTGATCGTTGGAGACCCGAGACCCACAGTTTCCATTTGCCGTGTGGAGAGATGACGGTCACTCTTGAGGATTTTGCCATGATCACGGCTCTTCCGATCGACGGAGACGCTCTGACTGGGAGGGTGGATCTTGTCGGGTGGCGCCAGCGGGTTCTTGGTCTCACCGGCAGATTACCACCGGTGCCGCCGGAAGGAGTGAAAGATACTAGGTCAGCGGGTGTCTCGTATTCGTGGCTTCGACAGTTTGGGCCATGCCCGGAGGATGCGGAGGCACCGATGGTGCAGCAGTATGCCCGGGCATACATGTGGTATGTGTTAGCCCGGGTGATCTTTCCAGATGGGTCAGGGGACACGGCCTCGTGGATGTGGCTTGACGCATTACGTGATTGGAACGTCAAGTACAGCTGGGGGTCGGCGGGTCTAGCCTTTCTTTACCGTCAGGTAGTTTCTTGTGTATGTTACCTTCTTGCATAACTTTCTTGTGTATGTTAGCTTCATCTGGCATTTGACATGATTGTTATCGTGCAGCTGGACCATGCATGTCGTAAGAAGGGAAAGGGAGCCTCGTTAAACGGCGCTGCCTGGCCCCTCACGATTTGGATGTGGGAGCGGATTCCGGTTGGACGTCCTCGCAAACTCCCACCAACTCCCTGGGATTATGACCTTGATGGTGATGACGAATGGCGGCTGCCAACTGTCGCGTACACATGGGATAGAGTGGAGGCGTACAAAGACTTGTCCATGGGCCGTTACAAGAGCTATACCAACGAGCTTGACACGTTGTCTTTCAACTTGGTATGCTTTGGTAACGTTAAATTTGACACTTTTGTGACATCTAGCATTGGAACTAATGATTTTTGTTTTGCAGGTCACATGGAGGCCGTACCAACGGGATAGGGGTTTCCGTCTCAACCCGATGTGTATGCGTGACCAGGACCTATGGCGCATTAGGTGTCCGCTGATATGTTTCTACGCCGTCGAGTGGCACCTCCCACAACGAGTTGCAGCACAATTTGGAATGAGGCAACGGACCCCGCCGGCAATCCAGAGCACAAGTGTTGCTCTTCATAGGTTTGTGTTGGAAAGACCGGGTATATATTTAACTTGTCAATATCAATTTTTGCTGATATGTTTGGTATTTGTGCATAGGATTGATCGGAAGAGGTGCCCTAAAGAGAAGGAATGGGATCGTAAACACATCCAGTGGGTTGAGATGTGGAATGAGAGAGATAAGTACCGTGAGATGGACATGACAATTTGGCGGAGAGTGATTATGTGGCGCACCTTGCTTGGCATGAAGAACAACACCGCCTTAAGCTAAAGCCCACATGGACCACACAAGATTGTTTGGATTTGGGCACCGAAGATGGTGACAATGAATATAACTTGGCGGTTAAGGAGAGTGCGGGAACATCCAAGGACTACGCACCCGTTTTCAACCGTGTGGTAAGACACAAGACACAAGTTGAGCTTAAATTTAATGTGTCATGTCTATTTGTGACTTAAAGTTTTCTTCCATGTTTTTAGGGCTTGGAGCTTACTCGGAGCGTTAACGAGGCATCATATTATCTTTCGCTTACGCCCGGTACGGTGGAGTCCGAGACGGCTCTTAGGGACGGCATGACGGTATGCAATTGTACATATCCATGATTCCGGGTGGTGTGCCTTGTGGTAGTGATATTAATGCATGCACAAATTTCTTTCTCTTGCAGAGGTTCATGGAGCGGTCTCGTCGGCTGGCGGCTATGCTTGCCTGCCACGGTGCCAAGGCAACCGAAGCGCACGACGAGGAGGACGAAGACGATGAGAGCGAGGAGGAGGAGCAAGAGGAGGAGGAGGAGCAGTCGGAGGAGGAGGAGCAAGAGGAGCAAGAGGAGCAGGAGCAATCGGAGGAAGAGCAGGAGGAGCAGTCGGAGGAAGAGGACCCGAGCTGGGAGGAGATGCCATTGTCACAGTTAAAGGATGCACCACAACCAAGTCAGCCGAGCCAACCGCCCGTGAGGCACCGAAAGCAGAAGAAACTGTTCAGTCCAGAAGGGCATTCTTTATACTATTGATGAATTTGTATGCGATGAAGTCGGAGGTGAGTTGACGGTGCTTTGTGGATGGATTCCGGCCCCGTTTCTTGCACATGTGATGGGCTTCACAACTTGTTATCTTCCATTGCCCGTGGCGGTTTGGTCTTGCACGGACTACCCATGGGCATCCCTTTTGGTCGCAAATCACGGTGTATCGATGCTTCTCGTCCGAGTGCTTCACTATGAATGGCCTATGGTGCTTCACCGCATATTCCCTAAGCCACATTTGCAATTCTACCAAGTCCGGAAACTTCAAACCTTTCTTTATGCGAGAATTGTTGTCATCGTCATCTTGAGTTGTGCTTGGTGTTGCTTCTAGATCTTTATACTTGCCACCATCCACCATAGCCTTATCGGCAAGCGTGAGATCACGAAATAATGGAATTCGGTGATCCCGGCCTACCACTTTTAAAAAGGCTTGGGCTTCTCTCGCCGTGAACCCATCTTCGTCCACTTCTTCAGGGCCCTCGTCCTCCGAGTCGGAGGCATAGCAACGGCGATAGAAGGTGTCACGGTCAATGCCATCCTGTTCGACTTGTGCCTCTACATCTCCAATATAAATGTCATGATACTCGTCCTCCCGCTCGGACACATCACCCTCCATGTCTCCTTGCTCCCTATCTTCATCCTCAATGCCAAAGCCATAACCATGATCCACATTGACATATTGTTCTTGTTCATCGACTTGGTCGCCATCATTCATCTCCAAGTCAAATTGTTGGCTCAAAGGAGGTTGGCTCATAGTATTCAACTCGACCGCATCATCAAGTGACACATTTCGAGTGGGGGTCATTGCATCATGTGTGGAGGAGGCACACCGGTTCAAGTCAAAATGCAACCGATCACCGCCAACCTTGGTAGCAAATAACTCGAGCGACTTGTCTTTGGAAGCCGCCACAACCTCTTTGTATGCCCCCCAATCTAACTCGCATGTGATAGGTATTTTCTTCTTTCGCGGACGATGTCCCGATCCAACAAAATACCTTCCATCTAGTTCAACCTTCTCCCTAGGATCCATCCATTCAAAAACTTCCCGTACTCTTGCAACAACCTCGGCATATGTTGGACTATTGGCAAATACCATAACTTTTTCTCCATTGTCAACAATCTCTTCTTCATTGTTACTAAAAAATGCTTCTTTGTCAACATGATGGACATTCACGATTCTTGCCATCTATAATTAAATGACAAGACACACAAATGTATCACATTGATGTGTAATAGCAAACACACCACAATAATCTAAATTATACATGTGTGCTAACCACTACCTCAAACCCTAGACTCAACCATAATTCTAGGTAAGGAAAACACATGAATCTATCTAACCACAATGATTTCTACACGTCACAAACAACATATAACCCGCAATGCACCAATTCAAATAATAGATTTAGGACAAATCAACAAATCTAGGGTTTGCCTCAAACTAAACAATGCCACAAAGTAACACAAATCCAACCAACAAAAAGCGAGAGATCTGAGAGAGACTACCTCAGAGGAAGGAGATGGCCCGATTCCACGAGCTATGCCCTCCGATTTGGAGGGATTTGAGAGAGATTTGAGTGTGGAGGAGAGAGGGGAAGAGGGCAGCAGCTCGGGCAGCAGCTGGGGTGAGAGCTAAGTGAGGATGAATGAGAGGCTGGGGGTGCTCGAGCCATTTAACTGTCTCCAACGCGTACCGCCAGACGTGTCGGCGGTACCGTGATGAAGTGTACCGCCGGCTTCCCGGGCGGTATCCATAAAAGTCTACCGCCTCTGACATCGGCGGTATCGCCACGTCAGCTCAGTCAACCGGCCCGAGCGGACCGTGGACCAGGATCCGTACCGCTAGGGTCTTTGGCGGTACCACGTGTAGTCTACCGCCAGTATGTTGAGCGGTACGAAAAAGGGTCAGATCCGGCTAAATTTTCAAAGTTGGTTCATTTTGTGCTGAACTTTCGTGTCAGGGTCAGAACAGTGAATTTTGCCGGTTCATGTCTTCCCTTCTTAAATTCGCCCTTGTGCGTGGTGGCAATTTTGACATATTTGATCCTTTTTTGAACTTATTTCACAAAATGAACCAAAATCAAAATCAATTCACGATCTAACCCTTTTTCACGGCGCCGCCCTCGTGGCGCCATGCTGGACTACACGACGCCCTAATCAAAGGTGTCATGAACCACGCCACGTAGACGTGCTAGGACCCACTTTTTTAGTACGGCGCCCCAGGCTGGGGCGTCATGCTAGAAGCCATGGCGCCATGATCCAAGGCGCCATGCAATTAGCTTTGCATGCACTTTATGAATGGCAGACGTGGCCCTTGGCCCAAGGCCCCATGCATGCAATGAGCTAAAAGAAACGAATCCTGATTGAGCAACATGACATGCGTGGTAGACGTGGCATGCAATTCATGTCGGCCGGCTCATGCATGGCATGTAATATGATTGGGCAGCGTGAGAAAATTGCATGTCATGTAATCATGATTGAAAAATACTTCTTTCACTTTTGTAAAGTAGCCCGTCCACAACAAGGTTTTTCTAAATAAGTTATGTATCAACATACAATTTTTCGGATTTATGTATTAACAAGATTTTCAGATCCATGAATCCATATTTGGGGGTCAATTAGGGACCTTTTTGTAAAAAACCATATTATTTACATGCACTTTTTTATAAAAAACACAAGACCACCACACCCATCGGATGAGGAATGGACGCCCCAAATAAGCCGGGGATGTCCAACTAATTGTGGGAAAACCACTTTCGGCAACGTGGCTTCTGGCTAGAGGTGGTGCATATTAATGATCCGGATACGTGGCTTTTTACGAGAGAGTTTTGGGTTGTAGTGGCAGTGGATCAGTCAGCAAAACAATATTTTGGCTATATACTTAGCTGGTTCTAGCCGGTACGCTCTCCTATATTTAGGTCATTGTAGTTGCGTTGCCAGACAACACTAAGTCGCGCTTGATTGGCAAAAAAACACGGAGTTATGCTTCAAGAGAGAGGGAGCGAGAGACTGATTGAGAGCATCTCTAGCAGATACCGAATAATCCCAAACCGTAAAACTTGTTCCCGGGCAGGGGCCGATATGCGGTGTCTGTTCGGGCCGTAACAATGGCCCGAACAACATATCTGCTGGAATTTTCCTCGCCGGGGGTTATTCGGTATCTCCTAGAGATGCTCTGAGAGCGAACATGCAGCCTTGCAAAAGTGTGTGTTTCATAATTCAGAAAAGAAAATACACTGCTCGTATGCTCGTATGAGCTCGTATTGGTATTGTTTGGTTACGTTACCGACGTATGAGCTCATATCCATACGTCGATCGTATCTAGCACGGTCGATCATCTTTGACCAACATTCGTATTGTTTCATAGCTACGACTTAGCAAATCGAAGCAAGATCTTTTTACCATTTTTATGTAGATGAATATAAAGTTGTTAGACAGATATGTCACGTAGCGTGACATATCCTCCTGATTCCCTAAATCGTGGAGAGTCCTTATTAGTGTGATCTCCCATTTATGGTTAGGATTGTATTTTGTCTATATATATCAATGCAATGGAAAGGCCCAAGTGTGGTCAATTCTATCACATGGTATCAGCCTAAAAATCCTCAACCCTAATTCGCTTCCGCCTCCTCTCTCCAAAACCCTAGCCGCACCATAGCCGGCCGCCGCCAGCCTTCTCCTCCCTCTCCCTCTTCCTCCATGGCGCCCGAGCCCCACCCCGACGCCCCTCTCTGGGCGCAGGCCACCGCCATCCAGAACGTCCGCTCGCTGGTTCCGATCGTCCTCGATCTCAAGGTCCCCTCCTTCCCCAAGTGGCGCACCTTCTTCACCATCGCCGTCACCACGTACGCGCTCGAGGATCACCTCACCACCGCCACCCCGCCGACCGAACCCACATGGCTCCGCCTCGACGCCACCGTGCTCCGCTGGCTGTACGGTTCCATGGCGATGGACATCGTGGACCTTGTCATGGCCACGGACGCCACCGCCTACACAGTTTGGACGGCCGTCACCGGGCTCTTCAACGACAACAAGAAGTCCCGCGAGATCTACCTCGCCGAGGCGTTCCGCACCATCCGGCAGGAGGATCGCTCCATCACCGACTACCTCCTTCTCCAGAAGACGGCGGCGGACGCTCTCGCGGAGGTTGGCGCTCCGGTCTCCGACTCGGACCTCGTCACCAACGTCATCAAGGGTCTCCACGAGGACTTCGACAGCATCGGCGACCTCGCCCCTCTCATCAAGCCGTACGCGTCCTTCCTCGAGTTCCGGAGCATGCTGCTGCTCCACGAGCTGAAGGTGACTCGCCGCGCCTCTGCCTCCTCCATCGCCGCTGCGGCCTTCGTCGCCAAGCCCGGCCCCGTGGCTCCTGCCGCCCCCGCCGGCGGGCACGCTGGCGGCCCCTCCGCTCCCGGACCCTGGAGGGCTCCGTCCAACCCTAGTCACGTCACCGGCTACGGGAAGTACAAGGGCCAGAAACCCTACGGCGGCCATGGCAACAGGAACACCGGTGGCGCGCCTCCCATGCCGACCCCTTTCAACCCTTGGACAGGGGCAATCCAGATGTGGCCCATGCAGCCGCACGGGGCCGGCGGCAGCATCCTCGGCGCTGCTCGTCGCTCGGGCCCCCGCCCTCACGCCTACATGGCCGGCCCACCACCTGCTCCGCCGGCCTCCTTCTACAACACCCACGCCGGCGTTCCCCATGGCCAGGCGTTCCACGGCGCTTCGTACGGCGTCGCCCCCTACACCGCGCCTTCTTCTTCGGCGCAGACTTGGGACCCCTCCGCCCTTGCGCAGCACTTCACCAACATGACGCTGCAGCCACCCACCCCGGAGTGGGTCATGGACAGCGGCGCCACCGCCCACCTCTCCAACAACACCGGTATCCTCTCCTCTCTATCTTCACATCCTCTTTATCGACATGTCACAGTCGGAGACGGCTCCTCCGTTCCCGTTTCTGCATCCGGACATGCCTCCCTTCCATCTTCTTTTTCTGACTGTCCTCTTCATCTTCACAATGTTCTTGTTACCCCTTGCATCATTAAAAATCTAGTCTCCGTCAGTTTACTAAAGATAATAACTGTTCTGTCAATTTTGACCCTTTTGGTTTTTCTGTGAAGGACCTCATTACCCGGCGCCTCGTGCTCTCACCGCCACCACCACCACTCATGATATTTGGCACCGTCGTTTGGGTCACCCCGGCCATGACGCTTATCGTCGCCTTTCGCAGCATATCTCTTTACCTTGTAATAAAAACACTAGTAGTCTTTGCCATGCTTGTCAGATCGGACGCCATGTACGATTGCCTTTTTCTTCTTCCACCACTAGGACTACTCGCCCTTTTGAGTTAATTCATTGTGATCTTTGGACGTCTCCTATTTTGAGTAATTCTGGCAACAAATATTTCTTAGTTATTCTTGATGATTTCACTCACTACTTATGGACTGTTCCTCTTCGCCAAAAATCCGATGCTTACGCCTCCCTCGCCTCCTTTCGCGCTTTTGCCCAAACCCAGTTTAATTTACCCCTTGCGTCTATTCAGATGGACAATGGTCATGAGTTCGACAACGCCAAACTCCACTCTCTCGCCGCCACCCACGGAATACACATCCGCTTCTCGTGCCCATATACCTCCCAGCAGAACGGTAAAGCCGAGCGTATTATCCGCACTGTCAACGATATTGTGCGTTCTCTCCTTTTCCAGGCTAGTTTACCACCTCGTTTTTTGGTAGAAGCTCTTCACCACGCCACTCATGTTCTTAATCGCCTCCCCCACCAAAACCATTAGCGCTCCCTCTCCGTATTTTGCCCTACACGACACCCACCCAGATTACTCGTCCCTGCGCATTTTCGGTTGCCTCTGCTACCCTAACACCGCCGCCACCATGCCCCACAAACTCGCTCCCCGGTCTAGCGCTTGCATGTTTCTCGGCTACTCTCCTCACCACAAGGGTTACCGCTGCATGGACCTCACCACCCACCGCATCATCATCTCGCGTCATGTCATATTCGACGAGTCCACCTTTCCCTTCGCCACCCCGCAGCCTCCATCCGCTGCCTCCTACGAGTTCCTCGACGACGACCTTCCTCTCCCTGTCGTTCCACCTGCTGCGCCTGCCGCGCGCGCCCCTTCCCCTCCTCCTTCGCCGCGCGCGCCATCGCCGCCGCCTGCACCCCCGCCACCTCCTCCCGTGCACCGCACGCGTAGCACCTCCGGCATCCACGTCCCTCCCCGTGAATGGCTTAACTTGCATGCTGCTGTCCACAGGTACTCTCCGATTCCGACATCAGCACGCGCTGCTCTCAAGGACCCCAACTGGCTCGATGCTATGACCGCGGAGTACCGCGCTCTCCTCAGCAACGACACTTGGGCTCTCGTGCCTCCTCCTCAGAACGCCAACATCGTCACGGGCAAGTGGGTCTTTCGCCATAAGATGAAGCCCGATGGCTCTCTCGAGCGCTACAAAGCACGTTGGGTGCTTCGCGGTTTTTCACAGGAGCACGGCGTTGACTTCGACGAGACCTTCAGCCCGGTCGTCAAACCGGCCATGGTCCGCGTCATCCTCTCCATCGCCATCTCCCTTAACTGGGGGACTCGCCAGCTCGACGTCAAGAACGCCTTCCTCCACGGCAAACTCGCTGAGGTCGTCTACTGTCGCCAACCCACCGGCTTCATCGACTCTACTCGCCCAGACCATGTCTGCCGCCTGAACCGCCCGCTCTACGGCCTCAAGCAGGCTCCTCGTGCGTGGTACCAGCGCTTCGCCACCTTCATCACCTCGATTGACGTGCTCGCGCTCCGACACGTCACTGTTTGTAGTTCAGTGTGCAGAGGGTACGGCCTATCTTCGGCTGTACGTCGACGACATCGTCCTCACCGCCTCCTCGCCGCGCCTCCTCGACCGGATCACTGCCTCCCTCAGCTCTGAGTTCGCCATGACGGACATGGGCAGCCTCCACTACTTCCTCGGCATAGCGGTGACTCGCGACTCCTCCGGCATGCACCTCTCGCAAGCCAAGTACGCGGCGGAAATTCTGGGCAAAGCCGGCTATACCGGCTGCACGCCCGCGACTACGCCGGTCGACACCTCCCCCAAGCTCGCCTCCACCGCCGGTGCTCCCGTTGCTGATCCTACAGAGTACAGGAGCCTTGCCGGTGCTCTCCAGTACCTCACCTTCACGCGACCGGACATCGCGTACGCCGTCCAGCAGGTGTGTCTTCACATGCACGACCCTCGCGAGCAGCACCTGGCTGCTATCAAGCGCATTCTGCGCTACGTCAAGGGCACGCTCTCTCATGGACTCCAGCTTCACTCATCCTCGCCGGACTCCATGGTCACCTACACCGACGCCGACTGGGCTGGCTGCCCCGACACTCGCCGCTCTACCTCGGGCTTCTGCGTCTACCTAGGTGACAACCTTGTCTCATGGTCTTCGAAGCGCCAACACACGGTCTCTCGCTCCAACGCCGAGGCTGAATACCGTGTTGTGGCTAACGCAGCCGCCGAGGCTAGTTGGCTCCGCCAACTCCTCCAGGAGCTTCATCGACCTACTCCTCCCGCTACGGTTGTGTTCTGCGACAATGCCAGCGCCGTCTACATGTCTACGAACCCCGTTCAGCATCAGCGCACCAAACACATCGAGATCGACCTCCACTTCGTTCGCGATCGTGTTGCCATGGGCCAGATCCGCGTGCTACATGTCCCTTCGTCTCGACAGTTCGCCGACATCTTGACGAAGGGTCTCCCATCACCGTTGTTTCTGGATTTCCGGTCCAGTCTCAACGTTCGCTCTCCTCCCGTTGTGACTGCGGGGGAGTGTTAGACAGATATGTCACGTAGCGTGACATATCCTCCTGATTCCCTAAATCGTGGAGAGTCCTTATTAGTGTGATCTCCCATTTATGGTTAGGATTGTATTTTGTCTATATATATCAATGCAATGGAAAGACCCAAGTGTGGTCAATTCTATCACAAAAGTATCAAAAAATATTTTTTTACACATTTGTGGATTGGCCACATCTGAGATTGTTTTCAATTTTTTTTGAAACTCGCTAATATTTTATTCAATTTTTTTTAAACTATCGGGATCATTGTACAAAAGCAAAGAAGCAGAATCATTCGATATTGCAGGATAAGCTAGTACTACTTCTTCACATCCTGAATGCATGCATGGATGGTACATACACGTAGAAAGCACTATTAATGCACGCAAACGTGCATGCAAGCTATTGATCTGAACCCATCGTGCATGATTCGTCAATTGCATGGCGCCTTGGGCCACGGCGCCGTGCCTTCTGGCACGACGCCCCAATCCAGGCGCCGTACAAAAAAATGTGGGTCCTAGCGTGTCTACGTGGCGTGGATCATAGCGTTGATTAGGGCGTCGTGTAGTCTAGCATGGCGCCCCGGGTGCGGGCGTCATGAAAAAGGGTTAGATCATGAATTGATTCTGACTTGGGTTCATTTTGTAAAATAAGTTCAAAAAAGGGCTAATTATGTCAAAATTGCCGTGCGTGGTCGGCCGGACAGTGTTGCCTAGAACAGAACAGGGTACGAGAATCTGTCAGCAGCTTTACAGGCAGACATGCCACACAAAGAGATCTCCATTTGTACATGCATCGAGGAGACTAAAACGAAGTGCACGATTCACCAACGAAACGATGCACATAACACGGCTGTCATAAGCTCGCAGTAATACGTGCGAAGGACGGGGGATACCCTTGCAGTGCGTCCTAGGCTAACGGAGCACTTGCCCAGAACAAAACACGCTCCAAGTTCTGAATCCTAGTAGCTTCGTAACTCATAATCAGATTGAAGGTGAATATTATTTCGCTATGGCAACATCTTCTGGCGACTGGCGTAAACGTAGTAACATCTCTACTCATAAAGCGGAGTGAGGAACGAGGGTAGCAGACAAGCTATACATCAATAGCACCCCAAAATACAGGATACTCCGCACACCGACAAACCCAGTCACTAATATCCAGCACAGCAATCAGCCACGACATCAGGGACACTATGACAACCAAGAATCAGGACATGCGGACGACTCACGACTAAACCACACGGTCTTCTTTCGCCCCGAGTAGGCCGTATTATAGGGCAAAGCAAAAGGCGATCTGATGTCAGATCCTCACTTGCCGCATTTGAAGCCATGGCACACGGACAGGATGATGATGAGAATCAGTGCGATGATTATGCCCAGAACGATGAGCTTGATCTTCATGTTCTGTAGCCACATCTTCCTCCGCACCTGTGTGCCCTTCTCTCTGAAGTCTTGTGCCTGCAAACAGTTGTTCCAACTGTCATGAGATACAGCTAACATATTTGTATGTAGGAATGAAGTAAAGTACTGTGAGACATTGATTTATTTAATAATGGAGAGGATTTTTTTTTTTTTTTGCTCCCGAGCTCCAGTGATATCACTTCTTTACAAAAATCGAAAATTTATTTTCAAGTTTCAAAAAATTCCAAACAAATTTGCATGGATACATATATATGTGATCTAAGACAAAATCATGGATCTGAAAAAGGTGAAAAAGAACTCATTTTACTTGCTAGATTTGTCTTTTTTGTGCAGATTACATATTAAAATATATTTCTCTGAAAATTTGGACGGGCATAGTAGACATGTATATGTATTTGTATATTTTTTCAGAATTTTTTAAAACGCAAAAATAAACTTTTCAGTTTAAAAAAACAGGAAAACTAGAGCTCGGGAGCAACAATTGCTTTTCGTTAATAATGTTGAGCCAGTATTGCTTTTTGCAGTGACACTTCATGGTTTTACTATCGACAGTTGCTAGTTGCAATCAGTTATAGGAAGAGCTAAGTCTTTTTTTGCAAAGTAATTCTTTGGCTATCTATTCGACATGAGTGAGATAACATGGATGGTAGGGACACATGTCAACATATAACCACCAACCAACTTTTCACCAGCATTTCTGAGACTGTCACTGTATATATTCCCTCCGTTTTTTAATATAAGATGTTTTAGGTGTTGTACATGTTGTCTAGATACATACTAAATTGAGTGAACATACACATTTAAACATGTCTACATCCATTTGTGTACACATGCACGTGGATAAATACTAAAACATCTTATATTAAAAAACGGAGGAAGTAGTACCCATTGTGCATAATTGTGGCAGTCAAAATTAAACAGGTATATTGAGGTACATTTTAGTAATCCAGATGCATATCACCTTATAATACATAATGTAGTAATTTCAGATATTGATATCTGCCTAGAAACTTGCTAGTCATTCACCAAAACTGTTGGTATACCTGACTACACGATCTGTTAGACTGTTACTCTTTATGACAATCATGTATGTCATGACGTGAATGTACTGGCTACATTTAACCATATTCTAGCAGTGAAGATGATTAAACTAATGAAAATACAGCCATCAATATTGTTGTCATGACGATGTTTCAACAAACAAAACAGATATAGCCGTTGTGACGTGGTTTAACGAACTGAGTGGAACAAGAATTCAAAACTATAGACAATACACATGTCTTGTTACTTGTACCCTCACTGGATAGATTCAAGCAAACTTGTATCAGTACTTTCTCTAAAGCATATTAAGTACTCGTCACTTAAAGATTACGAGGATTGCTAGGCAGTATTTCCATAAAAAAATACAGTAATACCAGAGATTAAGCTAAGTATATTAAACCTGAGAACGCAGGTTTTCAGTTTTATCAACAAGCAGTTCAATCTTCTCACCGCGGTCAAGAACCTGAATTCAAAATTGTATTTCAGAATTAGAAAATACTTCCAAAGTATTGTCATTTTCAAACAGCATTAGTGGATTCATCTGGATAAGTTATACTTAACACAATACCTTCTCAATATTTTCCATCATAACTCCTTTGACTTCCGAAACTTGGGCTTTAACCTTGGCAAGCTTGTTGATCTCTTCGGGTTGTCGACACAGTACTGCATGTGCTCTTTCAGTTTCGATCTTTCAATATTAAATAAACAAATGTTAGTCATGGCCCCAAGGAGGCAGGGAGCATCAGCATCACATCTTCCTTAAATATAGTATAAGGAGTACAAAGAACATACCCAAACTCTCGGTTGAGGCTGCTTGCTCCAGCAGTAGCTGCCTTCCCACCACCATATCTTTTGGTGAAATCATCCTTAACTCTGTCCAGAAAGGCAATGGGGGTTTGCCGCCCAACAGACTCAACAGCAACCACACAGTACGCTGCAAGAAAAATAATGAGTATTGTCAATGCACACTAAGAGTTTGATCGTCCATTCAAACCTATAAGGCATATTTTGACTGTCCTAGTGCAAGTTTTGACCTTAAATTTCTTGTACAACATTTTTTCAACAGATACAAAATCATAGCCATAGAAAAATGCTTTGGAATACAAATCAAATTGTATCAGTTTTGTGTTGCATAACTCACATACTATTGGATTAACGGTTGGTCAAAGCTTGGATTTGTAAACTTAATATTCGCCTTTATATTTATGAATGGAAGGAGTAGATGCCTGAGAAGGAAACATTAATATTTTTCGAAAATGGGTGTATCACAGATTCATTGTCAGTACAAAGTGTAACTAAATGCTGAAAACCCTTTTGGGCTCGGTGAATCATTGTGTACACATATTTCTACAACCCGCTTATTTACTGCACCCTCATTCCTTCAATGAACCATGTATTTAGAACCTAACTAGTAGAAATGATTAGTTGAGTACATACTATTGCTTGTAGCAAGCCCGCTTGCACGATATCTTACCTTAATTGTTATGGAACAATGCAATCTAATCAGACATGAACTTGCGCATTCATTACAATGTACTAAATGGAGAATCGACTGAGCTACATAGCCATGACCCAGAATAACATGCACAGAGATGACACGGTGAATAGCTACTACAGTCACCTACTAGTACAGAACAGCATGCCCAACATGTAGGCACGCAAATCTCAGTCACCAATCCCTGATCCGCCAAAGTTGGTATCGAAGATATACACAATATTTTTATTTAAAGGCACCTCTGTAAATCCAAAAACTCCTATAATTTCTCCTTACATGCCTAAGAATAGTAATGACAATACCTCCTCCCCCTTCCAACTCCCAAGTAGAGTACATCTCAACATGAACTGGAGCATAGACGGGTACCTTGCTTGGTAAGCAACCAAAAACCCGCGCAACTCAGGTTACAATCGACACATGCGGAAATCCAAACTACTTAGATAAACCTAGTTAGGCAGATCGAGCGAGATCTACGCGCGGGGCAAAGCACGCAACGCTTCCGATTCAGATCTAGGGAGATGGTCGCGGGACCGATCGGGATCGAGGGGGGAGGAGGGGCACTCACTGAAGCCGTCCTCGACGAGGTAGTTGAAGGTGTGGCCGTCGCAGTTGTAAGTGAACTTGTTGTTGCTGGAGGGGAGCTTCTGGAGGCATTGCGCGGCGATGGTGGTGAAGTTGCCGGTGAACTCGGTGTACTCTGCCAGCACCACCGTGCCGCGCGCCACGAACGCGTAGATCAGCGACTGCTGCCCCATGGCCCTCGCCTCGCCTCTTCTACCTCTTCGTTCCTCCCTTCTCCGCCGTCACGGAAGCCTGTTGAGTGCTGGAGCGCGGCGGTGTCGGAGAGGATCGGATGGGGACGGCGGACGGAGGCGTGGTGAGGACGGACGGGGGAAGAGAAAAAAGGGCAACGGGAATGGTGGGCGAGGTGCGCGTGGAAAAAGGGTCGAATTCGAGGTGGGTGGGGACGAGTGGGAGTTTGCGCCGTCGTCCTCTGTGGCTCGCACTATTTCAGCTATAAGCCCCTCTTGCGACATCTTCGATTCGGGAATTTCTTAATAGGACGGCCATGCAATTTTGTCATAGGCATTACTCCGTACAATGTTACGCACAAAGTTCTGGAGTGAATTGTATTGCTCTCTCCGTCACAGTTTATAGGCACACACGTAGTTTAAGAACATAATTTGATTGTCAAAGTTCGAAAATTAACGTCAAAGAGGCCGTCTTCTTCTTAAGTCTTAACCCATACAAAGCGAATCGAGCCAACATAGCATCCCTTGTTGTCAAAGTTTAAAATAGCCGGCTATAGCTCGACTATAGCCTTTTGAGAGGCTTCGCGCTATGGCTGTCGCTAATATAATTTAGCCGTGATTTAGCCCCTTAGCCACTAAGCTTCCCGCTCGGCGGTCCAAATTGTTTGGACCAAATCTTTCTGCTCGGCCCAATTTCACAGCAAAAATTGACACCCATGCAAAACCTATCCCAAAAATTCCCACTATGTACTTAATTGCTTACATAATCTTCTAATACATGGACCAAACTATGTCCAGAACTCCTAGTTATTCTTATGTCACTATGTTAATATGTTATGTACCTGTGAATTATTGGTATATATATACGAATATGTGCTTCCCAAATTTTGAATTCTTGCATTATTTAGCATAACGGCTATATGGCGTTAGCCCGGCTATAGTCTTTCGTAGCTTCTGAAATCGCCTCGGCTAAATGCAATAGCCGACTATTTTAAACTTTGCATGTTGTACAAGTGTCGCTCGCAATGCACATATGAGAGAAGCGTGGTTATGCGAGACACGTAAGTTTTATGTTGACGGGTTTATTGATAAATCAGTACCGGTCAGGGTGCCCCGAGGACAACGACATGATCGGGCACGCTCTCTTCTCGGGAGGAAATACGTAGATGTAATTTTTTTTTAGTATTTTACTGCGTTTGCGCGCACATAGTTTGCTGATTTTTTTCAAGATCCCAAAACAAGAGAAATAAATTTAAGTCAAGTAAAATGCTCATTTTGTAAGACAAATATGTTGATTGGGGGCATTAAAAGCCTTTTATAAGAAAGGTCACATACTGAGACCCAAGATGAGACAAATATGTTGATTGGGTGGGGACGACCGGGAGTTTTGCGCCGTCATCCTCAGTGGCTCGCACTATTTAAACTATTAGCCCCTCTTGCGACATCTTCGACTTGGGAATTTCTTTATAGGACGGCCATGCAATTTTGCCATAGGCATTACTCCGTACAATGTTACGCACAAAGCTCCGGAGTGAATATCTTTCTATTGCTCCCTCCGTCACAGTTTACAGGCCACACACATAGTTTAAGAATAAAATTTAAAATTTCTATCATAAAACTTATATCATTAAAATCTTTTTTTCAATATAAATCCAATGGTATAATTTTTGGCACATATAATTTATATTTTGTTCACCAAATTTACTGGTCATTTTTTTTCTAAAACTGCGTGCGTGCCCTGTAAACTGTGACGGCGGGAGAGTGAGTGGTGTTGTATGGAAAGTCTAAAACGTGGCACTACTATCTAGTCTATTCCTTTTCAGCTATACCAATTATTTACTACGGTTCGAAAATAAACGTCAAGAAGGTCGTCTTCCTCTTAACTCATACAAAGCGAATCAAGCCAACATAGCATCCCATGTTGTACAAGTGTCGCTCGCCATGCACATGTGAGAGAAGTGTGGTTATGCGAGACATGTAAGTTTTATGTTGACGGGTTTATTGATAAATCAGTACCGGTCAGGGTGCCCCGAGGACGACGACATGACACGGCACGCTCTCTCCTCGGGAGGGCATATGTGGATGTAATTTATTTTAGTATTTTACTACGTTTGCGCGCACGTAGTTTGCTGATTTTTTCAGGATCCCAAAAACAAGAGAAATAAATTTAAGTCAAGTAAAGCGCCCATTTTAAACCAAATATGGTCATTGGGGGCATTAAAAGCCTTTCATAAGAAAGGTCACATACTGAGATCCAAGATGAGGTGAAAGTGAATACCCACTTCCAAGATACTTAACGGCCATTGGTATGGTCACCCCCGATCGTACCGAGCGACCGTACCACATGTTGTCTGATGCGTCTCGTCAAGTATTTCTACCATGTGCCTTCCGTTTTCCTAGAGGACGAACGGAGAAGCCGCCACACCATAAGTAGTCCCAAAAATCTAGCCCACGGAAGAGATCCTGAGGGGGAATCCGCGTAAGGGCTATCATCCCCGTCATAGCTACGATCTTGAAGATCAAGGAATCGATCTCCATCATCATTAGCAGCATCTACATATTCGGCGACGATTTCTCCATCATCCGGTTGTAATACTAAACCCTAGTTGTGAATTTGCACTCGTATTCATCTGCTATTCATTTAATCATCATTAGTTTTTCTGCCCAGTCGTTTTAGTCTGTTTGATGTGTTTTTTTGTTGTGCAAGAGCCAGAGAGACACCGGTGGAAACATGTGCTCTTTTTGGGGCTTGCTAGAACCTGGCTCCACAAAATCGCCGAGTTGGACGTTCCTCCCAAGCCAAGCAAGCAAACGCTGAATTATTTGCACCAGCCAGCCGTGGTTCCTCCTGAACCCAAACACACCCATGAACGTTCGAAAGACAAGATAGGCAAGAGAGAGGTCGCCGTTGGTGCTGCTCATTTCTATCGTTGGATCACACGCGGCTGGCAGTGTTATCAAGCGAGGGAAAGCAGCCATCAAGTCACAGACAACTGGACATTGCTTTCCGTGTACGTACGGCCGTTTGTTTGAATAATGATGCCATCAGCACATGAGGCGACATCGTTAGCTGTCTCCTCGCTTCCCAGATAGGGACGGAGTACTTTTTTTTGTTTAATCCGGATGCTTCAAGTTGCCTATTGCTTTTAAATACAAGTTGCCTATTGCAAAATCTCAACTCAAAATAAGTAAATGATAAAATTTGACATATTTTGGAGGTTTAAAATTTTGCACTGTTCTCTACTCCAAATGCTAGATTTTGTCATTTTTTATGTAGCCAAAAATATAAGTTGATTCGAGTTGAGATTTTACAAGTTGGTGAATATGACATTGTCTACATCTAAGTTTTTTTCTCATATTTTTTAAGACTTTGAAATTATATTTCAAAGTTTTTCCTATCCCGCGAATCAAACAGGCCCTCAACCTTGTTTGTGAGTACTCATTCCATCTGATTTGTTTTTGCTGGAGCTGCAGATATAATGAGTTATAATTTTGATAGTATTTTGTTTGAAGATGTAAGACTTACACGTGATCTAACGATTTTTTCCAGCAAATAGTGGTGCGCCTCCGTTTTTTCTAATACAAATAGTAGCTAAACTATCTTATCCCAACTTAGGAAAGCAAACATCAAAATTCCGATTCAAAAAAGAAAGCAAACACAAAAATGGAGACGTTCTCTCTGATCCTAATAGCGAGGCATCCGTGCCAAACAACATCAGCTGACATTAAGGGGGTGTTTGGTTCCCGCCCATACTTTGCCAAGCTAAATTTTTGTTGTTTGGTTCTTGCAACACTTTATCACTGCCATACTTTATTATTCGTAGGCCCACGAGAACTAGGCAGTGGCCTACTGGCAATGGATGCAGTGGCGTATCCCAGCCTCCAGGGTTCGACTCCCGTCGGGAGCGAATTTCTAAAGTCTGACCCGCACCCTGGCGGGCTCTACCTTAATAAAGATGTCTTGGGTGCTAGTGCACTTGGATCTTCTTTTCTTTTTTTGTAGGCCCACTAGTTATTGAGTGGATTTTTCGTCAAATTTTGCCACACTTTGTGACGTCCAATTTCTCAGTCACACCGTTATGTCTGCCACATTTATCAAACTTAGTCTTGGCAAAGTGTGGCTAGGAACCAAACATGCCCTAACTTTTGCTGCTTTGTATTTGTCAGTTTGGTGACTTATGTACTCCACGTGCTGAACCAGATTAGATCTTAATTAGCTAGCTACTAGTACTATATCTTGAAGTTACTTTTTTTAACAAGGATCTTCACCCTACTTAGGCAAAGACTAACCATGATCTGGTAGTGATTGAAACTAAGTGTACCTAAACGCAATGAAGATCATTTCTCTGCTCACTAAATTAAGTATGCTCCCTTTGTTGTTGGAGCGTCAAACAAAAGCAACTAGCCAAACACGATCTATGTTCCTTTTGGCATGTGCCGCCCGTACCAGCGGCCAGCGGTAGGAAACCAAAGGACATGGCGCCTTCAATTTTTCCAGCTCTTCATCATGATGCAGGCGGGTTTCCGTGTTTTTTTTCTCAAAAATGAGAATGACAGTTTCTACATCGATTAATCCACATAGCCATATACTCCCTCCGTCCAAAAATAAGTGTCTCAAGTTTGTCAAAAAATGGATGTATCTATACATGAAACATGTCTAGATACATCTACTTTTGGGCAAACTTGAGACACTTATTTTGGGACGGAGGGAGTATTAATGATTATCAAATAATGTCGAGCAAAAACTGACATAGAAGGTAAACAATCGGCTAACAAAAAAGTAAAGAAAATGAGAGCCTCACCGCGGAGCACCTACAAGGGTTTTTCACCATTTGGTCTGCCCTTTGCATCATCCATGTTCACGACGGCTCCCAAAGGATGACATTACCTGGAATCTTACACCCTCCCACAGCTACGCAACGACTTCGGCGTCTTCGGCATACCAGGCCCTATGTGATGGGGTTATCATGACCTTATTTAGGACGGCAATTTAGAACAAGTAGACACTACAGAGAAGCAATTATGTTGCTTGATCGTAACATACATGGTTAGACTCCTGACCGCCTTCAATATAGGAGATCACCGAATTATGGAGCTATGCCATCTTAGTAAAGGAGAATAAGAATCCGCTACTCACATTCTTATTGGATGTTGCTTATAGGTTTGAGGTAGCTACTCGGTCGTTATGTCCACTTCATGTGAATTTGGTACTAGTGGAGCACGATTTGTTTCGAGAAATGTCTCCTCCATTCAACCACCATTATTGTCACCAAGATAAAAGAGGGAGCTTCTAGATGGGCTATTGCCGGTGCAAAACATTTGACCTAAATAATGTCGTGAGACTAGGATTTTCTTTCCTTTTTTTGCCCTTATCTGAATCATGTAAATTTCAAAAACTTATTCTCGGTTACTAAGACGAGGCAAAGCTTTACACTCGTTTGGAAAAGTATGTTTGCGTACAGATTCGAGGCATGCGCCTTTGGATGAGCTTCTGGTTGATCCATCTAGTGCACCCTCATATCTCCTGTTGGAATGTTGGGTGGTCGATTGTCTATGGCCCTTTCCAGGGCTCCTCGGTCTTGCGCTGTTTTTCCTTCTTTTTTGTGTGCTTCTTATATTGCATGTGTTAGTCTATGGCCGTTGGTGGTGAACTACAAAGGGCGTTAGACATATCAGAGTGGTTAGGTAGAACGGTTGTACTCCCTCCGTCTCAAAATATAAGGCGTCCTTTAATTTCGCTGGTCAACGACGTACAACTTTGACCATGATTTGTACTTATAATATGACCATAAAATTAGTATAAAAACTGAAAGATTTTTGCAAGACAAATCCAACGGTACCATTTATACATTCTCGATCCACATAGTTTATTATATATTAATGGTCAAAGTCGGGCATCGAAGACCAGCAAAAAAATGGCGCGCCTTATATTTTGGGACAGAGGGAGTATATAAAATTGACTTTAGAAGTTTTTTGCTTGGCGGATTTACTACTCGCGGCGATTAGCAAAGTAGATGAATAGATATGTGTCATGGTAGATTTCATACCGTTACATACGACGTCGTGGTAGATGGCGAGTGGTGCTCTGTAAGTCCGTGATAGAGAAACAAATGGGTTAATCATTGTGTCTACGTTTCAAATAGGTCCCACGCTGATTGATCAAGCACTTCTCGTTAACGGGTGCGTCCCAACTCGTCGAGCTATTTCATTTCCTTATTGTTCCTATAAACTTAGATCTTGTTTGGTGGCCGTCATTTCGTGCCGGAATCATGGAATTCAACTGAGATTCCATACCCAACGATGTTTGGGTGTCACGAAATTAGAAACATCATTTCAATTGGAATTCCACCAAATGGTTCGATATGCTAAGTCAATTCATGTTCCTAACCCCATCATTCAATTTCTATCAAATAGATTTTCTACCAAATGAATGAAAGGTGGGATGTCAAACGATCTCTTAGTCTGATCTACTTAATACATAATCTTAGTATGCAAGAGCCGGGGCGGCTTTGCCTTAGGGTGCGTCACTTCCTTTTTCGATTTTGCCATGAATCCGTTTGCTTGGTTGCCTGCCTTGTTGTCGTTTTTCTGTAAGCCGCAAGACACGCCTAGTGGAAATGGGTGGTTTGTCTCGGGAATGCAATGGTTTGGCATTTGCGTGCGTATTTGCAGTTGTAGAGGACGTACACATGCACATGCTTTAAAAGTGCATCGTGTTTCTTCCTCGCTTGCGTTGCAGCTACAGCTTCCACCGGATCTTGTATACCCTGTTGTGACGCAGTACGCCACCTATAGTTCGAAATTGGAATGCCTAACTATGAAAAGTCGTTTTGGAGCATGGACTCCAGGAGCCCTTTTTTTTTCCAAATTTTGAAATCGACATTCTGAAGTTTCAAAAAACTCGGAAAACAAAATCTAGATCTTCAAAGTCTCAACGCGACATACTCCCTCCGTTCCTTAGAACAGGGCGTATATTTTCTGTCACGCAAACCAATGAGCAGAAGTATAGTTGCAATCGTTCCATCTTTGCCCTTGAGTACATGCAGTCTGATCATTAACTCACCACGGTAAAACAGCAGCACATCCAGTCTTTCTCGGTGCATGGCCAGGGCAGCTGCGCGCATGCAGGCCCCCTTATCCAATCGAGTCTCTCATATGTGCAATAAAAAAGGTCTATGCGCATGCATGCCAGTGCAGCAGGCTAGCAGCAGTGACAATGCCCAATACGGTCACGCGCATGCCGTTCGAGTACAAGGGCAACATTGGAAAGAATTGCTGAAATCTTGATGCGCGCCTTGTTCTCTGGTGAAAAATTGAATTTTTTTTTACGCCTTAAGCATGGGAACGGAGGGAGTAGTTTTTATTCCGGCCTAAAAAAATTCAAATCCTGATAAATATGAAGGTTTTTAAAATTTGCACTGTTCACTATCTCAAATCTAGAAATTTATCATCTTTTACACATCCCAAAACACATGATATTTCGTATTGTTTTTTCATACACTATGGTAGAAGTCATCATTATCTACATGTAGAACTTTTTGAAACTTAGAAGTCGGTTTTTGAATTTTCAAAAAAGGTCTCAATGGAGACCATCCTCCAAAACGACACACTCTGCCTAACTAGTACTGGTATGTTTTTTGTTCGAGAAAGTTCATGTCAGAAAGCAAATCGTGGCCCTCGAATTGGTGCAACCAAGGAAAGTATCATGTGGAATCAAAAAATTCGTGCACCTGATTGTCTGGCTCCGGCTGACAACCTAAAATATTTTCAAAAAAAATCTAAAAACAAACTAAGCATAGATAATACTCATATCTAACATCTCACGAAATTTCACATCAAAATTCATAACACAGATTAAAAAAATAGACAAATCCGACAATGAATAGTGCCAAAAGTAAGATGGGCTTTGAATTTGGCTCATCGGCACTATTGATAATAAATTTGTTGATATTGTGTTTCAAATTTAAATTTGAATTTTTGTGACGATGAATAATTATGTTTTGCATGGGAACAATTATGTTGTGTCAATGTCCATGAAAAATTTGATTTTTTTTTAACTTTTAAAGTTAGCAACCGGCGCCTATTGTTTCGTTGCCGTCAGGTCAGACCAAGTCCGACCCATCCACCACAGGCCCTAGACCAGACCCCGGTCTAGTACTGCTAGCTTGAGGGGTACTACTTACTAGCCCGATTAGCTCACTCATTTTCATTTTCTTTTCTCTCTCGCTCTGACACGGATCACAGCTCTTCTTCCACTCTTCAGACTTCAGTGAGCTAACCCGAGCCGCCGCCGCCGCTTCCCGATCTTGCCGTGCCGCACGCGCGTGAACGCCGAACCCTGGACCTCTATCCCGCGCAGCCCAGCGAATGGACCACACCCCGTCGCTCGCCGCCGACCTCTGGCGGCCGGTCCACCTCGAGGCATCCTCCGTCGTCACCGATCGGAGCAACGGCAGTCGCGGCGTCGGACGCAGGAGATCCCGCAGCGACGCGGATGCGCACGAGGGAGACTCGTCCAAGTTCGTCTCCACCTCCGGCGAAGGCGCCGGACAGGAACTGGTAAGGCTGTTAGCTCCTCCCGTCTTCCCCACTAGGCATTAGCGCGGCCATTGTGTGTGATCTGTGTGCGTTTTGGTGCTTTTCTTGCCATGGGCAGCTGGAAGCTGCAAATTGCCTCTGTAACGGGTCCTGTTGTTGTGATCTGCTTGCCCATCTGCTCAGATATGCATGTTTGTGTACGTCAGTGTAAATGCGGTGCAGTTAGCTTGGGCGATGTAACCTGATTAGCTCGAATCGGAGCAAAATGTGCTGCATAAGAATGCGTAGGGTTAGGCATGCAGGCGGACGTCCGTCTGAACGAAATTTTCGTCCGCCACGTCTGCCCATCCGGTTATTATACGGTTGGCTAAACAAGATTCGTTTAAACGGATTAGCATAAAGTGTCTCTGGCGGACGTCCGCCACGTCCTGCCGGACTGTCCGTCTGCATGCCTACGTAGGGTCGATGAGGATCCTGGAAATCCTGGTTGTTGAGCAAGCTGGGGTCAATGTACTGTAGCACGTCACGACCCACCGTTTCCTCTTCATGCTTGCATTTGTTTCCCATTTCTAGTTCATCAAGTAGAATTGTGGGTGTTTCAATGTGGATGTTTCGTGTGTATACTTGTCTAGCTGCCCCCCTGCTTCCCCTAAGAAAAACTGTCCTCCTGCTCTCTTTTGCAGGCTGATCCAGAAGCAAAACGTTTGAAGAAGGTGAAGTCTAGAGATGACGACCACGCTCAAACTGATTCAGGAAATGCTAGTAAGGCTGTTCATAAAAACCCTGCACCGCTAGAGCCACCAAAGCAAGACTACATCCATGTGAGGGCACGAAGAGGTCAAGCGACTGACAGCCATAGCCTTGCAGAAAGGGTAAGATTTTCACCGTGGAGATTTGTTTGTTTAACTATTTAAGTTCTGATAATCCCTTATAAGAGTATAGTAGTAGACTAGTGGTGCCAAATTGATCAACCAATTTGGAATGCTCAAATGTGTGCAGTCATGATTCGGTATTCAACCTGGTATCCCAGCAACTCAATGTTTGTTTATTGACAACAGGCACGACGAGAGAAGATAAGTGAACGGATGAAAATGCTCCAAGATCTTGTCCCTGGATGCAATAAGGTTTATTTTGCATAACGCTATGCGTTGAGAATTTTATTTCTATGAAAATCCTGTTGTCAGTGAATGATGCCCTTCTGAAACGTTCTGTTAGGTTGTCGGGAAAGCATCAGTTCTTGATGAGATAATAAATTACATCCAGGCTTTACAACGTCAAGTGGAGGTATGGGCTTTAACACTCGTGCCTTGTGTGGAGTTGTCTTCTCATCCATGTTTACGACTCAATGAACCCAGCTTATCTGTTTTGCGCAGTTTTTGTCAATGAAGCTTGAAGCAGTAAATGCTCACGTGAATAACGGAATTGCCTTTCAGTCTAAAGATGTAAGTTTAGTCGATGATTCTAAACTGTTTATATCAATAAATGAGCATCCTGCTTTGTGGAAGAAAGAAGCTGAGTACCTGCTATCTAGAAAAATAACTGAGCTGATGAAAAGAATCATTGCATATCCTGCTTTTGCACATAATCTCAGCTTCAGGCGTAATATTTCGAATTGACCTAGTCGCCCAACTTGCAGTTTCTTGTCTTGCTACTATCCAGATCCTACCCATCCCAAGTTTGTCCTTTAATGTGCGTAACATTGATGTTTGAATTCTGAAGATCCATTCTTGATCTGTAGTATTGTTTTCAAGATGTCAGACTAATCCATCTGGACGATTGAAAAAGTTCTTGGTCACGACACGTTCGTAAATGCTTATGCAAAATATCTTACTGAAACATAACCAGCACTAATAGCATAGTAATTGTGCAACCTAAATGGCTAGAGCCCACCTGGCATTTCCATATGTTTTTACTGTTTAGCAGTATGGTCCTCTCTTCAAGATCCTGCTCTGGCCAATAGTGTTGTAGCTCAAGTTTTGCCATATGTTTGTACTGTTTAGCAGTATGCTTTTTGCTCGTTATGTGAAATGTGCTTGCAATCTTAAATTAAGGGTCAAATATATTCCCATGCATGTTATTTTGTAGGCTGGTGCTCAACCATATCATACCACTCTTGGTTTGACATTACATCCACAAACGCCAAAGGAATACGCCCAGGGCTCAACGCCAGAGTGGCTTCACATGCAGATCGGCAACACATATGAAAGAGTGACATGAATAAACACACAAATCCATTTGACAAAATTCCTTTTGGTGGCCAATGAAGAGTGCCAGGATCAATCAAATCCATGGTCTTAGGCTTGTTTATCCAAGTTATCTCACTGTTGATGTATTATGGTTAGTTGCATAAGGACTGCGAAAAATCTCTGAACAACGGCTGTTCAAAATACCAATTTTTTTCTGGATGCTTTGCTGGAACTTAAGCTGAACTGTTAAACGCAAACCGGCTGGTAAGAACGATCTGTAGTGTCTCCTGAATTGGAAGGCATGGTTGCGACATTCGGTTTCTTGTCCCTGTTAATATTCTTCTCCACTGTTACAAGAAATGCGAGCCTATACTTTTCATTTGAGTGGTTGCTGCACCTGTTCTTGTGACTACCAAATGCGGACCTCAGAGTAGCAAAATGGATCCCATGCCTTTGCTGGATCAACCCCTATGGAGTACGGACACAAGAACCTAAACTGATGTTTTTCTCACCTAGGATTTGTAATGACGTGGAGAAAAGAGAATGAGAAGCATTGGCTCTTGAATTTGCTAACTAGCTTGGGCACTGATATGCGGGCAGGGTGTCGATGTTTTGGCGGTCATGGGCTCATGCCATTTTAGGAATGATATGCATGGAAACGGCAGAGGGTACTATTGATGCAAGTGTCGGTTACCACGTGAACTACTTGGATACAATGTATCCGACAAAATTCTGGCAGTGTAAAAGGTAAACAACCAGATTGTGGAGAAGGACCGGTGAATGTGCCTACTAGGGTTCATAGATGTGGTCTTGCGGTTGAGTGTAATTGAGTAGCTCATGAACTAGCACAACTAGTTAAAAGGGGTGTAGAAGATGGGGTATTGCGGCTTGAGTCTCCTCAAATACACGAGCTCCTTCGATGGCGCCTCCCACCCCCACCCTCCCTCTGGCGACTCCAAGGGCTATCCATGACGCTGCCCAACACATTGAATTCTCTATGGATCACAATTGCATCCTGATCAATCTCATATTTTTGTGGTGAGCTGCAGTACAAATCATAAGTGGGTGCTATGGACATGACTACTGACTTCAGTTCACTTGACATGATAGTTCTTGTCTAAGAATGGATGGATGATTTGTAAGGGTGCAGACTAAAAGCAAACATTTATGATTATTCCGATGGTACTACAAACATAACTCTGGATAATAGCTGTCCCTTGTGAACTCGTGATCCAACTTGATGACTCATGAGTCATGACCTATACTTGTTCCGAGCGGTAGGACCGTTTCTTGCAGGGGAACAAAATTTGTCGTTTAACCTGCATTGTACTCCCTACCCTTTGGGGACAGTACTCCATCACACTTTGGTTGGAGTTTAACCACTAGATTTGGGTAAACGAACGGGAAATCCATATTGGGTCATAGGTGTAGATGCACCCACTGCCCGAAAATCATTTTTCAAAATATCAAAAAATTCCAAGTAAAAATTTTGGATATACATTAGAACATTTTATGTTAGCACAAAAAGTTTCGTGAAAAAAAGACATTTTTTGCGGGCTGTGCAAAAAAGACACATACGGGTGCATCAAAATGACTTTGTACGCGACATTTTTTTGTCTTTTTTGCACAGGTCACAAAAAATGTCTTTCCTTTGCGAAATTTTTTGTGCTAACATAAAATATTCTGATATATATCCAAAATTTATTTTGAATTTTTTAACATTTTATAAAAAAATAAAAATGTTTTATGTAATGGGTGCATCTAGACCTATGACCCGAAACGTCGTGTCCCGAACGAACCATAAATAATCACTTAAGTGTATTGTAAATGAACACTAATTTTTGTTATTTCTTCTGTCGGTATTAATTTTTGTTACTCCCTCCGATACATATTAATTGTCGCTGAATCATATGTATCTAGACATGATAGATACATCCGATTCAGCGACAATTAATATGGATCAGAGGGAGTATTGCTTTGCTCTCGTAGACCCCGATGCCGAGGTGGTCGCGTTGTCACCAACAACGTAGATCGGCACTTACCATGTAATGATTGTAATGACCAGCAAGTAATTGCAAACAAAAAAAATATAAAGATGCTCCAAGAACAACACATATCGTGTAAAACAATAAAACCTTAATTAGTTTCAATGGAGACAATATGATAATTGTTGATGAAGAATGGGATGTCTTGGACATCCCCAAACTTAGACGTTTGAGACTCCTTGGATATTTTCTTGGCGGTGCCTTGGGCGTACCCAAGCTTGAGCTTATGTCCCTTCTTGATCTCCTTTCACCAATCTCTCTCGTGAGACTAAAAACATCCTTCACACGGAACTCTTCCAAATTTATTAGAGGTGTTAGCATTTTTTGCATCGGATCCACTTGTGTATTGTAGGAATAAATTGCGTGCACTCAATTCAATATTATCTAGTTTATACTAGTCTCTTCCCCCCCCCCCCCCCACACACACACACAAAACTTAAAACATGCAAGTATAAGCACACACATAAATAAGAGACAACAATCTGCAAAAGAGGACAACCTGTAGGAAAAAAGGCAAATAAATACTTTCGTAACTCCAAATGGAGTGATCAAGATAGATTCTAGAAGCTAACAAATAGAACTTTCTTCACAAAACAGATTTGGCTCAATATCACATTCTCGTGATTTGATACGGTTTTTTAGTACATGCCAAATATTTTTTTTGATAACAAGCAAAGAAATAACTTTCAAGCACTACGAGCTACTCTTGGCACAAAAACAAAAGCAAAAGTATACAAATGATGATAATAGTAACATAATTAGAGGCTCATAAAAATAAGTAAAACAAAACAAGTGGGTTGTCTCCCAAAAGATCTTTCTTTATAGCCACTAAGATGGACTTATCATTTTAATTATGCTCACAAAGAAATAAGAATTGAAGCATAAAGAAGAGCATCAAGAAGCATATATCAAACACATATAAGTCTAATTAACCCACCTCCTATTCATAGTGATATTGTAAACAAATAATTTAAATCACAAAGTAACTAGCATAGGAAGGTAAAATAAATGCATCTTCAAAACTTTCAACATAAACATAGGTGTTTTGTAACATAAGTATTTCTACTACCACATTTTCCTCTCTCATAATAACTGCAAGTAGGTGTAGTAAGCATATTCATATCACAAGGGACATTAGAAAATTTATTTGCATAACTTTCATTCATAGGGGCATCATGGCCATAAGTATAACAAGTATCAAGCTACCAAAAAGGATCACATAATTTATCAAAATAGCAATCTTCCTCCTTGGGTAAGCATAGAGGGTAATCAAATAATGTAATAGTCAAAGAGTTACTCTCATTAGAGGGTAGACACGAGTAGTGTTCTTCCTCGTTTTGTTCGTCGCTCTCCTTCTCTTTTTCAACCAAATAGCTCTTAGTTTCAGCAATTCCTTCTTCTATAAGCTCATGCAAGTCATTAGGATCTTATTGGACAATGCAAGTCTCTCAATATAGTCGGTAATATATCCATTATAATCATAATTTTTAATAAATATTTAAGCATGGCAAAATTCTCAGATTTATAAGGGGCACCATCAATATTTTCAAGCAAAGAAGCAATTTCATAAGCACCTTTAAAAGCAACATATTCTTAAATTTGTTCTACATAATAGAAATGAAAATCTTCCCTAGCATGAGAGGCTAAGGTTTTATTATCATTATACTCACATTGGAAGGAAGGTGTTTATCATACCTCCTAGAGCAACAATTGTCATCATATATAGAACAAAAATCTCTAGCATAAAAATTTAATCGATCTATTAGTTTCCATAAATGTATCCCTTTTTGAGGCATGCAGTGTTTCTTATAATATTTTATTGATCTTGTGTGAATCACCCTTGCGAGTAAGATCGAGTTTTAAAAGAAGTAACCATTGATAGTCATGATAACACAAGGTAAACAAAAAAAAGTGAAGGTACTGTAATAATAAATATTTTTCTTGTTTTTGAGTTTCAAGCAAGCAAACAGGTAAATAAAAGTAAGATAAAATGTAACTAAGCAAGAATAATAACAATAGAGTAAAGTGAGAGCGTGTATGTCCTTCTGCTGAAACTTTGTAGTTCCCGTCAACTACATCAGAAATTAGCTTGCTGATGTTGGGAACCCACCAGTGGAAGTGATGATATAGACAACACCTATATTTTCCCTCGATTGAGAACCAAGATTTATCGAACCAGTAGGAATATGGATTCTTCAGTAAATTAATAGCACCTGAACACAAAACTCTCTTGTCCCCAACTTTCAGGAAGGTTGTCAAGCTTTCCATCTTGCCGAAAACAAGAAGTAGACGTATGGTGTGGAAAGTATGGATTAAAAGCAGTGGTGGTGTAGAAAGCTTTGGTGATGATTTCCCCTCCGGCGGAGTACCGAAATAGGGCTCCACATTTGTTTTCGCGACGACGGTCGCTTTGGATCATATTTTTTCGAAGCGTCTCTTGTTTTAAGGTTTTTATGTCGAGAACTATGGGCGAAAGGGCGAAGCGAGTGGGCCCAGGAGGCGAGGGCGCGCCTACGTGCCGCTCGCAGGGGCCAGGCTGCGCCGCTTGCCCGTGTGGAAGCCCTCCGTGGCTCCCGTTTGGCTCTTCGTTTTTCGTCTCGAAAAGTTATTCTTCGTGGCATTTTTCTGAATTTTTATGGTATTTTCCTGGACGTGAACTGTCATGAAAAACCGGCAGAAAACCGCAACAGTACTTCGCACCGCATCAATAGGTTAAGTGATAAAAAACATATCAAAAGTATGTAGCAGTCATATAATAATAACATACACCAATCAAAAAGTATAGATATACGTTTTGGACGTATCACTTGCCTCTTGTGGCCTCGCTTTGGATACTCCACCGGGAAGAGGGATCAGTGGATAGAGTTGGTGGTAAGTTGATGGCAACCTCAGACGCGGCGGACATGCTGACGTGACTTCGGGTTCAGCGATCTTCGGGTCAAACTTCACCGACCTGTGGAGCCCTTTGCCTCTCATGTCAGCGCTTCGCCCGTTCGTCTGGTCAGCGTTGTCCGGTTTTCGTCATCGGCTAGGCGGTGGATCTCGGAGCGGCGCCTGTGGTCTTTCGCCTCCGCCCTGCTACGATTTTTAACCGGCTTTTCTTATAGATTGTCCAATTTTTCCCACTTAATCAATCAAATGCAGGTTAGAAAAAAGAACCCTGCTTCAAAACCCCACACGAGCTCGACCCCGGCACTAGACCGAACCCGAAGGTGTAGACCGAACCCAAGCCATGAGACTGTCCCGTGTTCCCGAGTCCCGACCTGTATGTTTCACGTTGACGCCTCGGCCAATCCCTCTCCTCTCTGCTGTCTCTCCCACCCCGCCGCGGAATCCCACTTTTACCCTTCCTCCCCTCCGCTCCGCTCCCCTCCCATGGCCTCCTCCTCCTCACCATCCTCGCCTCCCGCCTCCCCTTCCCACACAAACCCTACCCCCCACGACGACGCAGATCCTCGATCTGATCCTCCCATGCCCGCCGCCAGCGACGGCGACGGGGATTCCCCTGCCTCGCCGGACCAGCACGAGGAGGAGCCCGACGAGGCGGCGTCGGGGAAGGACGACCGGGACCCCCCTGCGCCGCCCGAGGAAACCCCGACCCCTAGGAAGACGCGCCTGCCGCGTGCCTGCAACAGCAGGCCGAGGCCCCCGCCCCCGCCGCCGCTCCAGCGGCCGCGCCGCCGAGCTGCCGCGGGCGCCGCCGCGGACGAGACGCCGCAATGCCGCGTCGTCACGCCGCTCGTCTCGGAGCCCGAAGCGCCCGCGGAGCTGCCGCGCTGGCGGCTCCGCTGTATGTGGGAGCTCGGCTCCGTCCTCAACTTCCTCCACGTGCGTGCGCCGTTTAGCCCACCCAGCAGCTCACTCTAGCTGCCCCCACTGGCCGGCAGCTCGGAGTTCTCGGTTTTGTTTCTTCGGTTGGACTTCCAGAGCTAGGGTTAGGGTTTGACGCGGCTGTACCTCTGTTTCCTGTGCATGCAGGTGTTCCGCCCCTGCTGAATATCACGGAGGAGCTCACGGCCGAGGATCTTGAGGCCGCACTTATCACGCCTAACGGTACTCTATATGATGTTCACATGCCGCTGCTAAAGGTCCGCTCCTTAGTTATTTGTGAGCTGTCCCTCTTCTATCTTAGTTGGAAAGGGTTCTCTACTTATCACTACCTGTTTTGCTGTTCCGCCTTTAGTTCATTCTTTGTCTCAAGCAGTCACACAAACTATTTAAAAATCCTTCTCATGATTGTTGATCACATTTGCAGTCAATTCCCCCAATAACCCGCATGGCTATGGGGCGCGGAACCTGGGTGACCGTCCTATGTAGGAAGCTAAGGGATTGGTGGCATTGGGTATATTACTGACATCCCATGTTGCAAACTACTAAATTGCGATATTGGCATTCCATTCAATTGTTGAAATAATAAAGATCCAACCTGCAGGTTGCAGAAGGTGATCTACCAATATTTGCATCCATGGGTTAGTCCTGTACATAACAAGTGCTTGATCAAATGTCATGATTCAATAGTATCTTGATAATTTTTCTAATGGTTCCATTTTACACAGAGCTGAAATTGAAATGTACAATGAGCTAGAACCGGCGATTCGTTTAGTGATCTTGAAAGCAATATGCGACATACGTGTCGAGGTTTGTGCTCATTTTATTATCATCTTACAGAGACAATGAAGTTTTTTAAAATACGTCGTTTTGACCTTTTCTAATGTGCATCACAGTAGATAATTGTACTCACGTGTGTTTTTATTGGCCCATATTATTTGTGTAGATCAATTCTAACCCTGACAATTTGAATTGAGTTCAGTTGTTGTTGATTCAGTTCTTTAGAAAGATTTTTTTTTTTTGCTAAGATGAGTAAAATACCAGCATGACCAGTTTTAGTCGGACTTTTGCATGTACTCCCTCCGTTCCAAAATACTTGCTGTAGGTTTGTCCAAATTCAGGTGTATCTACACACTAAAACGTGTCTAGATACCTCCGAATTTGGACAAAGCCATGTCAAGTATTATGGAACGGAGGGGGTATTATCTTAACTAAAAACTTTAGTAGCAGCCAACAATATGGCTTGTGGGTAAGGTATCTGAACAAGATCTCTTTTTTAAAATTTTAATGCATTATCTTTGCTCTTGTCCTTAACCTTGTGTTGTTCATCTACATACAATTACAATACATTTATCTACATAGAGTTACAATACACATATTTTGAGCATGAACCATAACATTTCGAAAATTGACAATAAACTAACAAAAAGCAGAACTGAACTGGATTAGCTTGCATGTCATTTGAGCAATTTAATAGGCACATTTGTGGGAGCATAATTTTGTAGGGGAAAGCAGCCCTGCACGAGCTCTTGTACTTCACAATAGAAATTTTAGCGAAGACGTTTTAAATTAGCTGCTGATTTTTTGGAAACATTATATGTCTGATAGCATACAGTAAATTTGTCCCTTCCTGTACAAATTTAACATATAGGAGAAGGGATCCATAGGGTGTGTTTTGTTGTTAGTTCCTATCTGGCTATTGACAATTGTAGCCAACAGCTAGAGTTCTGTGCTACTTTCGATACGTTTGGAAGTAGGTTACCATTTAGGTGTGAAGTCAGTTGCATTGCACGTGCTTTAAGTTGGATGTGATAGCTGACTATCAAGCATACATTTTGCAGCAAGAGGACATACGGAACCACATTGACAGTTCCATAAAGCGGGGTTATGACCTTTGTACCTTCCGTAAAGAACGAATTGGGGGAGATTCCCTTGGAATCTCATATTGGTGGGTCAAACTTTTCCGCCATTTTTTGGGGTGAAAAGCACCCTGAAAGTTTTATGGTTCAGATTTGGTCCATTTTAATAAAGTCATGCAAAACAGGTACGAAGATGATCCAATTCTTGGACATAGATTGTATCGAGAAATTAGACGAGTGGAACAGGTGAAGAAGGAACCGGGGAAGAGAACAAAGGGAAAAAGAGTTTCAACTCCTCCAGTTGTGTCATATCAGTGGGAAACTGTCGCATCCAATTTTGATGAGTTTGACGATGTTGCAGTAAGTTTTGAGTTCTTGATTTACGCTCCATATAGTTTGTTATTCCCTCCGTCCAGATATGTTAGGCCATATGTTTTTGGGTAAGACAAGCCTTTGACCAACAATTACTTCATTTATATGTAATTTATGTGACACAAACTTATGATTGTGATTTTGTATCACATAAACCTCATATTAGTGGAGTAAGTGATGTTCAAAGATAACCAAACAAAATACGCCTTACATATCTGGATGGATGGAGTACTAAGGTGTACTTGTTATTCTTCAAGTAATCGTAATTATTTATGTTGACAATGAATGGTGATGTTCATGTTTTAACCAAACAAAATACGCCTTACATATCCCGACGGAGGGAGTGCCTGTTATTCTTCGAGCAATCGTAATTATTTATGTTGACAATGAATGAGCACGTCTTTAGTCAATCCTAAAAATTAGAAAGGTTATAACATGAAGAGTGTTCTTTGATGGGCATTAAGGTTGTGAATGGGTATTAAGGTTCTGAACTGGTGCATCCTTAATCTCCTAATGACTATCATAGTTAGTTCTGACAGTTCATACTTGGTTCAACATACAAATTTACCTACTCTATTGGATTATTATCAGAAGTCATGGACAGTTTTTAACATAGAAGAATATTGGAGACAAATCTTGATTTATCTACCAGTTCCTAGTATAAATCGATCTGCATGAGTGCAGAAAGAAGACATTCAGTAGAATTGAAAGAAAATCTACCATTTTCTAATTTCTGTTTTGCTTGATTCGTCTCTCTTGTTCTCCTATCTTACGTTTTAGTTAGGCACTAAGTACTAAAGCATTTCATTGATATGTCACTCTACAGAACTTTGACATCACTGCCACTTTGCAGTAGATATGATTCTAACACTTGTTTTCTAATTTCTTCATCTTTCCGTAGTACTTTCAGTTTGCATGTAGGATGTAGCAAAGGCATCGTACTTCTAGGATGCAGTTTTATGTCTAGTTTAGAGTATTATTATTCTGGTAGAACTTCTGTTTGTGTAGAACAGAAGATGTCATGCCATAGCTGATAGCAGCAACATGCTTGCTTATACATTACATTGCTGTCTCATAAAACTGAATATGTCTGAACTCGCATGAAGTTGATATAACCATCTCCAATATTGGGGCACCATTTAGCGCTCAGTTATCAGCATGCCTGTTTTCACAACCCTGTTTATGGTGGACAATAATGCATCCCAATTTAAATAATGTGCCAATATTTACCTAGTTGTGCATATAGTTAACTAACTTGCATGGAGCAGAACAAAGTTAAATCGGAAGAAAATTGTTGACATGAAATACTAATCAGATGCTACTTCTGACTTAACTGTCGTTGTTAATCTTATGCTCTCAATGATTAATTATAGTTACTTTTCTGTCATGTTTAGGAAAAGCTATTTTCCAGTCGGAACAGGACAGAGGTTTCCCTTGGCAAGAAGTTGAAGATTGAATATCTCCCAGAGATTGAAAAGATTCATAAAGTACATAGCTTGTCTAAGTCAGCTTAATATGTTTGTTTTGCCGCCGGATTGCTGTTTTGAGCTTGTTAATGACAACCATCTTCTTCGTCGTGCAGAAGAGGGAGAAGTCGCTCAAAAAGCAACAGAGAGAAGCTCTCCTCCTTGATAGTTACTTGACATCAGATGTTACCACTGGTCGCTCTCTTCGTGATAGAAAGCCTGTAACATATACCTTTGGTAAGGCCCCACTGAAGTAAGCATTATTATTCAGTTCTTCTTAAGTACCATTGCAAACATCAAGTTGAAATCCGACTTGCCCGCATCACACCGGATGGTATTGGTATTATCCAATTTAAACATGCTACTTATGCAAATTATGCTTATCATTTGAACACAATGACACTTCTTGCAGTAAGTGCTCAGTCGTTGAACTTTTTCAGTTATTTCCCTCACATTGGATGTCTGATTAAACCCGCATCACTGACTCACTGTTCTGCCACTTATATTCACTGACTCACTGTTCTGCCACTTACATACATGACCTTGTAGGTATTTGTTTGCAACTTAATACGAGTCTTTGTTTCCTATCAGCGGCAATTAATGGCAAAATGACACATAGCTCCTGAGAATCTAACCTTTAATTAATCTCTGTTGACTAGCTCAGATTAACCCAACTAGAGTTTCATTGATTGGCTATAAAATAATCTCATTTGGTAAGCTTCAAAAATCAAAATTGAGTGCTTACTAAGTAAGGTTACTGGCTTAAAAGTGAGACTAGCACGTATCGGCAATTGATCTTATATACCCTTGTGCACTGGTTTGCTCGTGTTCTTAGGACAACTAAATATGTTTTGTTATAATTTTGTTGGTTCGTTGGTTTCACTGCCTCTTCTAATTACAAGGTTTGACTTTTCTTATGATGCAGATGACTATGATCGCTCAATAAATGAGGCCATTAAAATAACAAAGTATGTGGATCACCTTTATTGCTTGATAAAGTTCTTTTGGTAGTGAAATTTATGTTTTAGAGACAAGAAGAATTTTGCGTACTTATCTGCTACACGTTGTTTGACAGGAAAGGAGAAAACTCTGCCGAGCCTGTTACTACTCTCAATAGAAGGATGTTTACACCAAGACCCGAGTCATCAAGCAATGGCAAGTTAAATGGTTCCTCACCTCTAGCCAATGAATTATATGATGGAAATTCTTCAAAGTCAGATGACTACCGAGATAGTGATGGCGAAGAAGAAAATGGAACACTTGATCGCAGGTACATGTCTCCCTGGACATTTGGTATGTAGCAGTTAAAACCCCAGCGAGACTTGTTGTGCTTAATAACATTCATGCTTTCTTTTCTAGTAACCGGCGGAGGAGAAGATCTCAGCGGTACACGCGAGATTTTGTTGAGGCTGTCTCGGATATTGATCCAAACTTCGACAGTGATGATGATATCATGGGAGAAGCGGTCTATGATGAGGAATATTTGAGAACACGCAAACATCAAAAAACATCAAGTGCTTCCGAAGAGGATGAAGAGTTCCGGTTGGAAGAGGATGTTGAAGATGAGGATGAAGAGGAAGAGGAAGAGGAATTTTCTGCGGGCACCAGTGAAGATATAGAGGAGCCCCAACGGCATAAAAAATTGCGAAGTCAGAATGGCCGAGGGGCGAAGCTGAGATCTGTTGGTGAAATCCAGACAGGTCTCAGACGCAGCAAGCGTTCGTCTCGTCCGCGTATTAACTATCAGCAGTATGATTTTTCAGATACGGATGCAGAGGCAGGAAAGGCAGGTAAATCAGATGCGTCGGATCCTGATGCTAACTCTGATGGAGAAAATAATATGGAACTCTCGACGTCGAGTCAAGAGCAACAGGAAGAAGAGGATGATGGCACGGAGGAATTAAAAGGTAGTAATGGTAATAGTAAAATGGCTGTAGACCATGCAGTGGCGGCAAACAAAGAAGAGCAAGAGGAGGAGCAGCCGCAGCTGCAGCTACAGTCTGTCGAGAAGACGGATGTTCCGAGCAGAGAGAGTGAAAGTGTTGGAAGAACATTCTTAGATCTAAACGAGCTCGCTCCTGGAGGTGGCTTTGATGACGGGCCAAGCCTGGCAATGAAAGATGAAGACATGGATAACAGTTAGGAAATAAGCTGTGATAGAATCAGCGTGTTAGGAGTTGCTGTTTCGAGCAAGGTGTAAATGCCCAAAGTCATGGACCATGACAATCAATGGGCCTCTGATGAGATGTCGCGCCATGTTTGGATGGTTCAGTTTGATCTTTAGTACATTGGTTTACCGTGACAAAAAGTGCCAAGGTTCCACCTGGAGCGGTTTCAGGGACGAGCTTCCTCAGACATCATCTGAGCTCGGGAGGCCATGCTAGCAATGTTTTGCATTCCATTGTGTACACTACATGAAGAGCACACGTCGGTCAATTGCTGCTGTATTATGGTCAGATTGATCGATGCTATCTTGCGGCCGCATATGTAGGATATAAATCTTATTGCCTCCATTTATTTAGCCTTAGGCATGATGATGTTGCTGTGTGGACCACATCAGTCTATTCGTAGGGAGCAAAAACTTGTACAAGTGAGTCGTCTGGTGCTCAGCGTTTGAGGAATTCTTCTTCACGGGTAGCATGTAGCTTGAGCCTAAGCATGAGCTTTAGTTTTGTATTATATATGTGATAACATGATCAGCTTGGCAAAATATGTGTAGCTGACACGGCCCTCAGACTTGCATCCCCGGGCCAACAGTGTTGTAGTATTATTTAGAATTTGCTTGCTGTCTTCCCCAATTGATAAGGGGTTGCAATGCTCTTGAAGCACATCGTTAACTGCATCTATGCGCGTCAGAAGGTGTTGTTTCCTTTTATGCTTATTCTTTTTTTTTAAACACTGGAACGTTATCCATTTATACAAGTTTGCCGTTCGATGCACGCCACCTGCTGCTATCGTTTTTGTGCTGCTGCAGAGACGTGCACATTCTTGTTGCAAAACGACAACGATGATGCAAGCTGGAATCGTGGCTAGCGCTGCTACAAGTGATGAGTTGACGGTGCTGTGTCAAGCAGGTGGTGCTCCACGAGGGAGAGCTGACACTGCTGCAAGGGGGAGGCGATCGTGCTGCGAAAGCAGGCCTCCGATGTTGCCAATGGTGACCACTGGTGCTGCAAAGAGCGTGTGCGGTAGTGCAGGAGCAAGTGATGGTGCTACCATAGATGGCCACCGGTGCTGCTGCAAGAGCAATCGGTGGTGGTGGTGCAAAGAGCAAGTGATGATGTTACCAGCGCTGGCCGTCGATGCTAGAAGTGGAATGCGATGTGCAGGGTGAGCCATTGGCGCAGCTGTAAGCGATGGGTGGCCATGCTAGTAGTCGACGTTTTTTTGTCGGAATTTACGCGCGGGGGGGGGGGGGGGGGGGGGGGGGGGGGGGGGGGGGGTGGGGTGTAGGGGAGATACACGTGGGACTCGATCGAACGACTCGTCAAGGGGACTGTCAGGGGCTCCCTCCACCAGACAAATGCATGGCACCGCCCTTGTACAATGCGTGTCTGTTTACGTGGATCTAGATTCGTGGTTCTACCTTCTACCGTCATACTTGTAACCGAGAACAAGTGGGACTAGCGTGAGAGGAACCGAATCATGCTTTAGGATATGTTTGGTTGGTATAATAGGGCACCCCTTTTTTTTTTTTTAGTACAATAGGGAGCTATCATCATGTAGATCGAGGCATCATACACTCTTGTTCGATCTCATGAATGATTGAAGGAGGAAAACTAGAGATCCAGTTCTCCTGTTTCGTTGAAATTCTGATGAACTTAGCAACTTATCTGCCGCCGAGTTCTGCTCCCTACTGATTTTCGATATTCTGCAGTCCAAGTGTTCAAGCTCTTCATGTATCTCCTGGTAAATCCCTCCACAACTGGAAAACTTAGCTTTCGTATTCCAAATGTTGTTGGCTACCAGTAGACTATCCGTTTCAAGAGTGAGTGGTTGGTGAATCCACTCCTTAGCCACACGGAGTCCATCTCTACAGGCCAATGCTTCCGCCTGTTCAACATCGGAGCAGCCTTTCAAAAGTCTTCCACCAGCAAGGATAACTTTCCCCAGGTGATCCCGAATGACAATTCCCACTGAAGCAGAAGCAGTTTCAGCAATAACAGAGGCATCAACATTTAGCTTTGCTTCACCAGCATCCGGAGGCTTCCATATTCGCCTAATCGTTTCTGAGGCCTTTATGGGATCATCATCAGAAGTACTAATGTATTTACACTCCGGGAACATCGGTTTTTTTCCCTTGTCTCCATCATCAATGGAACACTCAAAAGCATTCAAGTTTTCCTTATAGCTCTGTAGAAAAGAAGTGGATGCTCCGATTTGGGCTTTCCCCTTTTCATGAACAATATCATTCCTCAAATGCCATGCCCTCCAAAGCAGCAGAAGTATGTTGGCATGGCAGTTTTTTGGAGAGTTCGCCAGAAGTAATAGTAGCCAGTCTGGTCCTGATTTTCTGAAACTTTGTTCATCAGGTAACTGCCACTTTTTCCTCATTTGATTCCTGAGAGCTTTTGCTTTGGTACATACAACAGTGGCATGATGGCTATCCTCCTCGCCAATGCCACAGATATTGCATGTCTTGTCCAGTTCAAGAGTTCTTCTCCATTTATTCACTTTTGTTGGTAGGTTATCATTCGCAAGGCGCCATCCGAACATTCGAATTTTGTTTGGCACAGGCGCCTTCCAAATATACTTCCATAGGTTTCTGCTGGACCCAGCGTTGCCACTACCCCCAACATTTAGTCTATCACCATGCGCTAGGTTATATCCTAGCTTGTAAGCACTCTTTACAGTAAACAAGCCTGATTTCTCAAAATGCCAAGCGACAAAATCATCATCATTACTTTGAGGCAAGTAAAGTTTCAGAATTTCTTCAGCATCGTGGTCATAGAATATTCTTCTGATCAATTGTTCATTCCACACCTTAGTGCCAGGTATGAATAAGTCTTTGACCCATTTGACCCTTGTGCTTCTTTTCCTACCAGTAATCTGCATAGATGCCTCTCTTGGAATCCAATTATCTCTCCAGATGCGAGTTCGGTTTCCACTTCTGATCCTCCACACCACCCCTTTTTTAAGAAGTTCCAGTCCGTGTTCAATACCCCTCCAGGCCGGAGAAGCCTCTCCTTTAAACACTGTATCCAAAATGTTTCCATTAGGAAAATACCTAGCTTTCAGAAGCTTTGCACAAATAGTGTCAGGTTTTTTGGATGAGCCTCCAAGCTTGTCTGGCCAGTAAAGCCTGGTTAAAAATAGCAAGTCTCTAAAACCCACTCCTCCAATGAGTTTCGGATCAGTAAGTTTATCCCAAGGAGCCCAATGAACTTTTCTCTTGTTATCTTCTTCTCCCCACCAAAAACTCCTAATAGTCTTCATATAATCTTCATGAAAACTAGTAGGCATCTTGAACATAACTCATTGCGTGTGTGGCAAGGGACTGCGCAACAGCTTTAATGAGAACTTCTTTCCCACTCATCGCCATGTATTTTTCAATCCAAACAGAAAGTTTTTTAGAAAATCTTTCTTTAATTGGCTGGAAACGCTCTCCTTTCATCCTGCCATGTGGTGTTGGAAGTCCGAGGTATTTTTCCTCGAAAGTGCTGTTAACAACTTCTAAGATATTTTTTACCTCTTCTTGTTTCTCAGTAGGACATACCTGACTGAAAAGAATTGAGCATTTGCTCTGGTTGATCTGTTGTCCCGTACCAAGTTCATAAATTGCCAAAGCTGTTTTTATCACATTAGTTTGCTCAGCATTTGCTCTGAAGAAAAGAAGGCTATCATCAGCAAAAAGAAGATGAGAGATACCAGGCGCCCTGCGACAGATCTTTAGATCCTGTAATTCACCAAGGTAGACAGCACGATTAAGAACCAGAGAAAGGGCCTGTCCAACGAACAGGAAGAGATATGGACTGAGAGGATCCCCCTGGCGCAATCCTCTAGAAGGTGAGAACAATTCAGTAAGTTCTCCATTCATCTTTACTCTGTATCTGACTGAGGTAACACATGTCATCACCCAACAGACCCACTGTTTATGAAACCCCATCTTCAAAAGAATCTTCTCAAGAAAACTCCAGTCAACACGATCATATGCCTTGGACATGTCAAGCTTATAGGCACAAAAGCTTTCATCTTTTTTCTTTCCTTTCTGGATAGCATGAAAGCATTCAAAAGCAATAAGGGCATTATCGGTGATCAACCGCCCTGGGATGAAAGCACTCTGGGTAGGGGATATTAAATCATCCAGGAAGCCTCGCAATCTATTGACCATACATTTAGACACCACCTTGTATACCACATTACACAAGGATATCGGTCTAAAGTCCTTCAAAGTGTCAGGTTCCTTTGTTTTTGGAATCAAAACAATTGTAGTCTCATTTACAGTAGCAGGCATCTCTCCCACCAAGAAGAAGTGTTTCACTGCTTGAGTAACTTCCTCTTTCAGAAGTCCCCAGTTTCTTTGATAAAATCGAGCAGGCAACCCATCCGGTCCTGGAGCTTTGTGTGGCCCAATTTGGAAAAGTGCATCTCCAATTTCCTTGTCACTAAACGTGTCCACAAGCTTTTTATTAATATCATCAGATACAAGCTTATCTGCGATATCCACGATAATTTCAGGGATCACAGCCTCATCTTTAGTGAAAAGCTCTTTAAAGAAAGACGCAGCTTCCTTTTTTAAATTTTGTTGTCCCATGATTTCCTTTCCATTAGCATCCTGCAACTTTTTAATTTGATTCTTTTTTGCCCTCCATGTTGCCTTTCGATGAAAATAAGCAGTGTTTTGGTCGCCTTCTTTCAGCCAGTTGATACGTGATCTCTGCCTCCACATAACTTCCTCTCGAAGAAGGAGTTCATCCAGTCTAGCAGTAGTCTGCCTGATCTCCCATTCATTGTCAACATAATTTCTCTTTTGAAGCTGTTCAAGTCTGCTTCTCAAGCATTTAATTTCCTTTGTTACATTTCCAAAGGAATCCTTACTCCAGGATTTAGAGCCTTTAAGGTTTCATCAAGTTTTATACTTATGGACTGAAGATCACTCGCTGATACTTGATTATTCCAAACATCTGCAATAACATCAGCTAAGGAACTTTCTCTTTCCCACATAATCTCATACCTACCTTTCTGGCTGTGCATGTTTCTGTTGCTTTGGATTTTATCCAACGTGACAAGCAGGGGCAGTGGTCAGACCTGGATGAGGTTATGTGTTTTACCTTAGCATCCGTGAAGAAATTGGACCAGGTCGGGCTAGCCACTGCCCTATCAAGCCTTACCTTGACATTTTTTAAACCCTTTTGTTTGTTATTGTATGTCCAATCCAGACCAGAGTAGCCTAAGTCATGCAGATCACATTCCGACAGCACATCTCTAAATAACTGCATCTGTCTCTCGTTTCTTTTAGTAGCAGAGAAATGCTCATATTGCCACATTGCCTCATTGAAATCACCTATCATCATCCAAGGATCTTTGTTTTTATTTTTAATTCTTCTCAACAATTCCCACATCAAATGTCTATCCTGTGCACGAGGCTCTCCATAAACAAAGGTGCATCTCCACTTTATTTCATTCTGTTCTTGAATTGTTACATCGATATGGTGCTGACTATAGCTTAACAATTCAACAGAGACACTCTCGTCCCAGTACAGAGCAAGACCTCCTCCTTTACCCTGAACTACAACAGAGAAGCAGTTTCGCAAGCCTAGGCGCCAGCGCAGGTTTTCAACAAAATTCTTATTTTGCCTAGTCTCAGAGATGAACACCACCTTGGGACCGAAAGTTCGCAGCAGGCGAACCAGTTCCTGAACTGTCCGGGGTTGCCCAAGTCCCCGGCAGTTCCAGACGAGCAGATTCATTGCTCCTGACGGCCGCCTTCCTCGCCCCTTTTCTTTTTCCAAATCAAACACCCACACGAATCATTGTGGAGATCTGATGGCTGCAAATTTACAACTCCCTCCGATCCATAATAAGTGTCGCTGGTTTAGTATAAATCCGCGACACTTTATGGATAAAAGGGATTACATTTTAAGAAAAACAAGGGAGTGTGTCTTTGAAATCAGTCTAGGGCCTCTCTATGCTTCAGCGCCGGCTGAAAAAAACTGATTGCTCAATATATTTTACAAAGAGTAAAACGCTCGGTAGGAGCGGATTGGTCACGTATTAGGAAAATGCACACTATTGGTCAGTAAGTTGCGGAGATTCGTCGCGTTCGTCTTGCCATCACGGTCGCCGTCAAAATGCTGACGTGGCACTGTCAGCAGTCACGTGAGTGCCACGTGCGGTCGGCCTGGACCCTATTTTTTTTCAAAAAAGCCCCTGGGGAAAATCTTCCCTCGGTTTATAATCCCAACCCAGTGTCCGTTCCCCATTTTACGAATCCCTAACCCTAACCCTAGCTCTCTCTCTCTCTCTCTCTCTCTCTCTCTCTCTCTCTCTCTCTCTATCGTTCAAAATCGAGACCATGGCGGTGGCGGCGATGTTGGCGACTAAGGTGGGAACGTGTGAGCGCCGACAACGAGTCTTCCGTCACTGGCGGAGGGACCATGGGTGGCGGCACGACGGTGCCCTGGTTCCTCATCCACGATAGCCGCTACTTCATCGAGGAGGTGTGGCGGCGCGACGAGCCGTCGATGCGCTCAGACTGCGGCCGCATCGTGCTGGCACGCACGGCGGGGATGGCGGCGATGGAAGATAGCTACCGTGTTCTGCAGTCGGTGGTGAAGGTGGAGGTAACTAGCCCACCTTACCATTTCTTTGTCACATTCGACTCTAAAGAAGACTGTGGTGTTGTGGCGTTGTCGGACCCGTGTTCCGGCGGCACATGCATTCGTTTACGCCGCTGGAGGAGGCGTTGTGCTCGTGGCACACCGGGGAAGTTTGAGTACACAAGACCACTCTCAACATCGAGGGGCTGCCAGAGGAGGCAAAGGAGCCGCAGGTGGTGCTTGCGGCTCTTGACGGTGAGGTCATCGAGATGTTGCCGGCGAAAGATCACTGGGTGGTGCCAATGACCGCGTGGCTGCGTGAGCGTGACCCCTGCTTGGTACCCAAGTCGCTGACCGTCATAGTGTCGGCACCAATTCTGCCTCGCATTGATCTAGATACTGACGAATATGTCGAGTCTCCGCCACCTCCATGCTCCCCAAGGCAGAAGAGCAACATGGAGTATCAACTGATCGTGCACGTGAAAGATGGATTGACCGAGGTGATATGCTTAGTGAGGACCTTCCGGAGAAATATCTACCTACCGAAAGCGTCGACCTGAGCGCATCCACACCTTCAAGACTTGGCGCAGCAAGATCGATGGAACATGTCCGGGTGCCAATGGCTTCACATGATCCTTGCATTGCAAATGTAATTGTTTGTGTGCTATGTATCAGAGTAATTCTATGTAGAACTTAAGTGTGATGTGGTGTCCAGAACTAAGTTTGATCACTTTGGTTATGTAAGATTTGAATTTGGCTATCTATGAACTCATCTGTGATGTGGTATGAATTTGTGGTATAATTATGTGCTTCGTGGACCATTTTGGTTTATGTGGTTTGTATCTAACATTTTTTGGTTTGGTTATCTTGTTAGCGGCGCCGTCGACCATTTGGTGGCGGCACTGGCACCAGCGAGAGGAACTGTATTACATCAGTACTTTGACAGCAATTGAAAGGATACTTGAAGATCTGGACACTTCATGTTTCAAAACGAGTACATCACGGTTCAGCTTGTTCACATAATTACATCAGTAGTGTTTATGAATTACATCAGAACTCTACTCGCATTAGTTTCAAAAAGATTACATCATGATTCAGTTTTCATCACAAAATTCACTAGGTGCAGTCTGGCTAGTGTTCACTTCCACGGTATGGTATTCTTCAAGATCTGGAGGTACTTGAGCCAGAGGAACTTGAGCAGTTTCTTCGTCCTCTTCACCAAATACCAACCATTTGGCACCTCTTTTTTTCCCCAGTATTTGAGCAAGAGGAACTTGAGCAACTATCCCTGTCATTCTGCCTATTCCTCTCTTTCTCCCTCTTCCTCTACCTCTACCCGCTGTAGCTGCAACAGCTTGATGTCTACTACGCGCTTCTATTCTTGTAGATAGTGTTGGCCTCAAAGTGCAGAGGTTTGTAGGACATAGCAATTTTCCCTTAAGTGAGTAACCCTGCAATTAAGATAAAAGAAGTCTCTTGTGTCCCCAACACACCTAATACAATTGTCAAATGTATAGGTGCACTAGTTCGGCGAAGAGATAATAAAATGCAAGTGATATGGATGGTAACAAGAAAAATGGCAGCAAACAAACATGTAACAAAAGTGACTAAAAACGGTGTTTCAATGCTTGGAAACAAGGCCTAGGGATCATACTTTTACTAGTGGTCTCTCTCAACAATATTAACACAAATGAACACATGCATGGTACTTCCTATTCAACATGTAAATTAGGTGCTATAAATTATTTTAACATTAGCTACTGTCACAAAGCCTTAAGTTTTTGGATTTTCGTGCAGCGAAGAACAGAAATTTGTTTTTGGACAACAAACTCAAAATTTAGCTTTCCTCTCATTAGAGGCTACTCTTGGCACAAAAACCAAAACAAAAAGGATACAAGGGAGTTGCTACAGAGGCAACAACAACCAAAACCAAAACAAAACAGAAAATAAAAATAAAATGGGTTGCCTCCCATAAGCGCTTTTCTTTAATGCTTTTTAGCTAGGCACAATGATTTTTAATGATGATCTCATAAGAATAAGAGTTGAACACATAAGAGAGCATCAAGAAGCAAATATCAAACACATTTAAGTCTAACCCACTTCCTATGCAATGGAATCTTGTAAGAAAACAAATCAATAAAGCACAAATTAACTAGCATAGGAAGGCAAAACAAGTGCAACTTCAAAAAATTCAACATAAAGAGAGGAGACTTAATATTATTGAGATATATGAAACCATGTCTCCCTCTCTCATAATGACCATTAGGTCTTAAAGCAACCAGCATATAAAAGCAACATGAGAGAAAGCTCAAAACTTCATCACAAAGAGAGGAAATTTAATAAAGAGAGGAAGTTACTCCATCATGCTAGGAATGAGGGAGTTTACCGTCTTTACCACTTCGGTTTGGATGGACGACTGCATTTTCGCGTTCACGGTGTCCAATTCCCGCCTGAGATCCATCTCAGTGAGCTTCTTCCTCTCATTTCGCTGCTCCCTGGTTTCGGCGTCGTAGTAAAATTAATGTTTATAACCGGTTCCGGCGCCGACCACACGGCCACGATGCGGCGCACATGACACTGGCATATCCTTTATCATGTTCATCGCCCTGTTAAAAGCGGTGTCCCACGGGGCCTTCGTCCCCGACCCTTGGGTTGAGGAGCCTTCTTGAGATCCATCAGCATTTCGTGCTTTCTCTTCTTCCTCCAAATTTTCTCCTGAAGAAGCTTCACCTTCGCATTATTGAGAAGTTCTCCTGCGGATTTGGGATTTTCCTTGTAATGCGCCCTGATAAATTTTCTTGCCTGCGGGTCGGTGATCTTGTCGTAGATAGAAGGCCCTGACCTTTTTTCATCCTCCTTTTGCCAAACTAGGTCCTTTCCGGGGTAACCACCGCTTCGAGAGTGTGGGGAGCTACGTTCTTGTCATGCATCTCTTTCCCCCACACCCTTAGCGCCTTCTTTTCAGGTTTTGCTTCGTTGGCCTAGAAAAGCGCAAAGTCATCTTCAAAAATGTTTTGATACGCCTTGTGGATCTCAGAGTAATCGGCACCCTCTTAAATCATGTCCCTCACAGTTGATCTCCAAGTACTCAAGGCTTTGCTGAACTTCCCGAGTGCATATTTGTTTACCAGATTCGTGAGTTCCAGGTCATTGTAGTCCCACGGGAACATGTATCGTGTGTGTAGCTTGCCAATGAGGAAGTTGGCCAGTGGTCGTTTGTTTTTTCTTCTTATGTGCTCGTCATTGAGATTGGCAAAGTCTCGGACGATGCATCCCAAGTTGTTGCCGTACGCTTTTGTGAGCTTTAGGCTGTGTAGGACGACCGCAGGTGGGGTCCACCTCCATGAATTTGTCTCGCCCGGTGGGGAGCCTGTTTGGGCGCCTCTCCTTACGTTGACGTTTGGCTTCGCTACCAGACGTCTCGGCGCCTGTTTGGACGCCGCCACTAGAAGTGGTATCGCCCTCAGATGTGCTCTCATGACAGGCTGCCTCCGTCTCATCATAGTCGGGATCGTCCTCCATTGTCAACGACTGCCCAAGCAACGACAGATAGGTATCTTGTACAGGATCATCATTGCCTCCTATCTGAGAACCCGAACCCCGGCTTCGTTGTTGTTGGCCATCTTCGCACTATAAAAGAAATTAAAGTTGAAGTTAGTACAAAAAATATAAGCAAAATTACTTAATTATTAAAAATTCAATAATCTATTCTATTTCAAATTCAGAGAAAATATGTCCTATTTTTAGCCAAAGTCATGCCAAAATTCACGGAAAATTTCGGCATGACCTTTGCTAAAAATAAGACATATGGAGTACCCAAATTTGCCGGAATGGAAATTAATCAACATTCCGACAATCTCAAGGGCCTCTCGGGGTACATGCAAGCATTTCACAAATCGAGAAGGGCATCAAAACCTTGGTCGGCATCTCCGGCCGGCAACATACACTAAATCACATCAAGAGCAAAACAAATCCACCACATCCACCACCAAATCCACCAACACATTCACACATCTCACCTGAAAGAACAGCTGGATCGGAGCGTCGAGGTCCTTCCAAACTTCCTGCATACGGCAAAAGAATGCATTAGTTCACCAAACTAATTTGTGCATTTCAATTTTGCTAAACATAAACAATAGCTTATTCAAAAAATATAGTGCATTTCAATTGCGTTAATACTATACAAGAAAAGTTGAAGTTAGTACAACAAATATAAGCAAAATTTACTTAACTATTGAAAATTTAATAATCTATAATTTCAAATTCATAGAAAATATGTCCTATTTTTAGCCAAAGTCATGCCAAAATTCACGGAAAATTTTGGCATGACCTTTGCTAAAGATAAGACATATGGAGTACCCGAATTTGCCGGAATGGAAATTAATCAACATTCCGGCAATCTCAAGGGCCTCTCGGGGTACCTGCAAACATTTCATATCACAAATTCATCGACATATGTCGATCGCGTTCCGAAAAGTTCATCACAACCACCACCACAAATTTATCGACAAATAATTGCATTCCGACAACATTTCATACACAAAAGACAACACCATCACCACAACATCACACCACAAAAATAGTAGCTTTTTTAATCAAGTTGTTTTGGCAAAATTAAACTAATTAACCTAAACAATAGCTAAACCTAAATCTAAATTCAAACCTAAACGGTAGATAAACCTAAATCTAAATTCAAACCTAAACAATAGATAAACCTAAAAAAACAGTAGCATTTTTTGTGCTGGGCATTTGCACAAGCACCTTTGGTGCGGGTGCTAGAAGGGAGAGGAGGTGTAGGGAGAGGAGGAGGGGCTCGGGGCCGAACCAGGGAGAGGAGGAGGGGCTCGGCCGTGGACGGAGGCGCTCGGGGCAGAGGGGCACGCGGCAAGCTCTCGTCGGTGCGCTTGGGGCAGAGGGGCCGCGCCGGTGTTCTGTCGCGCTCGGGGAGGAGGTGGGAGCACGCGGCGACAGCGGCATGCTCGGGTAGGAGGAGGGGGAGGAGCGCACGGCTCAGGTAGGAGGAGGAGGGGGGTCGATGGCGGCGTGAACGTGGCGGTGGAGTAGGGGGTCGGTGGCGGCCGTTCGCGGTGGAGAGAGAGCGAGAGGCAGGGGCGGGGGGAAATTTTCGATTTGGGGGGAGAGAGAGAGGCCACGCGCGCATCGATCTGTACTATGGGCCACGCTACCCCTGCCTGTTCGCCATTGCTAGGCCACTTCCCCTGGCGAACAAGCTTAGTTCGCCATTGCTAGGTCCAGCACCCCTGGCGAACCTACTTACTTCGCCATTGCTAGGTCCAGCGGTAGCTTGCCCCGCTCCCCCGCCCGGGCCCACATGTACTGCTGGCGGCTAGTAAACGCCGTTCGCCAGCGGTGTTGTGTGTAGCACTGGCGAAACTGTTTTCTTGTTCGCCAGTGGTCCTAGCGCTGGCGGACGGATATATAATTTCGCCAGTGGTAGGCTGGCGGCTGTAGGCCTTTTCCTACTAGTGTCAAGCAAGCTCCGCGTGCATGGTATTCTCGTCTCAGCTCTAAGCTACATGATCTTGGGTTTCTACCATCCAAAGCTGATACCTCCCTGTTTCTTTATAACAAGTCTGGTGTTACTATATTTGTCTTGATTTATGTTGATGACATTATTGTGACAAGCTCTTCAGATTGTGCTATTTCAGTTCTGCTCAAAGATCTCAATGACAACTTTGCTATCAAAGATTTGGGTCAGCTTCATTTCTTTCTTGGTATTGAAGTGAAAAGAACGTAACAAGGCTTGCTTCTCACACAGGAAAAATATGCTAATGATTTTCTCACCAAGGTTGGTATGCTCGGCTGCAAGTTAGCTCCTACACCCTTGTCTCCCTCCGAGGCTTTGTCTCTCCAAGATGGTGCACCACTTGGTCCAGATGATACTACACAGTACATAAGCATTGTTGGAGCTCTTCAGTATCTCAGTCTCACACGTACAGATTTATGTTACTCTGTTAATAAGGTGTGTCAATATCTTCATGCTCCAACCACATCTCATTGGACAGCCGCCAAGAGGATTCTCAGATATGTCAAGGGCACATCAAAGCTTGGTATCACTTTTTCAGCCCTCTACATGTACATTCTTGGTGCTTTTTCCGATGCAGACTGGGCTGGCTGTCCCGACGACAAACGTTCCACAGCTGGTTTTGCCATTTTTGTTGGTCCCAGTTTAGTGTCATGGTGTGCACGCAAACAAGCTACAATGTCCCGTTCCAGTACAGAAGCTGAATACAAGGCTGTTGCAAATGCTACTGCTGAATTGATATGGGTTGAAGCTCTTCTTCACGAACTTGGTGTCAAACTTCAAGAGACACCATGTTTGTGGTGTGACAATTTGGGTGCTACCTATTTGTCCGCTAATCCAGTCTTTCATGCTCGCACAAAACACATCGAGATTGATTTTCATTTTGTTAGGGAGAGGGTGGCTGCCAATAACCTACAGATCAAGTTCCTATCCAGCAAAGATCAGATAGCTGATGGTTTCACTAAAGCTCTTCCTGTAAAGAACTTAGATGAATTTAAGCATAATCTAAATCTCTCCCGAGGTTTAGATTAAGGGGGGTGTTAGATGATGTATAGGTTGCGCTGATCACTGGATTAGCAGATGGTCAGGATATTGAGGACCCTAACTTGGCGCTAAAATATCAAGAGAAAATGCACTGTATTTACTTACATCATGTGCCAACTTGTAAATAATTATGTTCTTCATCTGAGAGGGGTCATGAGCTTGAACAAGTTGTTTTGGGGCTATGTGCTGGCATAAAAATCATGTAAAATTCAAAGAAATTCATACAAATTCATAGGAATGCATATAAATCCTGTCAAAAGATTATACTTGCTTTCTTGCTTTCAGACTAGGCTTTCGTTTCCTTTTTGACTTTTGCTGGCAAAGAAGGTGCTTCAGCCTTGTTCTCTGTTTGCTCCTGCTGCTCCTCACCTCCTTGCTGCTCATATTGCTTCTCATGTTGTTGTTCATGCTGCTCCTTGTTGCTGCTGCTCAACTCCTTTGCTGTCCCTGTTGCTGCTAACCTCCTTGCTCACTTAAAATATCAGATTTATATTTTGAACAATTTCTCCTAGTGTGGTTAGGATCTCTGCAGTAACCACAATGCATTTTGACCATGCTTACTTAATTTTGTGCCATCTCCTAGTTCTTAATTTTGTGCGCAAAACATACCGTAGTCCTGCGCGGGGGCCCCTTCCTCTCTTCGAATGGGAGGCACCACCTCCATGCCCTCGTCCCCGTCCATCTCCCTCATCCCCACCCGCCGCCAATGAGCTTCTGCTCAGCTACTTCAACGCGCGCAATAAATCGCCATGGTAGCGCCTCTTTGTTCTTCCGACAATGGGCAAGGACGAGCTTTTGAGAAAGCATTAACAATCGGGGGTTTTCTGCAAAAAAAACAGGTCTGGGCCGGCCACACGTAGGGCTGGAATTAAAGCTCGAAACTCGTGAGCTAAACGAGTAGCTCGTGACTCGGCTCGGCTCGGCTCGGCTCGAACTCGCTATCTCACGAGCAGACCCAAGTTTCATTTCTGAACTCGTTTGTTGACCAAGCTACTCGTGAGTAGCTCGCGAGTAGCTCGATTACTCGTTTAACACATTCTAAGTGTTCAAACATGCGCGCATATGAAAAACAAGTAATTTTCCTACCAATTCTGAACTACAACAATGATGATCTTTCTACAATTTTACATCTCTAGTCAAAAGATAGATTAATGCTGAAATATAGAACCTTTACACCATTATCGGTGCAAAAAATATTAACAGTTTGGCATTAATATATCAAAAAATTCATATTTTTTTATTTGAGCGAGTTAAACAAGCTACTCGCGAGTTTACCGAGTCGAGCCAAGTTTCATTCCTGAACTCGTTTGTTAAACGAGTCGAGTTGAGCTCGACTCGTCAGTTGAGCGAGTTCAAGCGAGCCGAGCAGCTAGCCACACACGCCACTCACGTGACTTCTGACCATGTCAGCATTTTGACGGCGACCGTGACGGCAAGACGAACGTGGCAAATCTCCGTAACTTATTGATCAATAGTGTGCATTTTCCCAGTACGTGACCAATCCGCTCCTACCTCGCAACTTGATAGACTGCGCGGGCGTTTTACTCTTTCACAAATGTGTTCGTACAAATACAATTATGTATACCATGTTGAGCCCTTGAGGTAATTTGCTCATCCAGTAAAAACATATGAGTAGTACTTTCTCCAACTTCATAAAACTAGTACAATTGCACGTGCAACGCACGTCTATATAATGTTGGTGTTGCGACTGTAGTAATTTATATCTACACTGAGTAAAATAAATCCCTATGTGAAATTTATGTGGACAATAATATCATTGGTTTTCAAAAAATCATTGTCAATAACATGTACATGTTAGCAGGATAAAAGAGTTGAGACATAACAACATATTTACATGATATTGTTCTAAATAATATGAAAAAGTGCCATGTCAAGTCAGTTACCATATAAAACGCGTGTATTAGTATTCGCAAAATCATCCATTTGCACAAGGGGTATTTTTTTCTTATTTCCTCCCAAATCAGAAAACAATTACGACCAAGGATTCATTAAATCATGTTCAAGATGGAATGTTCTGAACCCATTAAAAATTGGTGCAATAAGAAGTGAGCATCCTCCAACAATATACAAGGCTAAGGTTATCGGATATCACAACCGTTAAAGCTAGAAACTGATCTAAATATTGCAACTTTCATATATTATCTCATTCCAGAGCAGAATGGTGACATGTGCTCTCTTTTCAAATCAATATCTGGATAGTAATTAATCTGCAACTTTCATGTCAAAAGGCTATTATCTACCTCAGATTTGAACCACAAATATTCATGCAAACAGTTGATAGAAGACAAATAGATAAATACAAACAAGATAATCAGAAATTGAGGAGAGTAACCATGCAGAGAAATGACCTCAAACTGGGAAACTGGATTAGAAAATTAAGACATCTTTCTTGCGGTAGTAAGATACAGTGAGGACCTTTTGCTCCATGTCCCCAACCACAAGCCTGTATACGTTCCAAATATCAGACTCCTAAAGTGAGAAAGCAGTAAAAGAGGAATCGAGAACATGAAATTGGAGTAGAATGGTCAGGGGATCTGACGGTGTTGATGAGTACTGTTGCAGGGCAGTTTGATCCATATCCAATAATGAAATAAGCGCAAATATGCTCAGGATTTGTTCGAGCCTTGCAAGCGACAAACACATGATGCGCGCACGTCGCCGGAAAGGCGTTCCCAATCCCTTGTCCGGCCACGACGACCTGGGCGAGCGAGGAGAGTCTCTGATGCATTGACGATCTGCAACATGTGGAAGGTGTGGCGAAGGATGGCAAGGGCTACCACGGTGGTGTGGAATCCGTCATGTGGCGCGACGATCGACGGCAGCGACGACCAGAGGAAGGGTGTGCGGCACGGACGGATGGAGGGCGCCAGGGCAGGTTTGGATGCAGTGTGGTGCGCGGCGGAAGGAGAGTGCGAGTGGTGGCAGCGGCGGCAGGTTGGGCGAGCCATGGAGAAGAGGATCACGCGGTGGGGGCGATTACCAATTAGCGGAGAGGCGCGTGATTACAGGAGATCAGGCTCGTGGGTGGCCGGCGGAACGGGTAAAAGAGGCGCGGGGGCGTTGCGGCGGCGGGGCGGGGACGGCCGGGGCGCGTAGGGGGTAGGCGGAATCAGCTCGTGGGTGGGCGGCGGTGCGGGGAGGCGACGCGAGGCAGGACGGCCGCGACGAAGACCGTGCCTGGATGGGGAATAGACGGTTCCTGTTTTCGGGAGAGCGGGTTGTTTCTTTTAGCCGTGGCAGATTCTTGTAATTACAGTCAAAACGAAAAGATGTGTTGAGTGGCAATTTGGTTGTATTATGTGATTTGGTGGGAGGGTAAAACGGGAAAAATCGGACAATGTTGAGTTGTCAAACATTGGGACGATCTTGACTGTTTGATCGGATATTGAACGGTCTAGATTTAAATTATCCCAACAAGTACAAGTTTGCTCTTTTAATAGTAGTATAGACGAGTAGCTCGATTACTCGTTTAACACATTCTAAGTGTTCAAACATGCGCGCATATGAAAAACAAGTAATTTTCCTACCAATTCTGAACTACAACAATGATGATCTTTCTACAATTTTACATCTCTAGTCAAAAGATAGATTAATGCTGAAATATAGAACCTTTACACCATTATCGGTGCAAAAAATATTAACAGTTTGGCATTAATATATAAAAAATTCATATTTTTTTATTTGAGCGAGTTAAACAAGCTACTCGCGAGCTACTCGCGAGTTTACCGAGTCGAGCCAAGTTTCATTCTTGAACTCGTTTGTTAAACGAGTCGAGTTGAGCTCGACTCGTCAGTTGAGCGAGTTCAAGCGCCGAGCAGCTAGCCACACACGCCACTCATGTGACTTCTGACCATGTCAGCATTTTGACAGCGACCGTGACGGCAAGACGAACGTGGCGAATCTCCGTAACTTATTGATCAATAGTGTGCATTTTCCAGTACGTGACCAATCCGCTCCTACCTCGCAACTTGATAGACTGCGCGGGCGTTTTACTCTTTTACAAATGTGTTCGTACAAATACAATTATGTATACCATGTTGAGCCCTTGAGGTAATTTGCTCATCCAGTAAAAACATATGAGTAGTACTTTCTCCAACTTCATAAAACTATTGAATCCTTGCAATCTTGACGCCCCTCGAGAAGTAAGAATTTTCAAGCCGGAAAAGACAGCTCCGGTGAGGTGGCCCCGGGAGGCATATGCCAACGTTGGAGTGGCAAGCAAAGCACCCCGAACAGGGCCAAAAGTTCAAAAAATAATTCCAAATTTAGAGACGGAAGCAACGGATCCAGCCGGTATGAAGGCACAGCTTCTCTTTAACCTTCGCCATTCACAAGATCTGTCTCCACGATCGAGGTAGCAGAGAAGAAAATAGTGAAGAGTAGTAGAGGCTACTAGTAGGTAAGAACAGGATGGACCCAGCGTTGCACACGGCGGCGATGAGTGGCAGCGTGGCTAGCCTGAAGAAGCTGGTGGCCGAGCGCCCCGACATCCTTGGTTCCAAGACGCCGCGCGAGAACACGGCCCTTCACCTCGCCGCCGAGCTCGGCCACGTTGGCTTCGCTAAGGAGGTCCTCAGCGCGACGAACGACAAGCTGCTCGTCAGCAAGAACGCTGACGGCGACACGCCGCTGCACCTGGCGGCCAGGGCGGGGAAGGTACACGTGGCTGAGCTGCTCATCGACCGCGCCAGGGTATGGAATGAGCAGAAGGGGGAACTTTCCTCGAGCAGGAGCTCCACTGAGACTGAGAGCGCTCAGGGGCCTCTGCTCATGGCCAACAAGGCCGGCGACACGCCGCTACACGAGGCGGTGAATCACAGAAGGAGCGCCCTGGCACTCAAGCTGCTGGCCGCCGAGCCCAGCCGAGGCCACGCGCTCAACGTGAAGAAGCTGTCGCCGCTGCATATCGCCGCCCGGGAGGGCCTTGCTGACGTCGTGGAGAAGATCGTCCGCCAGCAATGGGTCCACGAGAGGTTCATCGCCTCCGACTCTATCAGCGGAACTGCCCTGCACCAGGCCGTGCTCGGTGGCCACACCCGTAAGTAAAGCACCCCGTCTCCTATTATTGGCCCTATCCTCATGTAACTACAGCTGTGGCGAATTGAGCAGGGGTGGTGGAGATCTTACTTCACGCTATGACGACGGAGGAGGAAATCGGGCTGACGGACTCGAGTGATAACAACGCGCTGCACTACGCGGCGCAGAAGAATAACGCCCGCGTGGTGAAGCTGCTGCTGAACCGGAAGGCGGACCTAGGCTACAAGCTCAATCGCCTCCAGCAGTCGCCGCTGCACGTAGCCGCCCAGTACGGCTCGACAGAGGCCATGGTGGAGCTGCTGAAACAGTGCCCCGACGTTGTGGAGATGGTGGACAGCGCCGGCAGAAACGCCTTCCACGTTTCCATCACCAGCGGCAAGGTGGACGCGCTCCGGTGCCTGCTCAAGCACGTCCGCCCCAACGAGATCGTCAACCGTGTCGACCACAGCGGCAACACGCCGCTGCACCTAGCCGCAAAGATGTCCCGTATCCAGTCGGCGCTTCTCCTGCTCAAGGACCGCCGCGTCAACCCATGCGTCCTCAACCGGGACGGCCAGTCCGCGCGCAGCCTCATCGAGAAGCGCGCCCGCACAGAGGAGATGGACACCTACGAGATGTACCTGTGGAAGAAGCTCAAGAAGCAGGAGGCCTCCAGGTGCAAGAACGAGCTGCTGCCACCGGTCCCCTCGTACGAGTCGCTGCGCAGCCGGAGGGCCGGCCACGACGAGTACTACGAGCTTAGCGTCGGGACCTACACGCTGGTGGCCACGCTGATCGCCACCGTCAGCTTCGCCGCCACCTTCACCATGCCGGGGGGTTACAGCCAGACTGAGGGCACGGCCATCCACGGTCACACGGCGGCGTTCAAGATCTTCGTCATCTCTAACACCGTCGCCATGTGCAGCTCCATCGTCGTCGTCTTCATCTTCATCTGGGCGTGGCGGGACCCCGTCAAGTTCAAGCTCGACCAGCTCATGTGGGGCCACAGGCTCACCGTCGTCGCTTGCCTCGCCATGCTCGTCTCGCTCATGACCGCCGTCTACATCACCGTTGCGCCAACGGCGAGATGGCCTGCGTACGTCGTGATCGCCATCGGCGCCAGCACTCCGGCCGTGGTGTTCCTCATCCTGGGGAAGGAGGCATTGTACGTGCCACTATAACTACATTAATGAAGGCAAGGCAGGGTTGACAAACAAACGCAACAAAGAACTTCTTGTACAGGTTTTGTTGGGATTTTCATCTGTTGAAAATTGTAGGAATTATCTACCCACCCTCTATTTCTCTGTCTTTTTGGTAGTGCCGCGTTCACAATGTACAAACTTCCAGCTTTTACAATATTCCAATCTTCAACACGACAAGTATTACTTTTCCGAGTAAAATTCCATGGTCTGCACCGGCATCTTACACCATCCACCACGTGGTGGAAAAGCGGCTTGGCATTTCAAATGGCATTGACAGAAATTTCAACTTTCTCAATATCTCACACCCCAACTGGATTTGGAAGCTCTCTCTGCACCTTTCACCATGCAAGAAATTGAACATGTTCTTAAACAACAACCAAATGATTGTGCACCAGGGCCGGATGGATTTACAGGTCTTTTCAGGAAGAAATATTGGCAAATTATCAAATGGGATATTTTTTGATCTTTGCAGAGATTTTTGGCCAGGTCGAGTTAATCTTCAGAGTATCAATGATTCTCTTATTACACTCATTTCGAAGGTGATTTCTCTTGAAGGTCCTAACGACTTTTGCCCTATTTCTCTCCTCAACATTTGCCTTAAATTCTTGCCCAAAATTCATGCCAATCACTTGCAATCCAAAATTCTCAAACTCATCCATGTCAATCAATATGGTTTTTTGAAATCTCGTACAATTCATGATTGTGTTGCGTGGGCGTATGAATATATCCATTAGTGCAAACAATAAAAAAAGTGCATCATTTTAAAGCTAGATATTGCAAAGCCTATGGTACAATTGAGCATCAAGCAATTTTGGAGATTTTGAAGTGCAAGGGTTTGGATGATCACTGACTCGGTTGGTTTTCAAATCTAATAGCGACTGAAATGTCCTCAATCTATCTATCTATTTATACTTTTTATAAAGCAAAACCCCACTAACATGCATTAATTATTTTTCTATCTCAACATGGAAGCTATCCACACCATCCATTCTTTTATCCAATCAATTGTTCATGTCATCCCCACTAATTATAGTATATTGTACATGCAATCTATCCACGTCATTTTTTTAGCCATACGTCCAAGTCACCATTATTTGTCGTCAAATACACATCAATTCCACGTTAATTAAATATAATCTCTAGATTATTGTGGGTTTTTGCATATTTCTGGAAACAAATTCATATTTTATGTGTCTTATACATTTTCATTTACACAAATTTCTTAATGAAATTCCCGGCGCAACGCGCGGGGTACTTTTTCTAGTTCTTCTAAATGGCGTGCCTGGAAAGAAATTTGCATGTAAACGAGGGGTGTGTCAAGGCGACCCTTTATCACCAATCTTCTATGTTGCTGGCTCTATTTCATGAAGGCATTCTTCAAGATCCATCACCAATTCCAGGGATGGACTTTCCTATTGTACAGTATGCGGATGACACGCTGCTTACAATACAAGCTTGCCCGGATCAGCTACAAGCTCTTAAGTTTTTGCTCAATGATTTTGCCAATGCCACGGGTTTAAAAGTTAATTACTCAAAATCCTGCATCTTACCCATCAATGTATCGACGCAGAAAATGACACAACTTGGAGCAATGTTTGAATGCTCAATAGGAACACTCCCTTTCACCTATTTGCATGGGGTTCCCACTGGGTGTAGCTCGGCCAGAAATCCGTGACTTGGCTCCGGTTAGCAATAAATTGAGCGGTGTCTCAACGCTTGTGCTAGATTTCTTCCCCGTGGTGGGCGTCTGATGTTGGTAAATTTGGTTCAGTACTCCCTTCCCACTTATGTGATGTGTGCTTTGAAACTTCCAAAAGGATTTATCAAGATTTGTGATCGAGCTAGGCGTCACTGTCTTTGCAATGAACGTGAAGGTTCATCTTCTTTTGCTGGTTTGGCAGCTTGGGAAAAACTCTGTAAACCAAAAAAACCGAGGTGGTTTGGGGGTTGTCAATTTGGAGCAGCAGAATATTGGACTTCTTGTAAAAAAATTACATAAATTTTATTGTAAAGAAGATATTCTGTGGATTAAATTAGTCTGGTCACAGTATGGTGAAGGTGTTCCTCGTGCACTAACACAGAAAGCTTCATTTTGGTGGCGTGACATCTATAGAAGAATCACGTTGAACAATTGGGGATGGTTCCTAGGTTCTGTTTTGGAAAGATTTTTGGTTAGGTGATGAATTATTTGCAGACAAGCTCCCATGGCTATTCTCCTTGTCGAGAAGCAGGATTTAAATGTGCAGTTCGTGGTTGCCCTAGCAAATCGCAGCTCGTTGTTCTCCATTTCCCACTCAGAACAGGCTTTTGAAGATTTCTAAACTTTCCAGCATATTTGTGACCAAAACCCCACTTCCATAAGTACCGATACCAGAACCTTTGCTTGGGGTAAATCTTCGTTCTGATCAGCTGCTTCCTATCAATACATGTTTCATTGTTTCCCAAAAGATGAGACCCTAACCACAGTTTTGAAGTCTAGATGCTTGCCGAAGCTCAAAGTATTTTGTTGGCTCTTGATCAACGATAGACTCAACACTTAGGATCTGATGATGGAAATCATTGGCACATAGAGGGTGGGCTAGATTGTGTGTTTTGCGGTCTTTAGCAGCTGCAGAATGTTGAACATCTCTTTTTGACTTGCACTTTTGCTAGCAGTGCTGGGACATTGTTGGTCTTACATGGAACCTAGCTACACAAAGGAACCCCAGAATCTTATTGGCGGCTAGGACCTTTTTTCTGGAGCTTGTTTCTTTGAAATACTTTCCTCAGTGGTTTGGAACATCTCGAAAGGATGAAATGACTTTATTTTCAACGGTGTGCCCCCTCTTTGGAGAAATGGAAGTAGCATACGAGGCAGAATATCTTGATACATCAATACATGATCAAATTAGCTCTTGTTCAAAACTTAGTTGATTGGGTTTCCATCAAGCTGGCTTAATTCTCTTTAGGACGGTTTTTTCTTTACTTTCTCTGTCTATTTAGGTTGGGTCATCTTGTTTTGATTCTTTGTAGCCTTTTTTTTGCTGCATGTAAACTATTGTTATTATTTAAATGAAAATTACACGTAGGGGACCCTACGGTAGCATGGTCAAAAGAAACAATGTTGCTCCAAAGCTTTTTTTTTTTAAATGGCTCCAAAGCTTTGTTGATGTGGAATGTTTGAACTTTGAAGTCCATACGAGTTAAAAATTCTAAGTACTCCCTCCAACAACAAATAAGTGTATTTCTAGATTTTGTTTTAAGTCAAAAAAAAGACCAACTTTATCAAAATTTGTAGCAATAATTGTTAGATTAAAATAGTATATTATAGAATTAGGATTTGCTAAGACACAATCGACTGTTGTTTTTTTAATATCCAGTCACTTTTTAGAAAAATAGAACCATTGTTTAGAGAAAAGTGCAACCGCACTTTTTTAACTGTAGTTGCACTTTTGTGAGGTGACCAAGATTTAAAAAATCAGTCGACTGAGACATAGCCACTCCTATAAAATTATTCTAAGACATATCTAATCAAATTAATTTGGTATTATAATTTTTTTCTATAAAGTTGATCAAACTTAACAAAGTTACTTTGGATAAAATATAGAAGTACACTTTGCGTACGGAGGGAGTAACGAGTTTAGTTGCACATATGTGTAGGTCAAGAAGACCACTGTCTTGCGAACCTTTGGAGCGGCTTGGAATTTCTACACTGGTTTTCAAGCAATAATAGACTTACAAATTGACAAATATAGCCTCCATATAATTACAACACGGTAACACACGCCCACACCCACAATTGAACCGAAATATATACCGTCAAAACGCCAACGATATGGCAGTTTTTCAAAACATTCTGGACTCAAAATGAACAGTACTCCTCAAAAGCCCAAGCTCAACAAGACAAGTAGCACTCCCACCAATATCATCGTCGCCATGGTGGGACTCCACGCTCTGAACGCCGAGCTCGGTGACGATGCGGGCGGCGGCGCCCCTGCCTGCGCGGAGCTCTTGATCGGGCACGCGTAGTTGCAGCTGCTGGGGTCGACCACCCGGTACACGCCCTTGCTGGTGAGCAGGTACACGTCCTTGGCGTTGTCCTCACCGAAGGAGAAGATGTAGCCCAGCGACGGCAGCGGGCTCTTGGCCGCGACGTCGCACGGGATCGGCGACGTCTTGGAGCAGCCGAACGTCAGCGGCGTCTGGACGTACACCCCGCTGTCCTCTGGTGTCTCGAGCCCCGTCCACATCGCCTGCGCGTACAGGTCCGCGTAGATGTACCTGCAGCACACCGCGCAATCAATCAAGAAGAACATCATTGATGACTCACCGGAGATGCAGAATTTCCACCGGAGATGATGAGATGATATCGATCGAGGTGTTTTACCTGCCGTTTAGGCAGGGGTCGGTCATGGAGCGGTAGACGTAGCCGCCGGTGACGGAGGCGGAACCGACGTTGTTGTTGACGTTGTTGTGGGAGTAGCCCATGACGGGCCTGATGGCGTTGATAGAATCGACGGAGGTGTTGCCGCCGGGGGTTGACAGCGCCGGGTACGACTGCTCGCCCTCGAACACCCGCCACCCATAGTTCCCGCCCTTCATCACCAGGTTGACTTCCTCGTAGAAAGACTGCAAGCACACTCGCACGGATTTAGTTTGCCTCGACGATCTTATGGTGAAAAAAAATGCAGTGTGATCACCGGGATGGCAAGACGTACCTGTCCGACGTCGGCGCAGAATAAGTAGGACGGCTTGCCGGAGTCGAAACTGCACCGCCACGGGTTCTTGAAGCCGAGGGCGAAGACCTCCGGCGCGAACTGGGGGTCGACGGAGAAAGGGTTGTCCTTGGGGATACCGTAGTTTCCCCAGCCGGGGGTACTGTTACCAGCTACAGGTAGTACAGTTCGATTATGAATTTTCGCAGATTCTGGTAAGTAAATTTGAATCTGAACATGATCGTGAACTATCACAGCAGTTGCCACCAAATACAAAAAAAACTCTAACTAAATTCAATAAGAAATTTTCCTCTGGCACTGAAAATTTGTAAGTTCGTTGTGTTAATAATTACTAGTTGGCATGTAGGTGCGTTGCACGTGTTTACGATTAAGGGACAATTTAGAAGTAAGAAAGCCCGTACCAAGCTCTATATGAATTATTTCCTTTACACTTTTGCATATATCCTAGATTTTGATATTGCAAAGAAAACGATGCTTATTTAAGCATCACGGAGTAAACAAATCTCACACCGAAGCCAACAAAAGTGCTTATCTTATTTGTGGTTTGATACATGGCCCAAAAGTACCACTACATTGTTCGTTTGATTATTTAATTTATAACAGAAATTAACCTAAATATATTAAACCTAATGAAATGTAATCAATTTTGTTCAAATGTAAAACCACTCTGTTTATAAAGTTGAAAAAGATGAACTAATGAACAGTGTAACACATGCTATTATTCTGAAACGTCATTTGCTGGTGCTGCATGATATGCTTACAACAATGTAAATAATACACAGTTCTATATAAGGATGCAAATTATTTTGATCTGAAAATATCTACTGAAAGTGATGATTCTGACACATAAATAATTCCGTTCAAAAGTACCCAAGATTTCTGGTTGAGGCTTCTGGTAAATTCTCAAGAGCGCACTAACATATTCTGAACTGTACACACAACAGTACTTTTTACTTCTACTCCCTCCGTTTCAAAATAATTGATTTAGATTTGTTTAAATTCGGATGTATCTAAAAGTGTTTTAGTGTGTAGATACATCCGAATTTGGATAAATTAAAGTCAAGTAATTTGGAATGGAGTGAGTACCAACAAGCGTATATATGCTTCTTCGGTTGATATTCCAACACTATTGTATACATAATATAGCTACATCTTCACACGGCGTGAGCGTTGCAAAAAATTATCTATACTACTATTTAAATAAAGAGCAAACATGTATTGATACATTACTTGTTTAATAAACTGCCTGTGCATTGCGATGGGCGTGAAAACCTAAAGACTTAATTTTCACCATCATACATTATAATTTAGCTGGTATTATCGATAAAAGAAACGTGTGTTAAGATGAAAATATACATTGCTCTGCGTGAAGTCAGAACCCGAACCAAGAAACTGCTCTCCATATGCTCCTAGTCCAGTAGGGATCAGTCCAGGTTCAGCACCATACTGAATAATATTGCAATACTGAATAATATTGGCCGTGCATTTGCAGGCCTACCAGCTACTTGACGTTGTATAAGTAAAAAGTTTTAATGACATACTGAATAATATTCACCTACAACTTCTTTCCTCTTCCTTTTGTCAAGAAATTTTGTATCTGCTTTAGGTGAAATCAACGAAGCTATGTGCACATAGGTTAGAAGTGCGCACTTTCATTATTGCAAGAGAGCAACACCTGTGATTGTCCCCAGAATAATCAGCACGGAAGCCTCACTGCTAATTCCTACATGTGCTCTAAATATAGGTCTCATGAGTGCAGTCGATTAGCAATAACCTCGTTCACACTTCACAGCTTGTTCAGCAGGAGCAAGAGGGAGCAGGGTACCGGTGTGTTCAGCGAGGGGAGCAGGCGAGTTCGTTCGGCGTGGGCAGTACCTCCTTGCGAGCGCCCAGGCCAGCAGAAGCGCGGCGCGATGGTGCGAGGGGACGACCGTACATGCATACGGCTCCGTCCAGCGACGGAAAGCAAGAGGTGCGCGGAGCTCCGGCCGCCGGCGTGCGTGAATTTGAGGACGCGGCGGATCCGGCCAGCGACGGGAATCAGGAGGCGGCGCTAGAGCTAGAGGTGAAGGAGATGGAGCCGGGCCGGGGCGGCAGTCCGCTTGTGAGGGAAGGACCATGGCGGCATTCGGGAAAACCAGTAGCAATGCGTCAGAGAATTCACGGGACGACGGAGGCCGGCCATCTTACGCGCCATTGGCTCTGATGTTTAGCAATCTGAATTCACCACGCTAGCTCTCTTCTGAACTTCGCATACGTTGGCTGCTACGCGAGCAGACAAGCACGATGCGGCGCAGGGTGGTATGTGGTCGCTGCCGGAGCTCAGCTGCTGTGCGGGAGCAGGTGTCATGCGGGAGGTTCAGAGGCTGGGCGGCACGAGGTTCAGAGAAGACACACGCGGGAGTTTAAAGCTACAGAAGATGCAGTTGTAGCGCCATGGAGGAGGTAGGATCGAGAGGTTCCGGGAGGCTACTATGCGCGGCGGCGGAGGCTGGCTGTGAACTCGTCGTGGGGCGGGAGTCCACTGCGGTAGGAGGTAGGAGGAGGTCCAGGGCGGTGGTCGGGGCCGTACGCACGGGAAAACTCTGGTCAGCTGTTACATCTCGTCGGCGGCGCTGCAAGATGCAGGTGGAGACGCAGGGCGCCGCGCGGGTGTGCGATAGCAAAGTGGGGGCGCGGGGCGCCGCGCTGCTGTCCGAAACGCATTGGAGGTGCGGGGCATGCGTCAGTAGCCGCGCAGGATGCAGGGGAGGTCTATGGCCGTCGGCGGGCTGAGGGGCGACCGACGGCGCGGTAGGTGGAGGCTGGCCGACAGCCGTCGCGCGGGTGGAGAAAGGGGTAGAAAGAAACGTTTTTGTTTTAGCTGTGGCAAATCCTGTAATTATCACGAAACGAAAAGATGTGTTGAGTTGTCAAATATTGGATCAATGTGGACCATTGATCAAATATTGAAGGGCTCAGATTTAATGTATCAATACAAGTTTGCTCTTTTAATAATAGTATAGATACACCATGATTGTTTTGGATTTTTTTCGAATATGTTTTAACCCTCAAATCACAAAGGGGATGCAAAAACCCCTTCACACAAAACAGGGCCCATAAGCCAGCCTGTTGGGAGAATTTTGATCACAAGTTCACAACTACTTCGGTTCGAAACTTCCAATATTGGTGTTCTTTCTTTAAATTAAGAGAATGTGATAGTTTTAAAATTAGGCAAATTTTGTACAGTACTAGAATACAGTAGTAAATTGAGTTTCTAGTATCATTACTTGGCATGTCGTTGACGTCGATTCGAATGATTTTCCCGAGCAGGGTTCCCTTGTTCTGCGCGAAGTTCCACGGGTCACCGACGCTGCCGCCGTCGCCCATCATGAAGTACATGTAGCCGTCGGCCGGGCCGAAGAGGATCTGCCCGGCGTGGTGAGTCGTGAACGGCAGCCCGAGCGTCATGATCCTCCTCGCCTCTGTGGGGTTCGCGGAGGTGGCCTGAGACGGACAGCAAGCGGGAACGCATCAGCACACACAGTTCGTCCTACTACAAGATTTTATCACCGCAACGGGCGTGTATGTGTATTACCGTCGACGGTGAGCCGGACGATGCATTGGCGGTGTACTCTGCGATGACGCTCTGGTACTGGCACGGCTGCGCGCCGTTGTCGGCGCCGAGCTTGGACGGGTCGCAGCCGATGTCGGAGTTGCACGCGCACCGGCCGGAGCACGACGCCGACTGCGTCTTGTCGCAGCTGTAGGAGACGAAGAAGCGGCCGTTCTTGGCGAAGTCCGGGTGGAAGGCCAGGCCGAGGAGACCGAACTCGTTGTCGGAGTGCACCTCGTCGGTGATGTCGAGGAACGGGTTGGCCACGTCCAGCTCAAGCGGCTTCCCGGAGCCCTGCGGCGGAACGGTGGCCAGGAACACCTTGCCGGCCTGGTTGTTGAGGAACACGCGGTTGGAGCCGTCCGGGTGCGCCGCCATGTTAAGGTACGAGCCGTTGCTGACGCGCTCCAGGCACATGCCGTTCACGGGCGGCACGACGCGGGTCGTGTTGAACGCCGCGGCCACGCCGTCGAAGCAGATCGAGTCGTCGCCTGGCGCGGCGCCTAGCGCGCCGCAGAAGTCGCCCTCCGACTGCCACACCTCGGTGAGCTTCGGCGCCGACACGCCGCCCTTGGGCGGCTGGAACGGCGACCCCGGGATAGACACGTCCTTGCAGGTGTCCCACACCTCCGCGCAGTACCCCGTAGCCGTCGTGCCCGTAGAGTTGCACAGCAGCGGCACCGTCCGCGGGCTCGTCTCGACGGTGAACAGCTCGCCGGCGTACGGGTTGCATTTCTGCGACCACAAGAACCCAATTGCATCAGTGGCAGAGCCTTCCATACTCTCAATCCAGCTGGGATCGAGCTAAGAGACCATACCGCGCAGAGGATGGACTTGACGAGGTCGCCGCACGGCGTGCCGGAGATGTTCATGGCGGCGAACTGCTTCTGGACGGCGGCGTCGTCCGTCGCGTTGCAGCAGGCCGTGCCGTTGTAGCCGCAGAAGGAGAGGGACCCGTTGACCGCCCTCGGGAACGCTGGTCGACATGATCGAAGCACAATGATCACAAAACTGTTCGGAGAAAGGACACAAAGAAACTGTAAGAAATGGACGGCATACTCGAGTCCATGCACAGTTTCGCGCAATGGCCGTCCTGGGCGGCGAGGAGGAGGACGACGGCGGCGATGAAGAGTGTCGTGGTCGCCATAGACGATAACCTCATTGTGCCTGAGGAAGGACTAGAAGGGGATGTGAGGTTGCTCAGGGGAGGAAACAATGGGCTACTAGTACGACTTTATGGAGGCGGGGAAGGCAGGCGTTGACCAAGGATTGGGATTAGCAACTGACCACATGGCGGATAATGACAATTATGTGCATACTAAATCATATATGAGATGCGCATTAGCATAAAGTGGAATGATGGATTAAACAAACTCAGAAATCGCACGGAGCAGAGGGGACAAATGTGCCTGTTTGGATTGTGAAAGCGACAAGGTGAAACTGATCGCTAATTTGTCAACGGTGATTGGCCAACACGAAGCATGGAGGTCGAGGTCCCACATGTCATCGGATACAAATCTTGATGCCTCGAGTTGAATAAGCTCATGATTTCGTATACCATAAAGATGATTCTGGGTCTTTCTCTTACAGTATATGTGGATTGCTCATATTGTTTCCATTAGTTCGGAATTTTGGTTGTCATGGTTGGCGCATGAAACTTGACATGGTATAAGAGCAGATGTTTTAGGTTCAAGTCTCGATTTTCGTTATTTAATAATAAAAAAACGCTCTTGCTCCTTTATGTCCACGTATATGCCTTCTCGAGATTCTTCTATTCACATGTAGCCCTCACATGAGTCCCACAAGAGATATATGATTGCATTTCTTCGAAGTAGGACAAGAGACATAGACAAATGTGATGAAGGAGGGCTTTTCAGGGCATAATCGAAGGCGGAAGTTGGCGCGATGCACACGGATCAACTATGGTGGTTCATCGCGTTCTTTGCCAACAATGCCGGGACGGCCCAATCCTCCACCGCATCGTGGCTTTGCCTTCTCTCCTCTTCAGCGACAGAGGTGTTTGCTGTGTCGTTGTGTTGTGTGTTGTGAAGTATCTTCAATCTTCATCTCCTTCAGCAGCTTATCATGGTCTTCATGTCCCCCTATGGACACTGGTTCTGAGTGGAGGATGGCCCAATGCAGTGGAAGTTTTTATTCGACGACAATCTTTTGATGTGTCGGTTTGTTTGGTGGTGCGCTTGTTTCTGATTGCCATCCCTTTGATGGCCGTTGGAGCTTCATATGTTTTGTCCCGTTTTCCTAGTTAACTAGGCAACAATTTTCTTCTATATGAAAATGCAGTAACCCTGCCCCTTTTGAGGTGTTACTCAAAAAAAAAAAGATATGATTGCCTATGGATGTCCAAATATCGCGAGAGAATGATCTGGTAGGAAGAGTAGACCTTATAAGTTAAAAAAAGAGGAAAGGGTGGTTACTTAAGATATACCTCAGTGATTTGCTTCCTTTGGGGAGTTCTACTTGGTTGCGTGGAAAATGTAGGCACCCAAGGTGATGATGAAGTCAAATAGGATTAGAAAAACATAGTTTCCTTTCAGCTCTATGTGGATGAAATGGGGGTGTTGACCAACAACATGAAGTTTGAAGGTATACAAAAATTGTAGTTGTTGAATTGTGTTGTATTTATTTTATTTTATTTGTACCAGCTCGATGCTTTAATAAAATGAGCCTTTTTCCAGGAATAAACTTATTTTATAATCTCTTGCGGAAAATAGCCACACAAAAAAGAAAAAGTGGAGTCAATTATAAGATAGAAAAACTGCATTAGACAAACATGATTATCAGTATCCACTACAATGTCAAACATAGCGTTAAACAATGGGAAATGTCATCACTCGATGTAGAGGCCGGGACACCCCCATTTCTAAAAAAAAACAATGGGAAATGTGGCATGCTTGTTTGTGGTGAGAACCGAGAAGAGTTGGTTTTGTCTAGCTGCACGGCTGGAACAAGATTTTTCTGAACTTGGAGTTCCAGAGTCAGCAGAAACCCAGCTTTGATCACTTAGTAGGAGTAAAAGCTGTTACTTATTACTGTCATAGCTGATAGTGGTCCATCTAGGGTTCACAGATGACAATGACACTATATTATGGCTTCATGCTTCTTATATCACCAAGTCGCAATCAGTGCCTATCTGTATGCCCTAATAAGTAATAAGCTATATATGAGTCATTTTCTTTGGCGTATTACGATTAATTACAATCGATTAGATACTGAAATTTTGCTTCCTCGGGTAAACATTTGGTGTAGACTTTTCAATGAAGCCTGAGGAAAGCAAGATATGACAGTTCTGACTTTTACGGAAGCTCTCGCTTAAACAGAGCCCCTCACCTATTTGGCATTCAGATTAGTACTCACATATCAAGTTATCATCGGATTAGAACAGGTTAACTATGAAATAGCTGATCATAATATGTTAATAGGCATGTACACAGTTGCAATAAAAAAGGATAGAGTGCACGTTAAAGCATGGTATCACAATACATAGCGGCATAATGCCTTGACAAGTCCTGCCTAGAAATAATAAAATGAAAAGTACAACAAGAGCTAATGTTTGTATTAATCTTAAAAAAATGTTATTTAGTAAATTTGACAGTCGAGCATAAATAGTTATCCAGCTTTGATACAAGAAAAGATGGTAGTGCATGTTTTTCTTTATTTGTCAATAACAGCATTCGTCTAGTGATACAGTAATTTTTTTTTTTGTGAGAATTTCTTCTATTACGGCAAATAATACTTCCTTGATTGTTAGAACAATTTCCCAAAAAGGAAAACAGAGACGTGAAGCACTTGATGTTTGTAGGCAGTTAGGCACTTGTCGTCTCTTGTTTCATGTGCTATGAGCCACTTGTGTAAAAGTATTGTTTGCACCAGAATATTATTTCGTTGACATGACTAAGTTCAGTTCATATGGGTGTATCTCTTAAATTAATCACACTTGAGTAGACACTAGCCACGCAGGGAGTTCCAGTGTCCTGTCGCTCCCTTGCATAGTGTTCGGGAACCAAGGAATATTTCTGTTACTCGTGGATGAACTAAATTCAAAGTGTCTTACTCAAAATGTGCGTTAAGTTTTTATAATCCAGACTCAAATAATGCAGGTAAAAAATGATAAGAGCAACGGGAAGATGTGCAGTTCTAGCATGAGAAGTCAACCACTCAGATGCATAATCTGTTTCAAATACCGTCAACCGAATTAAATTACGCTTTTCCTGTCCAGTACTACGGTCCGTACCCAACCCGGCGAAAGAACGGCTTTGGAGTTTGGATGGCCAGTAAAACACCAACCACTGTTTTGGTCAACTAAATCTGTATGATCAGCCTTCGAAGATTCGAACGAACGAGTTGTGGTATTGATTAAGTGAGAAAAATCCCCTGATCGATACTTTGTCGGATTTGAAAGTCCACTTTGCTCGGAGGAGCATGCATCTACCCTGTCAGGGATCCTCCGGATATGATATGCTTAGCAACGCCGTGGCAGGGAGCACTGCTAGACGGTTGAAGCTGTTGTGTTCATGACTTCTGAACGGTTTTTCTCTCAATCAACTAGCAGATAATAAGATCCTTGGAGAAATGTGGATCTCCTGCATTTTCCAGAGTTTTCTTGGGAAATTATCGAAGGCCATCAGATGATCTGCTCTGCACTTTAGGACTAACGATACCAATGCCAACGGCACAATCCTCCAGCAAGCTGGAAACCTCGGCTTCGTAGTGCTGTGAGGATAACTTTGCAGTTTGCACGATGTCTAGAAACAATCAACCGGCAGGCGGCAGCCACCGCCTACAGACATGCCAGAAATCAGGAGGCTTCATCGTGGGGCGCATGAATCACTATGGTCTGAGTTCAGAACAAATAGTGATAATAGCAGAAGATTATACATTCAGGTTCTCTTCGATTCAAATGCTTTTTTCATAGAAATCTTGGGAGAATTACAACACTAGGAAAAAATTCTGTTGTGTTTATTAGATTCTATGGATTAAATCTTACAGGATTATTCCCAGTATTCCTTTGCACTAAATTTTACAAGTTCTGTATCCACTCAAACCTCTTGATTTCTTTTTCTGTGATGAAAACATACAGAAATGTAATGAAGACATTGTAATTCCACGTTTTTCCTTTTACTTATATATAAAAGAGGCCCTCAACTTTTTCCTACATAGTGCGAAATGTGGAAGTATATAGGCAAACCCATGGACTAAGTTGTTACATGCTCAAAGACAGCTACTGCTCACCTTTCCACAGCTATGATACGAAATAAATATAATGGCATAATTATTTAGTTGCTTTTGTAATTCATCCAAGTAGTGTTCCCCACGACTGGACTATCTGAATCTGTCCGGCACAGTCAGCAGACATACAACTGGGAAGATATTGTTGCTCTATTGGCTAGAGCAAAAGTGTTAAAGAGCTTCAATGGGTTTGACATGATACAGTTGTGTTGCGCAACAACAAGAATGAAAAGATTTGTTGATGATGTGACTGTTTTCTCCCATTCTAACTGGAATACATTTGTTGATGATGACTCCTATTCATGAGTGGCGGTGCAAAGACGTGCAAGCCTTCAGGTTCAGATTTATGACTCAGCTGCGGAGCGCCCGTCGGGGAAAAGGGACTTGATGCTGAGCTAATCATCGAGAGCGCCCAGTTGCTTCATATCTTCCAGGAACGCCATGTAGGAGTCATCGATACTTGGTGGCTTAGAAGCTGATGGCGCAGGTTGGGCCACAGATTTTATTGGGGTTACTGAAGGCTTCGGAGTTGAATATGTTGGTGCTGATGATTGCTGCTGCGCCTTTGGTTTTGGTTTGGGGAGAGCAGATTCTCTCTTAATTCGAAGTGATGCAGGAACCTGTATGAAACACAGAAAGCTACCAATTAGAAGGGAAGTAGTTATTACAAAACACTGAAAGGGCAACATTTTAGACAAATTATACTTGGTCGACTGTTCAAACTTGAGTGCCAAATTTATCAGTTCTTAATACTACTCCCTCCGTTCCACAATGTAAGATGTTTTAGGTGTTACACATGCATGTCTAGATTCATACTAAAGAGAATGGACACATGCACTTAAATATGTCTAGATACATGTGTGTGCATGTGCATGTGGAAAAAGACTAAAACATCTTATATTGTGGAACGGAGGGAGTATATATTAGGACACCATGATAATCATTTGAAATGACCAATAAGGCAACATGCATTTTCTGTATATTTATCAGTTCAGGAATGTGGATACTGCAAATTAGTAGTGCAAAAGGCAATATGCCTAGACGGAGTCTCTACATAGGAGTTGGTAGTGGCGCACAGTGGCGAAGCTAGAGCAACAGGTTATTGGGTTCATCTCTGTTACTTATCGTATTATATTTAACTGAAATCAAAAGCAAGAATAATTTAATGAAGAATTTGGCAAAATGCATTGGGTTCATGTGCACCCAATCCTTGTATGGCAGCTCCGCCACCGGTGGCGCACTGGTGCCACGAGAAAACTTGCACGTCTATAGCAACATCTTGTTAACATGTTATACGGGCTATATAAGCTTGATAATAAAGTGGTAGTCTAAAGTTAATCCTGTTTTTCGATTACAACATATTCTAAAAGAGTTTCTTCCTTGGAGAGCTGTTTCCAACCTTTTGTTAATGGCAAGTACAACAATAATCAAAATTGAGAAGGCAAAACAAATTAGTTGCTGGATGAGGTCAGCGTTCCTACGCTATATGTGCTTTCTTGCTGTGTTCCTCAAAACTTTTGTAAGATGACTACAACAAAAATCAGATTTGAAAAGGCAAACATATTATTTGCTGCATGAGGTCAGTGTTGCTATGTTATATGTGCTTCCTTGGAATGACATACCCAAGCCATAGTTCATAATTGCATGGTACACTGTTTAATACTTTCTCGCTTGTGTTCGATAACTTCTCAGGCAATAATCAAGCAATAACGTTGACACAGTAACTTAGCAACCAGAGTAAAGAACACATACCATAGCTGTTAGCTCAGGAGTGTGTTGTGCTAATGGTCTCTTCACAACTGTTGAAGCAGCCGATTTGACATATGATGGCTGCTGAGGCAACTGTGGCCTTGGACCAAAGGCAGCAAATTCTTCTGATTGAATAGGGGGGCCTGGAAAAAATGGAGGCCTAAGCATTGGTGGCGGACCAGGAAGTACACCATATGGTGCCATTGGCATTTGAGCTGGAGGTAATCCTGGAGGAGGAGGTGGAGGAGGCCTGGCAGCAACACCAGGAGGCATAAATGGTGGCCTTGAATCTGGTGGTGGTGGAGGTGGAGGAAATCTGATCATTCCTGGAGTTAGCATATCAGGTTGTATCGTCATCGGAGGCCTTGGAGGCAAAGGTGGCAACTGCGATGGATGTGGTGGAGGTGGTGGTAAGACCCTTGAAATTTTGGCATCTTCTTTCACTACAGGAGCATCCCTGAAATTATTATTAGCAGCCTGCAATTCATTTGAGTTTGGTGGCAACCTAGGGGGAGGTGGTGGTGGAGGTAGCAAAACTGGGGCCTGCAAAAAGAAATCATTCAGAGAGAGTCGTAACATGAACTAACATCCAAACAATAAACCAAACATAAAGAGCAAAATGGTAACTGAAACACTGACAGTAGGTTTCAAGAGAATACATAAATAGTAAAATATTAGGAAAACAGAAATGTGTAAAGTTAACTGTAAGTAGCACCTGTGCAGAATCTGCCAAGCTTGCACCCTCTCCAACAGATGGTTTATTAGTAAGCTCATTTGCACCAGGTAGAGGTGGTGGTTGCAAAGGCCTCGGTGGCGGAGGTGGAGGTGGTGGCAGTAATGTATGACCTAACACAGGTTCTCTGGGAGGTGCGCCAGGAGGAGGTGGAGGTGGCGGAGGCAAGCCTGGTGTTGTTGCATCGCCAGCAGGCTTAGGTGGGGAGGGGGCGGTGGTGGGGGTAAGGGTAGAGAAGGGGCAGATGGGTCTGTAAGTTCTGAAGAGGCTGGTAGTGGAGGGGGCGGCGGCGGAGGTGGCATGGTGGAAGGACCTGCTTCTTCAGATTCTGTCATCGAAGATGAAGGCCCAGCATCAGACGAGGAAGGCAGTGGAATCCTTGGTCCTATGGTCAATTAAGAAACAAAACTGAGAAATGCAAGGGGACACATTTCAGCAAAATATGAATGTTAACAAGAAATATGCTAGTAAAAGTTATGCTGACCTATAGATGATTTGTACATAGGAGGTTTGCCAGGTGGTGGTGCCCCAGATGGATTCAATGTTGGATGATAGTAAACAGAATCCTGCAATGCAAACCTCGTTAGAATACATTCTAAACATGATGTAACATATATCAATGGCGTTATGAAGAACTGTAAATATCATACCTCAGGCATAGGGTTTTTTGCTCTGTCATCTTCATCTCCTGCAGGCCGCCGCTTTGGTGGTCCAAGATGGCTGACAGGAAATGAAATTTAAATTCAATAAACAAAAACATTTGCATGCAAATTTAATAAAATGGAAGCAAAACAAAACAAGAAATCTCACCTGAACATAACTGGTTGCTCACCCTTTTCTTTCATTTTGTCTTCATATTCCTGGAAGATATATGAAAAAGGAATGAGCTACCATATGGCCAAAAAACTAATGATACCATATGTCCATATCCCATCGAGAAGTTCCAAAGAAAATTATCAATTTAAATATATAAATAGACTTAGTAACACATTAAAAACACTACTGCTCGTACTCATCAGTAAGTTAATAATAGTCTTCAGTAAGATTGGACAACATAGTTGATACAGATAATATCATAAGGTATGATCATTTCTAGTTCAAACTTTATGACTGTTATCAAAACCAAAGGTTTATTGCAAAACAAATAAAAATACAGTATTTTAGTTCACTCGAGGCATTGGGCATTTAACCGAAACCAAACCCTCCAAATATCATTTTCCAAAACCCTGATGAATTCTGATTTTCTGAACATTTTTTCTTTCTTTCTGGTTTAATTGTTGGCAGCCTCCGGCCTTTCCTCTTAAACATACTGTACTAAAGATTGTAGAGAAGAGAAAATATCCAACAATAGATAGCAAAACCTAATGTGCTGCCTAAGATTGTCACCAATTAGAGAAAATAGTTGAAACCTTATGTATTTGATGGACTAAAAAGATATTCAAATAAAATTAAAGAGTAGTGAACACAGTCTTTCCAAAATAAAAGGTTCGACATATCTAAAGAAATTAAAATACCTTCCTTTTCTTCACAACAAGATTATAAGTATCTTCAAGCTGTCTTTTCTTATGTTTCCTAGCCTTATCCAGAGCACCATCAGCCTCTGCATCAACCAAATACTAATTTAGTCACTCAGAAATGTAAACTAGCTAAAAAAGACAACAATTGTGTAATAACATCTGCAGTGTAACTAAAAGATGCAATAGCTCTAATATCAAACTGTAAAAGTTATATATATATATATATATATATAAATAAATAAAAGTGCCCTGATAATGTGACAAGGTCAACTAACATATATATATACGGGGAAGGCTCTCATCCCCTCCCCTCCCCCCCCCCCCCCCCACCCCCTTGTCTCTCTCCTCCCTCCTCGTTCCTTGAGAGTCCCCGCGCCGCCTCCTCCCTCCCGCTTCACAGGTGGCTCCGACGTCTGGTGTCGATGGGAGGGGAGAGGCCAGCCCTGTACAGGCTACTAGTAGTAGGGTTAGTCCTAGGTCTAGGGCTTGGTCCTTTGTGGCGTCTGGCGCTATGCCGCTCTGCCTCTTGCTCCTGGCGCTTGCGGGCAGCGCTAGCGACGTATCTCTCCTCTCCGGTGGGCTGCAGTTCATGGTGGATGGCGGCGGCTGGTGCAGGATCTGGTGGAGGCTGCTTGAATACGCTCGATCTTGGCGGATCTGGCGACCACGGTGGGGGCCTTGGGATTCTCTTTGTTTTCTTGTCATGGAGACGAGGAAGAAAGGGGTTTCCATGTTCCTGCCTGCTGGTGGCCGGTTCTGCAACAGGGGAGCTCGGATGCTTCTCCTGGGAGCTTCCTCACGATGGTCGAAAGGCAACCGCTCCAGCCTCAGGCGACGGCTACGGTCACGGCTTCCGGCCGGTATCAGATGGTCATCTACAACCGCCAGGCTGCCATGCCATATGTGAGGCCCTTCGGCTCTAGTGCAACAAGCTCCCGCCTCCCATCCCAAGTGGTGTTGTCCCTGTCGAAGTCGAGGTTGGCTGCGTTGAGCTCCAGATCCGTCGCGGTGGAGAAGGAGCAGGACTTGATCGTGTTTTCTATTTTCTTTTGGAGGTCCTAAGTGCAAAATGTATGGGCTTGAGTGTATTTCCTTATTAATTATTAATCTGAGCCCCTTGTTGTAAAATGTATCTCCACCGACGACCAACCCCTATTAAAAAAACTAAGATATATATACTTGATGAACACCGAGCCGAGCGCTCAAGAATGGACTGCTTGCCCTTACTATGCTAGAATGGTGATTGGTACAAGAAACATAAATTTGAGAATATTAGGCCTCTAGAAACAAAGCTTATTGAGTAAACAAATTATCATCATAGAACAAAAGAAGCCTAAGAAATATATTATTCAAAATACTTTTTTTAAATGACCTGTTTCTAATGCATTGATCTACGTCCAGGTCTGAATTAACCTATAATTATAATGCAATATACTTACTCATCTTTTCCAATTTGTCAATCTGATCCTTTATAGCATCTGGGTCCTTTTTCAGAATACCAACCTCCCGTACCTTCTTCCTTTCTTTTTTGTTCTGCAGAGCCAAGAAAACAACAAACTCTGAGAGAAATAAAGATGGATTAAACTAATTGGAAACATATAAAATACATTACTAACGTAAAACAATTTTAACAGACTATCTGATACGAAACTGAGGTTTAAAAGACACGCGGCCGACAAGACTGCTAAGAAGACGTAACGTGATATGCAACATCTGTAATGACCACCATCCTCTCCTAGTGTTGGTACATGTGTATCAGGATACATGATGAGAGATACATTTTCAGTCGAAAATGATGTACGCTAAAAACTGTGACATCTGCAGATGCAAGGGTCAAATGAACAGACCAATTACAGCAACTAGCTAGATCACTTTGACAAAGTATTGCTCCTCAAGTGCCCATCTAACAAAAATACATCTTATGAAAACTTGTGTGCTCCGCAAAGAAGAAACGTAACAAAGACATACAACCAAACAGCCAAAATGCTCACCAATTATCGCTATCCATTTGGTGTGCCTAGCACCACAAGTCTAATTAGTTGTTTCGGTTATCTGCTGCATTCAAGCTCTTGAAAATGAAATATCTGGTAATGTTCATCCAAACTTGCTTGTTGCAAGCAAAATTGCCACATCGAATTGCCCAATTGTACCGAAATAACGACTAGTTTATTAGGTGATAGCATCTGCATCGACCGTAACGAGGACAAGGGGATCCAAATTTCGCGTTAGCCCGATCAGAGGAATCAAGCTGCGTGGTCACTGCTGAGTTTCCATCTCAGATAGCCCTCAACTACGGCGGCCATCGCGACGTACGTGGCCTGTTCCCACGACCCCGCCCGCGCGTGGGGCCGAAACCCTAGGGTTGGAGACTCACCCGCTTGAGCTCCTTCCTCCGCTGCTCCTTGCGGAAGGCGTCGGTGGGGTTCATGACCTTCCCGCCCTTGGTGGTCTTCATCTTTCCGCCCTCCCCCTGGCCCTCCGCCGGCGGAGCGAGCGAGCTGCGGCGGCGGCAGTGGCGTCTCGGGATTTAGCCGAGAGAGGGGGAAGGTCGCGGCGAACGTCGTCGGGTCGGGATGGATCCGAGTCGATGTAGCTTCTGCTTGCTGTCGGTTCCGAGCCGTGACCTGGTTCCACCACCTATCGGCGGTGCGGTGCGGCGCGCGGCGCCTGACCCTCGCCCGTTGTGGCCTTGCGGAAATGTCGCAATAAGAGTAGTAAAAGATTTTACTTGATCTGTTACTAAGGAAATGCAACCCTGATGACACGATAGATGGAACTATGGAAGTGCCTCCATAAAAGGTCTACACCTTTTTTTAGTCCTCTTCATGGAACGTTGAGTTTAAAATCGTAGTGTGAAGCACGCTAAGGCATGGCCTATTGATTAGTGGTTTGTGCTCGGATCTGTATCTGGGAGGGGTCATCTGTCTTCAATATGCGGATGATACCATACTTTTTGTAGAAAATAATGTAGATAAGGCAAAAAAAATTGAAAAGAACTTTGACTTGCTTTGAAAGTGTCTCGGGCATGAGAATCAATTACAATAAAAGTGAGATAAAAAAGTGAGATAATACCTTTAGAAATGGATAACGATAGCTTAGCTCCTTTTACTGAGAGTTTTGGCTGTGCAGTGGGAACCCTCCCTATTAAGTATTGTAATACCCCAGGGTTTAGAGAGTCGAAAGGGTAGAAATATGATTTGTGCATTTGCATAGCATGCATCTGAAAATGCGGGAAATTTTGGCGCGTTTAAGAAAAGAGACAAAGGGATTGATGTTTCTCTCACTCGATGAATTAGGAGCTAGATCATCTTGTTGGGTGCTATAAACTTCGACATGATCTTTGTAACAACTAATTGGAAACTAGGATTATCTATCTAAGTCATTCCAGAAATTCGACATGACCTTTCTAAATCCTCGACACTTATGAACCCAATTGGATAAAACGACATGAATATATTCCAACTAGTGCATAAAGCACAATCACTCCATATCCTCAACACATAATTCTAGAATCCAATACATGAACAAATTATCATTTCATCATTCACATATATGATCATACCATAATTCAAATACCTCAAGTTCATATTTCATACATCCATCGTTTTAACACATCATCTCAGATCATCATCTTACTCTATATATATCTCAATTGAACATCTTACACACATCTCACCATCTCATCTTATCAATTCAATATCTCAATTTACACAACTCAAACACAACTTGGAAGTGAATATCCAAAGTGCATTTAGATTACAACAAGTGGAATTTGAACAAGATCAAACTTCACAATATTAAAATGAAAGAATAATTAATATTACATCTTTAATCGAATAAGTACATATCTCATCTAAATGAAAAGGAAATTACAAAAGAATAAAGGGAAAGCCTAATCTAAATTAATCTTGATCTTCTCAACCTATCTTGATGTTCTTATCTCCCAATCTTCTTATCATTGATCCCTGCACATCAACAAAAGGAGGACAGCAAGAAAGGAAGAAAGAAAGCAAGTACCTATTCTTATTAACTTCTCTGAAAACTATGTGAGATTCGAAAGTTTGGTGTTATGCAAAAGTGGTTTCGAAACAAGAGTCATGACCTTGTTAACAAATTTCTCTTTGCATGCATAAAGCAATTGAATATCATTTAAAAATAAACCACAACAAAAGAAAAAGGTTTCTTAATTAAAATCTTTGCCTTCACCACAAGGGTGAGGCAAAATTCGATGTTGGAACTTAACTAATGGATGTTAGGAACTTGTCCTAGTATCCAATTGGTGACTAGAGGGATCAATATTAAATCGAAGGCAACAATGGATCATACTTGTGGATCAATTTGGATCATTTGAGGCAACATGGATCAACTAGGCAACAAGAAGGCAACAAGGGACATGATCCATTTGAGAAGATACAAAGGCAACATGGGACAAAAGGCATCATTGATCCACATTTCTCTATCTTAGGCAACATATTTATTTCCCTCGAATCTAGTCAAGTTCATCAAAGAAAGCCCACATGGAAAAATTAAATTGTTTCTCCAATGGTATTAATTACCAAGGAAGAACATAAGCCAAATGAAAAAGCCCACAAATCTGAAATGTAAAGCCACATGATCACCATCCATATTTTTACAAAGCCCACATAAGAGAATCAGCCCACAAGTCCATCTAGTGACAAAAGCCACTTGTCTAGCTCAAGAATTAATCCTACAAGGAGATAAGACCAAACTTGAGTGGATGAGCATGCCACATAGGAGAGTTATCCGCAAGCAAAATATCTAGCATAACTTGAACCCCAAGTAATGCCTATGAATAAGAACATGACAACAAGTAGCTTACTCACCCATGCAAATGAGGAGTCATCTAGTTGTGTGTCACCACCACAACAACCAGCCAGCAGTATATAAACATCACAGCAGCCAACCACAACACATTTTTCGCAGCAACCACAACACACACATTTTCATAGCCATCCGAAGCACAACACACACAATTTCCATCTGTTCTTCACCAAGAACAACCACAACCCACAATCACATCATGGAGGTTACCTAATCCACCATAAACCTTTTCAGCTAGATAAATACACATTAGAAAAATTTGAAGCAGCGAGGAGGTGGAGGCTAATTCCACAAGAAGAAGGGAAACCATTTTAATCCAGAAGATACAAGCTGCTCGACCACAGCAGGTTGATCCTGTGTGCTAGAGAGAGACCAGCAGGTTCTGTAAATGACATAACCATGCTAGAGAGATGATTTCAGCATCTGTTCTTAACAGAGCCTTGTTTATCAAGGTAGGGTGCTGTAGAAAAAGGGTTGCAAGGCAGAATCATCTGTTCTTTGCACAAGTTAGGCAAGAGAGAGACAAGGAAGTGCAGTTGCTTGTTTTAGCAATTGTTTGAGCATCACAAGGGCAGGGAGCTAGATTAAGTGTAGTATCTGTTCTTATTTCTTTAACCAAGCTATACACAAGCCAGTGAACCAACAGAGTTGGAATAGCTGTGCTATGCACATCTCTACACATGGTAGAAGCACAGGAAAACATAAAAAGACACGTTTAAGCAAGCTAGCTGCTATGTATCTCTCAAAGAGGCATCACAGCAAGCCAAACCAGTCTTAATCACGCCTAAAACATTTTAAACATCATCACTAGACTGTTCTAGTTCAGTTTGGATAGGAGCATCACAAATTTCAGTCTAAAATCATTTTTCAACATCTGTGAGCAAGAATTGCTTCCAACCCAGGTTATTGAGGCTATGGAATAATCTAGATGATCTAGATAAATCCATTTATCTCATTTGGATACACCAAATTCGGACAGAGCACATCTGAAGGAATTTCAACACGATTTCATCTCTAATTCATCAAGAACCTAACAAGTAACACTAAATCGAATTCAGTCTGCAATTTTCAGTAGCATCTAGTTTTGCTAGCAGTCTCAGTAGCTAGAAGCAGAGAAGAAGAAGAGTAGCACCTTGTATTGTTTGTCGGAGCTCCACGGCAGCGAGGCCATGCTCGCATGGCCGTGGGAGAGAGCGACGAGGTAGGAGACCACATACCACACCACGGCGGCACAGAGAACAAGCTCTGCACCTGCCATGATGAGCACGAGGGGGAGGCGAGCAGTAGGGAGCGGCGAGCAGCGCCGGTGCACCAAAACCCTAACCCTAGGGTTAGGCAGCGCACGGCGGCTAGAGGAAACGAAGCTCCAATCACTCGGGCCTAGTGGTAGAGCGGAGTCGGGGGAGTATTTTGCCCCAGACGGCGGCGGCGGAGATGGCCGGAGTCGGCCGGAGCAAGGTGGCGACGGCGAGGGCGACTCGGTCGCCATGCGAGTCGAGCACGGGCACGAGTTCGTGCGAGAGAAGGAGAGAGAAGGTGCGGCTCGGTCGGTTGACCGAACCCGAGCCACTCCTTTGACCTGGTTTGACCAGGGATTTATTTGCAAAAATTTATAAATTTATAAATTTCAAACTTCAAAACTCAATTTAAAATTCAAATAAATTCCTAAAAATACTTTAAAAACATCTACAAATATTAGCAGAAAATAAGCTATTTAAATAAAATACTAACAGGAATTTTTGAAAATTATTTCTTTGATTAAAAATTCAAAGATCCTTAAGTGGAAATGACTTGAAATTCTTTTCAAAAACTATTTTCTTAAAGGAAAATAATATGGGAAAATAAAGTCTTGAAGTTCCATTATATTGAACTATTTCAATTTAATCACTTTAAATTTATTCCTCATGAAAATTGTTGTCAAACTCTTTAAATAATAAAAAACTCCAAAACACTCGAAAAGTCTTAAATCTGCAACTTGGGTATTTTGGGGTGACGATGCATCTCATGACTATGCACAATAGCATGCTGATAGAGTTTTCAGTAGTCCTTATCAGGATTACTTTGCTAGTTTCAGAACTCGGGATTTTACCGCAAACCCTAGAACCTCGAAGGATTGAACGACCATTTCTATCACAGGCAAGTTTATTCTTGCATGTCCTTACTGAACTATTTTAATAAAAACTATTTTCAAAACTATATTATTATCATTGCATTGAAAAAGAAAAACTATTTTCAAATGATGTGAATTGCTATATATATTGTTTGGCTGGCAATGGAACCACGGTATGATGTTGTGGTGGAGGTTCCATTGTACGGGAAAGTATATACCTAGGATTAATTACCAATGTCACAGTGATCCTAGCGCTGTATTGAAGCGTTTACCATGAGATCTGGCATGGGACGGTAAAGTCAGCTGCTATCTTCTCTCGTTCACATATCCTCGGCAGGCTATTACCTGGTTGTGTCCGTTGCGGCGGCCAACAGTGTGGAAGCGCGTGACCTTCCCACCTGACGGGGTGATTGGAATAGAAGCTCGGAAGGGGTGGCGGGATAGCGGTCTTTGTTACCGGCCGCGCCACAAATGGGTGGATATGTGTTGTGCGGACAGGGGCAGTGATTGGCTTTGGACTCTCACCTGGCCCATACCATGGAAGTATGGACGAGTTTGGCCGCTCGGAAAGGCAACAAGGCTGGGTTTCTCTCATGGGTAAAGTTACGCAGCTCTGCAGAGTCAACAACAAGAAATTGTGACTGTCATATCCGTGTTCCCGGAAGGAACTACAGACCGCAGCGGGAAAGGCATCCCAAGTGATGACTATGAACCCGTGGAGATTGTGAGCATAGTTTTCTGAAATAAAACCTAACCTTTTGAAGAAATCTTTTCCAAAACTTGCATTCTATAGTGTTACGCTCGTGTTACCTTTCGGAGCGTTGGTCATGACAATAGCTAGTGCATAAAACACCTTATCGCCTATAATTTGAACTTACTGAGTAACGCTCGTGTTACTCACCCTTTCCCCGTTGACCCCCTGCTTAGATTTTGGAGACAGCAAAGGAGTTGACAGTTATCCATCACGACGTCGAGAAGGTCTTCAATAAGGAATCAAGTCTACCTGGTGAAGCTGGAAGGAGCCAACTGCTACTTCACCAACAGAATAACGACGACAACAGTGACAATGGTGGAGCAACAACAATATTGTCAATGGCATACATGATGACCACTTTGCCAATGAAGGAGACAACACCTATTGGAAGGAGGAGACAACCCTGGATAAAGATATTCCAGATGGACTAGGTTAGGGCTGTGACAACAGCAGTAGTGGATCAGCAATTAGAGTTAGAGCTGATCTCCAGCTTAGGGTTACGATTTGGATCTTTCTGTATTTCATTTGCAAGAGACTTGCTTCAATATAAAAGGAGGGTCTCGAGATTTTGTATTGAATAGTGTTGTAATCCTATAGTGTTACCTTGGACCGACTATGTTTCTGTTATACTACTCTGAGGGATGTAATATTTGCGGAGAGGTCCTTCCGTGCGTATTACATCAACGACTTGTACACTACAACATGCCGTGGTGTGCTGGATCACCGTAAGTATTTAGGAATTCATCTGCACTTTGATAAGCTTCGAAGAGAGGATATTCAACCCTTGATAGATAAGATATTTAAAAGAATAGCAGGGTGGAGAGGGAAGTTACTTTCTTATGCGGCTAGACTCACGCTTATTAAAGCATGTCTAGCCAGCATCCCTGTTTATCTCTTGTCGTTTTTTAAATTCCCCAAATGGGCCCTAGATATGATAAATTCTCAAATGGCTCACTGTCTGTGGAACGACTTTGAAGGTCATAGGAAACTGCACTTAGCAAACTGGCATTTGGTTTGCATGAAAAAAGAATTTGGTGGACTAGGGATCCCCAACATTAGGGATGTGAACATGTGTCTCTTAGGTTCATGGATCAAGAGGTTCAACACGGGTAGAGGCAAAATTTGGAGTGAGATAGTAGATAAGAAATATTTAGGAAAAGCACCAAACATTTTTGCTGCTAACTCCACTAACTCTTCTCGGTTTTGGAAAGGAGTTATATGGGCAGCCAAGGCCATTAAAACTGGTTACAGATGGAGTGTAGGAAATGGGCAAAAATTTAGACTTTGGGAAGATACATGGTTCGGTACCTCCCCCTTAGCTGTTCAGTTTTGGCCTTTGTATGAGATTTGCTATCAACATGGTGCCACCTTAGCTGAGATAATAGAAAATGGTGAGATTAAACTTACTTTTAGGAGAGTCTTTACTCCCAAAATGATGGAAAGTTGGTACGAACTAGAACAAGTTCTTCATGGAGCTCTGCTCACTGCTTCGGATGATTGATACGTCTCAAACGTATCTATAATTTTTGATGTTCCATGCTTGTTTTATACCAATTGCTACATGTTTTGCATCTACTTTATATCACTTTTATACATTTTTTGGGACTAAACTATTAACAAGATGCCGAAGTGCCAGTTCCTGTTTTCTGCTGTTTTTGTATTCCAGAAAAGCTAGTCTGGAAATATTCTCGGAATTGGACGAAACTACACGGGGGTGCTTATTTTTCCAGAACACGCCTGACGGAGCGAAGGGGCAGCAGAGGAGGGCCACCAGGAGGCCACACGCACCCAGGGCGCGGGCCCCCCTTCTGTCGCGCCCTGGGGTGGTGTGGGCCCCTCGGGGGTCCGCAGCCGCCGCCCTTTCGCCTACTTATTCCCCCCGACGCGAAAACCCTAAGTACCTGAGCAAAAATCCACGAAAAGTTCCAGAGACGCCGCCGTCGTCAACCCTAGCTCGGGAGGGTTCAGAACCTCTTCCCGGCACCCTGCCGGAGAGGGGAATCGTCACCGGAGGCTTCTACATCACCATGCCTGCCTCCGGAGTGATGCGTGAGTAGTTCATCCTTGGACTACGGGTCCATAGCAGTAGCTAGATGGTTGTCTCTCCACTTTGTGCCATCATGTTTAGATCTTGTGAGCTGCCCTACATGATCAAGATCATATTATTGTAATGCTACATGTTGTGTTTGCTGGGATCCGATGAATATTGAATATTATGTCAAGTTGATTATCAATCTATCATATATGTTATTTAAGATCTTGCATGCTTTCCGTTACTCGTAGATGCTTTGGCCAAGTAGATGCTTGTAACTCCAAGAGAGAGTATTTATGCTAGATAGTGGGTTCATGTCTCCGTTTAACCTGGGACAGTAACAGAAAGTTCTAAGGTTGTGGATGTGCTGTTGCCACTAGGGATAACCTAACGATGCTATGTCTACGGGCATATGTGTTTGTTTACATTACGCACTTTACTTAATGCAATTATCCGTTGCTTGCAACTTAATACCAACGGGGGACTCGGATGACAACCCGGCGGTGGATTATTAGTCATAGATGCTGTTGGATAACGATCTATGTATTATGTCGTAATGCCCAATTAAATATCATAGTAGTCAACATGTCATGTATATGCATTGTCATGCGCTCACTATTCGTCAATTGCCCAGCTGTAATTTGTTCACCCAACATGTTAGTTATCTTTTATGGAGAGACACCACTAGTGAACTGTGGACCCCGGTCCATTCTTTTACACTGATTAAACAACCACAAACTGCAAACTGTTTCTTTTTCATTCTCTGCAATTTAATACTCATTTTCCACACCATACGTTTAATCCTTTGTTTTCAGCAAGCCAGTGAGATTGACAACCTCACTGTTTCGTTGGGGCAAAATAGTTTGATTGTGTTGTGTGTAGATTCCACGTCAACAGTCCAGACTCCCTGCGACAGCTATTTTTCTGGCGCCGTTGACAACCTTCTGAAGAGTTGCTGCTCCTACTGGTTCGATAACCTTGGTTTCTTTCTGAGGGAAAACTTGCTGCTGACTACATCATACCTTCCTCTTGGGGTCTCCCAACGAACGTGTGTTTCACGTCATCAATGATGCCTTAATCTGGCAACATGAAAGCAAAGGATACTCTACGAGCTCCCTTTATAGCATAATAAACTTTAGAGGGGCAACGCCAGTTTTTATTCCCTCTGTTTGGTCATTAGTGGTTCCTCCAAAAATCCACATCTTCTTGTGGCTGATGGCGCATAACAAACTGATGACCAGAGACAACTTGAGGAAGCGGAAAATAGAAAAACCAGTAGACTCTGTTTTCTGTTGTGAGGAAGAATCTATCTCACACATCTTCTTTGAGTGTGTAGTTGCTAAAGAAGTCTGGAAAATTGTTTCAGACTGTTCTGGAGCACCACTAGGTGCTGATTTAAAAGCAGTTTGTAAATTCTGGGTTTCCCAAAAAAAGAACTCTGCGCTAAACTCCATCTGTGCTTGTAATCTATGGTGCATTTGGAAAACTAGAAATGCCATGATTTTTGATAATCATTGCTGGCTTGATGTAAAGCAGATTCTATGGAGGATTCTCAAGACTCACAAGAGCTGGATGATTTTGTCCAAGGAACCTGCTCTGGGGAAACTGGAGATTTTCTCTACAAAAATCTCAACAGCTGCCTCGGAGCCGCACTCGCTGGCGTGGGGGTGACTGACATGAACATGTCGCCTCCCAGACCTGATCACCATGGCAAGAAGAACACCTTCCTCAGTCCAGTCACGCCTCTGGAGCTGCCAGCTTCGCCACAGTCGTCGCCGCTGAAGAAGTCAAGATCCTCTTTCTGCGTGCCTCCGCTGGTGTCTGAAGCTGTGAAGACTGAGTGAAGCTATGGTTCTTCCGCCCCCTGGGGTGTGCAACTTGTTTGCTGCCCCCGCTCTACCCCTCCTGCGTGAGGTGATAGATCGTGTTTCGATCATGTATTTGGTCGTACCCCTAGTTTTCGTTTTTTTACTTTCGCCAGCTAAGATTTTGAGAACTTGTTGAGAACTTGGTCGGACCTGGTTTCATTATTAATGGAACTGGGGGGGTACCCCTTTTAATCAAGGCATGGCCTATTGGTGGGGAGGGGCTGATGCCTTCCCACCCATCCGAGTTCAAGTACTCATATTGTAATTTTGGTAATGTTGCACCACTGTTCTATCAAAAATATCTTGGGCCTCCTCCCCGTAGGAAATCGTTTTTTTTAATCGTAGCGTGAACGTGAGCTTGTGCCCTGCAAGAAGAGAGGTTATGTATTGATGTATGTATGGGACGCAGAAGTGCACCCAAGCACTAGTGAGCTCACATGGGTTCTTTTTTTTGAATTTTTTTAATTTGAGTTTGAAAAAAATCAATTTTCTTCCTTGATACATATGCATGTTATATACGTATATTCCAATTTCTGGTGAAAATACTAGTATTTGTACATAAAAATAACAAAATTGTTGGCAAAATAGTATGTTGTATTTGTCGGAATTTTCTCTTTTTGATGTAGCCCAAAACACAAGGATTTTTTGGACAAAGTGTGTGGGTATGTACATACTATGTATATGTATTTGTACGCCAAGTTTCATATTTGTTTGAGACCTGAAAGTAGGGTTTTCAATTTTTTCAAAAAAAGGGGCTCCAGTGTGCTCGATAGTCACAACAATTTTCCGTGTATGCACATACTGATTTGTTGCCATCGTCCATCTATTACGCTTTGTGTAGCATCATACCTCTTGTATGTAATATTATTCCGTCAAATATCTCCTGTGAATTCCTACTCAATGCTATAAAAGTGTAGATTCGACAGACTATGAGTTAGTGACATCGAACGACCGAGAGAGGTGTATGTCAACCCGAGAGGCCCATAAATGATAGGACGACTTATAGAGGTGTAGGTGTAGGTCGGTGATGGTAACGAATTACGGCGTCTATCAAATCGTTGGAAATGTAAGTGTAGAGTGATGTGGTTTTCCCGCCGCCGCATCGTACGCGCGCATCCAACTCCGGCGTGTCGAAAGTGTCGAGGCACACCCGATGGTCGTCGCAAGAGATCTCGGTGCTGTCGCACCCCGATATGATGATCGGTTTACCTCATATTCCAGTCCCAAAAACTCTGGAAATATGGCACTTGAATACACACAGTAGCGAAACCATATATATTAAGGCCTCGAAATCCGATAGGTTCATAGGTTACAACAAAGAGGATGACATGATCTCCTCGCACGAACAAGTGTTTACATCCAAGATTCCATAATCTTACAAATCTAAAGAGGATAGAACAATCCTTTCGCCCTCCGAGTGCACACAACTGTATTCACATTATTTTTGGTACACGGGTTCTATTAAGAGTAGCCGAAGGCGGCGGCGAGGGTGGGCGACTCCAACAGGGTTCTGACTTGGATACGGTTTCCCTAGTTCTCGTAGAGCGAGTACTGGTACACACACAGGGGCTTCGGGTTCTAGCATGAGTAATCCAGGTCACTACATTGAATGCACTTGCAAGACCACAACGAAAATAACACACAAGTCCTATCTATATGACATGGCATGAGTAAAGAAAATAGCATGGCATTTTTCGAGTCCCATCTTAACGGTGGGGCTTAAATTTCCTTCTCCCGTTTGGGAAGAACATCAGCTTGACGACACATCTCAATCTCATCAATCCATCTGTTTTCACTTCTATTCACTTAATCTTTGTCCTTGTGTTGTTCCGGCACATCCTTGTTCATTCATTTACTCTTAATTTTATTTAGACTAGTTGAATTTGGCGCGTCGTCACGCCGCGCCTTTGGTGTAAAATTTGCAAATTACATTCAAAAATTTGTTTTTGATAGATAAGTGACCTACAAAATTACCATTGGGAAACTACGTTTAAAAATTTGTGTCGAAAGTGTCTATGGGGTCGAGAAATCTAAAAAAATTGCATCGCACAAATTGCAGTCACAATTTTGTTTGCCGTTAGCTTAAAGAAATTATCACCGGAAAACACGTTTAAAATTTGTGTCAAAAATATGAGCGCGGGAAAGAAATTTTAGTTTTTTGTAAAAGTTAAAATCAAGGGAAATGCATGCCAAAATTATTTAAAAACTCTTATATTTCTGCAAATTTTGATATATCATTTGACTTATTCTGAATTACAGTTTAAAAGGTATGAATTTAACAAATATCAGCCTTTTTTGTAATTATTATTAAAATCCTGACAACTGGGACCCACACGTCAGAAATTTAATAATTTACAAAAAAAATTACGAAAGGAATGGGAATCTGACTGATGGCTACATGAACAAATAAAAAACCACAAACTAAATCCTCATCCTCTCTTTTATGGAATATCAGTATAACAACAGAAATTAAATTCTCTCTTTCAGGGTCATTGCAATAGAGAAGAAACTACTAATTCTATATTTCAAAAAAGCAGGTATTGTATTATCTACAGTTAAAGCTAGAGAAGAACAACAAATCTCAAGTAGTAGAACTAAATTTACACATTGTCAAAGACCTATAGTTTTGCTCGTAACTCAACGTCATAGACATGTGCTATGGTTGCCTTGATTGTGATGCTTCCCTAAAATAAATATTATAAGTGTTCAGCTTCTAGTTTTGGATATAAACTAATAAAAATTAGAACACACACTTTGTTATAAGATCTAAAAGAGAGCCTCATAAGGTATAACTGAAGAAGCAACATTTCCCAATAGCATAATTGAAAAATAAAGTGTATCGTAATTTCACACTTATAAATATCTTTTATTCAATGGATGACATAGATTGATAGTGGTTTGGTATCACGACTGCTGATACATATATCATTGTATGAGCAGTCTCAGCACGGGAAAACATGTGAGGTTAATATTTACTACATGGAAGTAAACCATAAACCATTTGAGGTCTTCCATGCCAGGTGTGCTGCCTCAAATGATCTCCCTGATCTCTCATCCACGATAATGACTTTGCATATACCCAGTTCGTTAAAAATGAAATGAAGTGGAAATACCCAAGCTTAACCAGGTAATCTTCATTTTAAGCGATACTACGTTGACATCGTATTAACATCGTTTGGTTGTTTTATCAACTTTAAGTGGTGTTATGGTTGTGTAAATTGTCAATGCGTTGAGATTGATGATTACTTAAGGTCTTAAGAACTTGATAAATATATTTTATTATCTTGATTGTTATATCATCAAGACTTAAGTGCGTTTCATTGTTATTCTAATGATGAAATATTACCAAATACTAAGAACAAACACTTTTAAGTTCATTTAACATTTAAGTATCACACTTAAAAGAAATAAGTAAAGTAACATCATTTTGTGATAAAATTCTTAGTTTTAGTGTGTAGTCTTGAATGACTAAAACTATAACATAAAGTTAATCCAATGTTGATGATAATAATACTAATAGTGATAATCTTTTGTTAAATAGAGATTTCATTTTCAGATTATGTAAACATCCTTTACTAATGATTTTCTCTTATGGAATACATCATTTTGTTAAACCAAAATAATGGAATAGTCATAATTGATGTCCACACATGACATTCTTAAAATGAACATAAGGTATGTAAGGCGTTGATTGAAACATATGTTCATGTTTGCAATTTAAACATATGAAGAAATTTAAATGGATTTGAATTGGATCCAAAATAGTATTTCAAATAAACTTCATATTTAAAATAATAAGTAAATTGTTGTTTCAATTTTAAAGTAATTCAATTATAGTCAAACAAGTATTTTAATTATACAAACAAATAGAGTTGGTTTTTCTGTTCGTTTTGATATATTATTTGTATTATTCTGATTAACAGATAAAAAGTTATGAATTTTACAAATTTTGAATATTTGCTGTAATTCCTGAAAATGTTAAACGTCTGACAATGGACCCCATTGTCAGTTTTTTATCAATTACCGAAATCAATTATGAAATGGTTAAAATCCTGACAGGCGGCCCGTCTGTCAATGTCAGCGGAATTGGTCACGGCTCGGCCGTGCTTGCTCTCGCCGGCGGCGAGCAAGCTAGCACGCGCGGGTGCGCGTGTTGGACGCGCCCGAGCGAGGGCTACCTAAATGCGGCGGCACCGCTGGCTAATGGTCATCGGAGCTAGCCGGAATCGAGCTCACACGGTGACAGACGGTGGCGGGCTGAAGTTGGAGAAGATGAAGCAATACGCCCGCTTCCGAGCTCCATAGCACGCGCGGCTCGACCATGAGCACGGTGGAGGTACGGCAAACCTCCCCAGCATCTCAGAGTGCCTAATGGTCATCAGAGGTAGCCGGAATCGAGCTCACACGGCGGCGGACGGTGGCGGGCCGAAGACGGAGAAGATGCGGTCGATCCGCTCGATTCCGAGCCTCCCGGCTTGCGTCCGTTGGCAGGGAGATGTAGGAGAGGACGGCGGAGCTCGTGGCGTCCTTGGATTCGTCTGGGGAGGCCTGCAGCGACGATGTCTCGCGTCGGCGGCGGCGGCGGTTCTTCGGCCGAGCGGAGGAGGAAGAGGAGAGGAGGGGGGAAGTGCGGAGGACCTATTCGCAATTTGCAGAAAGTCCATGTTCTTTTTTGTAAAACAACCACGGGGACCGTCGGATCGAAGACCGACGGCGCGGAGACATGCGGGCACTGTAGTTACTGTAGGTGAACAGTGATCGCTGACGTGGGCACGCTGAGGGGAGGCTGAGAGGGAGGGCTTTTATATATAGATAGTATTCTCCGACACGACATGACCAAACCGCTAGTGTAACCACGTTGACGGACTTCGTCCTATAACCGAGGGACAGTGCTAGTACTAGATTTTAGTTCTCGAGAACTTGCATGTTTTTATCCAAGAATCGGAGCCTATCTTAGTAGTTCGCTCCGGAATATATATTCCTCGGCGGGCTATACAAGATCACTCTCCAATACCATCCATCAACCATCCTATACAATGTGGAAGAGGCTATTACCGGCCAACACCCTCTGATGCCCCGGGCCCCATTCCACGCCATCAGCAAGGCTGCCCGCAAACCCCACCACCGGATCTGCAATACTCGTGCTCACCAGCGGGTTCCTTATTCCATGACCGTAGGCTTGGTGGCTACTAGGTTAGGCTTACCCATTTTGGCCACCCGTGGTTATGCTATGATATGAGCTGCCTAGTGACACTGCGTGACTCAATCTTGTCATAGAAGGTGATTAACTTTTTAGTCAATTTTAATACTCCAGCCAGTTCAAATATCAAGGGTGAACCACGATAACATACATTCGCAATAATATGATCCATTAGTAAACATGTAAGTTAGTACTCCCTCCGGTTCCAAATTACTTGATTTGGATTTGTCCAAATACGGATGTATCTATACTTGTTTAGTGTCTAGATACATCCGTATTTGGACAAACCCAAGTCAAGTAATTCGGAACGGAGGGAGTACATATCTGGACTCGATCGGGCAGCATAACACACGTCTCAGATCAACAACCAGAGCACAATTTAGGTTGTGTATCGGTGCTGGGAAACTCTAATTTGCAACTAGTTGCACCCGCAACTCATTCTTGCAAATAATTCACGTCGGTGCTTGACTATTTTGGATGGACCAGATAGAATATACCGGTACACGCGTGTCGGAGCTTGACTATCTGGATGGACCAGAATTGAGATCCCTGGCAAGCGTCAAACAATTTCCACGGGTAGAGGATGCGTCCATTCCACTCAGGAAGTAAATCCGATGTGGTGTCGCAACCGGGGCAAATAGTTCGTAGCCACTGTAGTGGAAGCTTTCACCACCCTACTTAGACCAGAGGAACAAGATCGAATAAATCAAATGGGGACCGAGTCAAAAGTCGGAGGGCGTTAACCCACCATATTTTGACCCGGAGAAGATCCAGACACTCAGAAAAATGCCTCAATCCACCCGAGTGAGATCTCGACGTGGTTTAGCATTTAGGGGTGTGAGCCCCCAAGAAGCGAAGCTCAATAAATTTAAGCAAAGTTAGTCAACCAATTTACAGAAGCATTTCATATCAAAATTTACTCCTAAATGCACATGACATTTTATTCATGCATAAAATTCCAAAACATTCACATAAGCATTTAAAATTCATAAACATTATTTAAACTAGTTGAATACCCGTGCGTTGCTACGGAATATCGAAACATTGTATTTCATGAATGTACATCAAACTTGATTTGTAAAAGGGTGTGGCTATATTATGTGTTTGGAATTTTTTCTAAAATCTCAGTCACTTTTCTTTTGGCCATTAGATCACCATTAAACAGTTCACCTGTCCAATCTCCACTCCATCTTTTACCTCCTGCCTTCCTCCACCTCTAGGCTCCGGCTTGCCTTTGTTCGTCAAGCTCGCCTCTGTTCCTCTCCTGCGGCTACGATGCAGCATCTCGATGCCGCTCACCGTGTCATCCCCGCGTGACCTAATCCGAGAGTGGCGATCAAAGAAAAATGCCCCCCCCCCCCCCCCACTCGCACCTCTTGACCCTCTTTCTCGCCTCCTCCAGGACATCCATGTCTCCGGTGAGTTTCTGTCCGAGGCCTTGTCGGCATCCTGCACCTCGCTCCGCTCGCCTTGGAGTTGCTCTCCGGTGCCCAGTAGCGCCCTCTCACTCGTCGGCTTCTCTTTGTTCTCTCTCTTGCCATAAAAAATCAACTGGATGATGGTCCCAAAACCAGGCAACTGTGATGTAGCAAATTAGTTTCTAAATAACAACTGTGACAAAATTCATTTCTAATAAACGCATTTTTTAACCCTCGTCCACGTTGTTCTATTAGCCAACTTAGCCATGTGAGATAACTATGCTCTAGTTTTCATCATTTTATCATGAATAACAGCTTTCATGAACATGTACTCATATATAGAAACAAGTGTCGCCTTTGTTCGTCAAGCTCGCCTATGGCTCGTCTCCGTTCCTCTCCTGCTGCTATGATGCAACATCTTGTTGGTGCTCACCGTGGCGTCCCCGCCTCATGCGAGGAAGCTACCCAATCCGAGTAGCGGTCAAAGCAAAATGTTCCCCCACTCGCACCTCTTGACCCTCTTCCTCGCCTCCTCCAAGACATCCATGTCTGTGGTGAGTTTCTGTCCGAGAACTTGCGGGCATCCCACACCTCGCTCGGCTAGCCGCGGAGCCGCCACCTTCGCATCGGCGTTCTTTGATGCTCTCCGGCGCCCAGTGGCGCACCTCTCACTCGTCGGCTTCTCTTTGTATCTCTTTTGCCAGAAAAAATCTACTGGAAGATGGCCCCAAAACCAGGCAACTGTGATGTAGCAAATATGTTTGTAAATAACAATTACGAAAAAATTCATTTCTAATAAACGCAATTTTTTTAACCCTCGTCCACGTTGTTCTATCAGCCAACTTAGCCATGTGACCTCAACGAAACTATGCTCTAGTTTTCATCATTTTATCATGAATAACAACTTTCATGAACATGTACTCATATATAGAAACAATTGTCGCATTTGCATCTTGTAGAAAAAAAGGTATTTGATACTTATTTAATTTATAGTTGTTTCAAGATTCCACTGGAATACAGTTTTAGCATATCTGATAAAGTAAAAAAATACAAAAGTCTCCTCTCCTAGATCTTAAAATCCCAAGTAACTTGATCAGGCCATACCCAGAACACAGAGACAAGCAGATCTAGATACCACAGTTTATAAACAAGTTCTACCATCAGTAGACTGACAAGCAACCAGCAAATAAGAAACAGCGGGATTCCCAATTTATCCATCTTCCAATCATTACTACTCCCTCGGATCTGAATTAATTGTCGCGGAAAAAAAGCAACGCTAGTACAAATTTGTGAAGAGGCGGCGACAATAATTCTGGATCGGAGGGAGTACAATAAAAGGAGATCATATGCTAGAAAGTTAAGTACTGGCAACAATAACAAAATTTGTTTCTCTAGCATTCGATTTTATGGCCGTCAGCATCAGCATTCTTTGACACAGATATATTGTGAATGAGAAGAAATCGTGTGACAGACAGAGAAATAGACTCTATGGGAGTGTACCATGGGAGACCTGACGCGTGCTTCCGCCGACACCTATCTCTTTTTTTGCGGGTAAAATATAAACTTTATTAAGCAGGACGGGTTACAGCCTGACCGTGCTCTAGCTCCTGAATAACACATTCAGGTCCAGAGCCCAACCATATATCATTGTGTTTCTCTAGTCTAGCAAAAGTTGCAAGACAATGACTAACCCTAACCTGCGAACGTTCCACTTTTAAAATAACACACTCACGCCCTTGGCTAAACAAATTGATGCAGCATTGGACAATCGGGCAAGGAGAAGTCCCCCTATAGTCCTGCACTTTTAGAAAATCTACTGAACACCTGAAGGTCACCATCGGAACCAGGGCTGCACGGAGAAGTACAAAATCCGTCAGGCGCCCAATGACTTGATCCATGCTTACTCTCGGGATAATCTCATGAACAAAGTCCTGATCGGAAGGAAGCCAGAGCATAGAACTATCGTGTGAACTCAGATGTCTTATTTCAACGACGGCAGTGGCCCAGGGGCACGTCCGAAATCATTATTTTCTGGTCTTGGACAGCACAAATAAAAGGAAGGTCTCATGAAAGATGGGGCTGAAACGCGAACACGAACTACTCAGATATTTTTCGAGGACACGCAGGAGGTCTGCGTGTTCTTTGAATGAAGCATGAAGAGGGAACAGAGGTTCAGTTACAGGCCGAAGGAACATGCCAGCACCACAACTCCAACTCGGCAGATGACACTTTGGTCATCAGCAGTCTATTTATCGCAGAAGAGGAGGAGAGCGGCCAATGCAAGGTGACCTGACCTTCTCAGGCTGGACGTAGACCTTGTCGCGGAAGAGGAGCACGATGCCGGCCTCGTCGAGCGCTTAGAGCGGTGGCCTCGGCATGGGTCCGCGCGGCGCCAGCCTCCTCGCACACGCGCAGGAGCTCTGCGTATGGGATCACCTCGCCGTCCCCAGGCAGCCACTTGAGCGCCTCAACGTTCGCCATTCGTCACAGCAGCTCCTTTCATCCTCCGCCATCACCAAGTCTCCGCGTCCCTCCCCACGGCCGCCTCCGCCACCGGCAGCGACGCCAAGTGGAACCTCTGGAAGGCGGATGACGGGGACAACAGGCATGGGACGGAGGCCTGCGGGAGCGGCTACAGAAGGCCGAGGCACCGTTCACGGCGGCAGTGCGAAGGACAGAGCTGGAGAATCGCCATATTGACATTGGTCTACACGTGCCTTCGTTGGTGTTTTGGTAGTGCATATTTTTAGAGACGCCGTTATTTAAGAAGATGATTTGAGAAGAGAAAAAATCGGGATGTGGATCGGGGAGCTCGACCATGGTGGAGAAATTTGAGGAACGACTGTTACATACACGTGTAATTTGTTACCATCTTGTGAGAAGTTTGAGGAGAATTAGTTTCGGTGGTGGCATTTTTACTGTGATTTGTTAGACGTGTGACACCATATCACGGACTCTGCTTTATAATAGTAAAGATATATTCAGAAGAAAATTGGAGAAGGGGTTGGGGGCTTGCCTTCAGCAGGGGGTATGCTCACAGATTTATTTTCCACTTCTTGTTTGGAGTTTTATTCTAAAGAAATAAATACACATGTGTTGAAACCTTTATTAAGAGATTTATTTGTTGCTGTATTAATTGGACTCCAACTTGAGAGAAACTAGTGGCAATGGATAGATAATTTTATTACCAAACCAATTCAAAAAGGTTCACTGGATTTGGATTTAAAATGAGCAAGCTATGGATTTTTAAAGTGGACCTAACTTTATGTTATTTGCTGGATTTTCATAAAACATAATACACTTTTCAGTATCGAAACCGTACTCTAGCGGCAGGAAAACCTCTCCTGAAATGATTATAACCCTAACAGGTGGAGCCCACCTGTCACGGATTTAATCATAACGTTTGGGATTTAATCCCTCGCGCCTAACCGAGCCAGAGGAGGGGAAATGCGGCGGAGGAGCTCACCGGCGGCGAGGTGCGTCGACGACGAGGTCCAGGACCGTGCCAGAGGGTTGTGTGCATGTGCAAGAGGGAGATATTCTTGGTCCGAGGTCTCACCAATTTTGTTTTTTTTCTCTTTGTCCATGGGTCCCACTAGGCTGTGGAGTAGTTTCCCATGATAAATTTTGAATTACTAGAGTGAAGCTTGAGGTTTGTTTTTGTGTTGATTTTCAAATGATTTCGTGATAAAAAGGTTAAGTAGTTTATTAGGTGCATTTCATTATTTGAATTTACCTTAGGGTTTTAGTTAGGGTGTCCTTTCCTCACACCTGGCCAGGGTAGTGTAAGGGTTTTAGGTGGAGAAAAGCTATCACACACACCAATGCCTCAAATCAAGAAGGTTTTGAAAAGAAAACCAATTTTTTTAAAAGGAGCAAATCTTGGGGTGTTACAGGTGGCTTAGTGGCCGGACGATGACTGCACCCTGTGGATGTGGCTGGAATGGTTGCGGCTACGGGCGGAATCGGTGGCGGCGAGATGGATCCTGCTTTTAGAGCGGTGCGGCGACGGTGTATTCAGCCGGAATCGGAGGCGGCGCTGGTTTGTGCGTGTGGCTGGAGTGAGGGAGGGATTTTTCAGAGTGACGGTTAGGCTGTGCGAGAAAACTGCCTTTTGGTTGTGTGGCAGCCGCATCCGTGGTTTTATATCTGGGACACAAAGGGCTAGTTTTTAGTGCATGATGTAAAATTTTACAATATAGGTATACACCATCTTTTGGAGCAAGGTTTTCTTTTAACTTTGGTGATGTAAAAAACAGTTTTTATGCCTATTTTAAATTATCTATTGGAGATGCTATGTGTTGATCAAATTTGCTAGCAACTTCGGTGAAACTAGTACATTAAAAGGTTAAAAATACGAAACTAATTATGAGAAAGAATAAGCTAAGAAAATTAGCATAAGGAAGGTTGAGATACGGAAGGCATAGATGGCTGTGTTGCCAACGTTTACCTCCGATCTGATCCGCCGTTTGTGCTGCATGTTTTATTTTCCTTTTTGCATGCCGAATATGCGTGGTACACCCTGAAGACAAACCGCTACAGACGAGCCGTCCGATCAAGATCACGTGGCGCGGAAGCGTGACCTCGCGTTTGGTATGTGCGAGGTCGGTTGGAAATTAGAATTTGCATTCAAGTTGGCTTGCAGGTCCGTGGTAGTCTAGGGCTCTAGGCTAGATGTGGGTTATTAACCTTGCCAATGCTAGGTTTTTTTAGGGTTCGTGCATATATAACGTCCGTATATTTGCTAACTATATCAAAGATGAGCACTTTAGCGAGCTCTCAGCCCCCCACGCACTGTAGCTAGATACAGTGTTGAACAGTGCCGTGGTGTGCCCCACCTGTCAGCCTCACGGCGCGGATACATTTCCAAAAACCGACAAGGAAGCCTAGAAATTGCACCGCAAAACCTCAAATTTTCCGAAGCGAGGGACCTAAACGTAATTTCTCAGAAATCCAGGGACTCCGCTGCAAAAATTCCGCAGAGCCCCCCCTCTCCCTTCTCTCTCCCCGCGGCGCACCGAGCTCGCTGCCGGCCGCCGCGCCCGATGCCGCCGTTCCAGTCCTCCCCGCACGAATCCGATCGCACGCCAAGCTCCGCCGTCGTCGCTTCTTCTTCCTCGCCGACAGGCGCGTGCTGGGATGCCGTGCACGCGGCGGAATCGCCGCCGCCGTGCGGCTATCCCTCCGCCGCGTGTGCACTCCGCCGCGGCCGTTCCGGCGACGCAAAAGAGGCGGCGCCGCTGGCAGCACGGCTCCGCGCGCATACGCGGCGCCCACGCGCGAGCTCCAGAACGCGGTGGCGCGACCTCGCCGTCTTCGTCGCCGCCGCGGCGATGCAAACCCTGGCCATTGCTGACGTCATCTCGACGTCAGCGTGGGTCCCCACTGTCAGTTTTTCCCTTTTTTGTTTTTTTCCCCACAAAATTTCAGAAAATGAAAAATTGCTTACACGTGGGCCTTACAACTTAATACAAAATTCAGAAAATGAAAAATGTCACAAACTCAACAAATTTGAATCTATCCACCGGGAAAAAAAAATGAAAAAAAGGACCAAAAATATCACAAAAAAAAACTCACTGTTTATGGCATATGACTGAATTTCAAAATTAAATATTTTCAAATTTCAGACGACTTTGAAATCTCACCATTTTATTACGTAAAACAATCCAAAACTAAATAGCTTCCCAAACTGAACTATTTAAAAAATCTGAACAATTTTAAACCGTAACTTTTTTTTGCATTTCAATAGATTTCAAACCTAAACGATTTTTCAATGTCCAAATTCTGAAATTTGAATTTTACCGCACACCCGCGCCGTACAAATTTGAATATTTTAATAATTACATTACCAACGATAATATATGGACAACCAAAATATGACACATTTATTGATATGAATTGCTTGTGATTTGTTACAAAATGGTATTTTGTTTCCTAATTAAGGCCAGCGTGCAATTAAATATTCTTTGTGCCAATTAATATTAACTGGCTAAAGCTAAACCTTTTCGGATTGAACTTCTCTAAAAATAGCTTATCCTTTTCTACCCATAAAAACAACGGCGAAAAAAAAGCTTCCGAAAACTACGATGCAACTCTTATTACAATTTTAATAACTTCCAAATATAAACAATTTTAAAACGTAACCTTTCTTGCCATTTCACTAATTTTCAAACCTAAACGATTTTTATTGTGCACATTCAAAAAATTGAATTTCACCACACATCCGCGACGTACAAATTTAAATATCTTATAAATTTAAATGCCTTCCAAACCTTGCCATTTTATAAATCATATCGGTAATATCATTCACTACGCCAAACACAACAAAATAATTTTCCCGTACAAAACATCTCATTTACAGTTTGGTAAATCGTTTTAATACAGCTACCCATTTATATCATGAGCTTTAAAAAAATCAAAATAGGCATACCACAAATGAAAATATTGACACATAGATGTTTCAAACTAATTTTCGAACCAAATATAATTGAATCAAAAAAAAAAATAGAGCATGCTTTCAGAAATTTAAGACACTTTATAGATATTGTTTCTGGATATTTAAACAATTTCCAAGAACTACTAAATGCTGCAAAATCAGTAACTTCAACTATATCCACCAACAAAATATGAAAAATATATCAACATGACCACAAAAAACAAATGCTAACTACTTATTGCATATGATCAAATTTCAGTTTTGAAAATTTTAAACATTCAAATATCTTTCAAAACTAATCATTTTACACACGAAAAAAAAAATCGAATCTCAAAAACTCCCCAAATTGAACGAATTTCGAAATCTGAACAATTTTTAACCACAAGCTTTCTTTGCATTTCAACACTTTCCAAATCTACACACCTCTAAAACGCTGACATTTTCCAAATTTCAATTTTACAGCTGCAACACGGCAAACAAATTTGAATATTTTAAAACTTCAACTTCCTTCCAAATCTAACCTTTTTACTAACGTGAAAAGAATTCAACTCTAAATAACTTTCCAGTTGGACTAATTTTCGAAATCTAAACAACTTTCAAACATAAGCTCTCTTTGCATTCCAATAATTCTCAAATCTACACAATTTTTAAATGTAGACATTTTCAAATTTAAATTTTACCACACGTATGAATCAATATACGCAAATATTCAGATAACTACATACAAACTACTTATGGTAAAGAAGAAAAAAAATGGAATACTCAAATTTTCCCACCATTTAGAGACATTCCAAATGCATTTTTTCCTATTCTCAATTAAATTTTGACGCCGAAATGCAAACATGTAATTTCGAATACTCAAATTTTGTCGCCGTTTGGACGTAATTCAAATGCATTTCCTCCCATTTCAATTAAATATTGACGCCGAAATACAACCATGCTCGAACATTTCAAAATACCAAATATTTGAATATTGCACAACATATAAAAAAATGCTCACAAAAAATGGTACCTACTCATAACAAAATAAAAAAACATATTTCCAAATCCCAATTTGGTCAACATTTGGGCGAAAATTCCGATATTCGACAAAATATACCGAAAATGCTAAAAAAAACACTATACACTTATAGCAAAATACAAATATTTTTGGACATTACAATTTGCCCAATATTTCGACATCATACGAACAAACTTTCCCCAAATGTGGAATCAAAGTCAAAAGGATTTTTCTAATTTTAATTAAATAATGACGCCGAAATACAAACATGTTTGAACATTTCACACCACCAAATATTTAAAAATTCCACGAAAAATATCAAAAATGCTCACAAATAAATGTTAACTATTTGTAACAAAATAAAACCATGTTTGCACATTCCAAATTCGCAAACATTTAGCTGAATAAAAAAAATGCACATAAAATCTCACCAAGGGCGTGGCGTGACGCCACGCCAAAATTCAACTAGTATTGACTAGATTCGTGCATATATAACGCATAGGGTGTCTCTGGCTGCGTGAGCGCCGGCGAGATATTGCCACTAGACCTTGCCGCGAAATCGACGTCGGTTAGGCGCAGCATTGATCTATAGAGACTCCTCGATGGATCTACTCGGCAAAAGCAAGAAGATGATGATGGGCAAAAGCAAGAAGACGATGATGGGAGAAGTGCTCGATCACCTCCGACGTCCAGCGACGTGGTATTACCTGACGCCTGTGGTCGCGGCGTGCGCGCCGGTGCTGAGGACCTACTTTAACCAGCACCTCCGGCGACCCGTGCGGCAGATGCTCCCGTTCCTCGACCCCTTCGTCACCATCGACATCGCCGCCAAGACAGAGGATCACCCCTACGGCTCCGGCAGGGTCAAGTCGAGCGACGCCTACGCGGAGGTGCTCGCGTACCTGAGCGCGGTGTGCTCCCGGGAGGTGCGGGAGCTCCGCGCTGACGGCGCCGACGAGGGCCACGGTTTAGTGCTCAGCCTCCGCGAGGGTCAGGAGGTGGCGGACGAGTTCAAGGGTGTCACCATGTGGTGGTCGGCGGTCACGGAAGAGATGAAGTCGTCGTACCGGTCGTCGGGTAGGTGCTGCCGCCTGACGTTCCACGAGCAGCATCGGAGTCTGGTCGTCGAAGAGTACCTGCCGTACGTACGCCGCACCGGACAAGAGGTCACTTTCGGAAATCGTTCTCGCAGGCTCTACTCCAACAAGAAGGACCTCAGCTACGGGTACCAATCGAGATGCGAAATATTACTTACTTTCATCAAAATTAAGCACAAGAGATCACTGATTAGCTTCTCTTTTTCAGGTCTAGAAGCGACGAGGTGTGGACCTACATCGACTTCGACCACCCAACCACCTTCGACACCCTCGCCATGGACCCAGCCAAGAAGAAGATGATCGTGGACGACCTCGACGACTTCCGGAACAACAAGGATTACTACCGTCGTATCGGCAAGGCCTGGAAGCATGGCTACCTGCTGTACGGCCCGCCAGGCACCGGCAAGTCTAGCATGATAGCCGCCATGGCCAACTACCTCAACTACGACATCTACGACATTGAGCTGACCACCCTGCAGACCAACAGCGACCTCCGCAAGCTCTTCATCGAGACCACCGGGAAGTCCATCATCGTCATCGAGGACATCGACTGCTCCCTCGATCTGACCGGCACCCGACGGGTATAACTAGCTAGAGGGTTCCCTTTGCAAAGGTCCATCCGTGCGTCCCTGCGTGACTCTGCTACCACCACGTGTCGCTGCTGTCGGAATTTGCGGGTACAAGCGTGCACATGGGTAGGGAGGAAAAAATCAAATTGGCCACTGCCTCGTATACGTGCAGCGTGAGCTGACTCCAACGCTAGGATCGAATCCTAGCAGCGAACGTGTACATCCGTCCGGGCGCTCGCGAAGCCCCGTGTACGCGCATACGTCCGTGTACTTCTGTACGTCACGAGCTGGATGGCAGCACGCAGGGTCGGCTCTCTCCCACGGATGTACAAGAATCTGATGGATGTACGAGCTGGATCCCCTGTATATGCTGCGCGTACAACGCCATCACCATTGTACACCCAGGCTATACAGTACAGGTTGTACAGAATCTGCTACACGGATGTACAGATCCACACGAAAAATCTAAAATTCTGAGACGTGCAACTATACAGTACATGTCAGGTTGTACAACTAAACAAAAGGTTGTACAACTGCATAACACATGTTGTACAACTAGACAGATATAGGTTGTACAACTACACAACACAGATGTACAGACACAGGTTGTACAGACACAAGTTGTACAACTAGATAGACACATATTGTACAGACACAGGTTGTACAGACGCAGGTTGTACAACTAGACAGACACAGGTTGTACAGACACAGGTTGTACAGACACAGGTTGTACAGACGCAGGTTGTACAACTAGACAAACACAAGTTGTACAACTACACATACACAGTTTGGGTTGTACAACTACAGACACAAGTTGTACAACTATACATAACCGGTTGTACAAAAAAAAAGTTCGTCGAAACATATCAACATGGGATCTAGTTTTGAAGATCTCGACGCGAGGAGCTCAAAAGTGAAAACGGTTCGTAATTTGGATAAACGGTTCTCAAAATATTTCGTTTTTAAAATTCGGATTTGAAAAATAAAAGGCAAAAAGGAAAAATTGTATGCCCACGTACGTGCATGCCCTCCCCTTTCTCTCTCATACTCCCCCACTTTCAATCTAATTGTGACACATGGCAGACATGCAGACAAACAAAATTGGATCATGTGAGGAGAAACCGACACTTGTCACAATTAGAACGATTGTCTGGTTCCTTTTCAAAGGGAACCCTTTTTCTAGTGATTACCGCACCCAACCCACTCCAAGGCTACCGCGGGCTCAAGACGACGCCCAGGGCAAGCAGAAGCGGCCCAACATGCTGACGTTGTCCGGCCTGCTCAACTTCATCGATGGGCTGTGGTCGGCACACAGCGGCGAGCGGATCATCGTGTTCACCACCAACTACATCAACCAACTCGACCCGGCGCTGATCCGACGCGGACGGATGGACATGCACATCGAGATGTCCTACTGCGAGTTTGGGGCGTTCACGACCCTGGCCAAGAACTACCTTGGAGTGGACGAGCACCAGTTGTTCGACCCCATCAAGGAGCTGCTGCAGGTGTTGGAGATTACGCCCGCGGATGTTGCCGAGTGTCTCATGGCGTCGAACCGCACTGATCGTGATGCGGATGCTTGCCTCCAGCGTCTGATTGATGAGCTTAACGAGAAGAAGACGGCCATAGACGTGAAAGTGAAGGACAAAGTTCTACGGAAGAACAGTAAGAAAAACAAAGGAGATGTAGCACCGGCTGTTACGCCAAATGGAAGCTTGACCATTGCCAACGGAGCAACTAAGGATGAAGGCGGTGAAACATGAAACGTTTTATTCCTACAAGGGAATACTCTTAACTAGGTAGTATTACACATGTGTATTCAAACTTTTTTCAATGCGGAGGCAAAGTATATAATTTTTAGAGAAAAAGAGCACCTGAGGAAGTGGGTTATTCGCATACTCAAAATTAAGTGGTGTCACTATTACATAGAGTATTATTTTACGTGGTGACATGATGTTCAATGATCCATGCACTTACTCAAAGAAGCGAGACCATGTTTTTTTTTTGTCACTTGGCACATAGCCCATCACATTTCATTATCCCTAATGAGATATAGACATAAAAAGGAAAAAAATCATGATAGTTTCCAAATTTTGTCCTGTTGCTTTTTTGGAGTGATTTTTCTCCTTCTACTAGTGGAGATGAGGAGATGCTTTCAATGCTTTTGTCCCGGGCTCTTAATCACAGACAACATTCCGATTACTTATGAGTGCTCACATCTTATGAAGAATAAAAGAAGTGGGAAGGAAGTCTACGGCTATAAAGTTTTACTATAGGGTGTAATGGGAGTTTGTGGAGAAAATGACGGGAAAGATGTGCTTTAATGAGAGATGTGATGCGGGTAGGTCCCGATTTTCACGGATTTGTGCGGAGGGAAGGATGAACACGAAGAACACGCGAATAACGATGAACACAAAGAGGGGAAATCAAACACACAAGGGTAAATAGCAAGTAGCAACCCGGCAAGAATCGACTGGTAACAAATCCCCGAGGGCAGCCCCCAATTCTCCTCTCCCAAGCACACCTTACTCTTAGAATTGTTTGTCCAATTGGTCAATACAACCAATCCAACCTAGCCACCTAAAGATGGAAGATTAGCAAGTAATCGCAACTACAAGTGGAGCCTTGGTATCCACGCAGGGATCTTCTCCTCAAGAGGAGGCCTTGGTTCATCTCCACATGTGGAGGTCTTGATTCATCTCCATAGGAGGAAAGAGACACATTGAGAAGAAGGAGCAAGGCTCTACCTTAGTTCCCAAATCAGAGTCTAACCCTAACCCTAGGTAGAGAAGTCCTATTTATAGTCTAGTGGACGAAAGGGTAGGAGAGGGAGGTTACATGGGCCTTCAGCCCGAATTCCTGATGCCACAGCGGTAGTACCGATGGTGGTGGCGGTAGTACCGCTCCTGGCAGGGGCGGTAGTACCGCTGGCCGCTGGCGGTAGTACCGCTGGAACTTGCATTTTATTTCCTCTCAGTACTGGCGGTAGTACGTGGTCGATACCGGGCAAGTACCGTTGGAGACAGTAGCTTTTGGAGACGCGCCGGTAGCGTGGGCGGTACCTCCAGCGGTACTACCGGTCCTGGAGCTGGCGGTAGTACCGCTGGTGGCGGCGGTACTCGCTTTTCTCGCTTCAACTTCATCATCAGGTGCCTGGCGGTAGTACCGGCCTTCTTGGCGGTAGTACCGCTGCTCTGCTTCTTCATCTTCCTCTTGACCATCTTCGACACTTTCTTGGAGATCTTCATGGTAGTTGTTCCTGAGTATGCACAACGTATCCGAATGAAGTAGCAACCCATTCAAAGGAGTGTCGAGATCACACATGGATAGGAGCGAGTTCACCTTATCATGAAGTGCCTTGACTCTTGCTCTTGTCATTGGGCCACTTGTTGTAGGAGACGTAGGTCGGGCTACATCATCTCCCCCCCCCCCCCCTGGAAAAGAGTCGTCCTCGACTCTTGGTCATCCTCATCGCTTGATGTTCCAAGGTATGGCGATAGGTCGGCGACGTTGAAGGTGTCATGGACCAAGTGTTTGGAGTTGGAGATGTCGATCTTGTATGCATTGTCGTTGATGCGCTTGATCACCTTGAAAGGTCCATCTCCACGAGGGTGAAGCTTGGACTTCCTTGCATCCGGAAAGCGATCTTTGCGAAGGTGTAGCCACACAAGATCTCCTTTGTCAAATATCATGGCGCGCTTGTGTTTGTTCATCTCGTAGCATGGTCTTTGTTGTGCTTCTCGAGAGTAGTTCTTGTTTGCTCATGGAGCTTCTTCATGTAAGCGGCTCGCTTGTCGAAGTCCATGTTAACTTGCTCACGGAGTGGAAGTGGGAGCATGTCGAGCGCGGTGTAGGGGTTGGAGCCATAGACGACCTCGAAGGGTGTTTTCCTTGTTGCGCGGTGTAGTGCTCGGTTGTAGGCGAACTCGGCGTGTGGGATGCACTCCTCCCAATTCTTCAAGTTAGGCTTGATCAACACACGAAGGAGTGTAGATAGGCTTCGGTTCACCACTTCGGTTTGGCCATCGGTTTGAGGGTGATATGCGGTGGAGAATAGTTGCTTGATTCCCATCTTGGCCATCAAAGTCTTCCAAAAATAGCTCACGAACTTGGTGTCACGATCCGACACAATGGTCTTGGGCACTCCATGAAGACGGACGATTTCCCTGAAAAACAAAGTAGCAATGTGTGAAGCATCGTCGCTCTTGTTGCAAGGTATAAAGTGTGCCATTTTAGAGAAGCGATCAATGACGACAAAGATGGAATCCTTGTTTGTTTTAGTGCGTGGGAGTCCTAAGACAAAATCCATAGCTATATCGGACCATGGGTGATGTGGAATAGGCAATGGTGTGTATAACCCATGAGAGTTTAGAGTAGACTTAGCTTTGAGACATGTAGAACATCGTCGAACTAGGCGTTCCACATCACGCTTCATTCTAGGCCAATAGTAGTTGGTGGAGAGCATGGCATAGGTCTTGTCGCGGCCAAAATGACCCATGAGTGATCCTCCATGAGATTCCTTCAAAAGGACCAAACGAAGCGAAGACTCGGGTATACATAGTTTGTTAGCCTTAAACAAGAAACCTTTGTGCAAATAGAAATCACCAATTCCTTTATGCTCCGAACATTGAGCGAAAATGTTTCCAAAGAAAGCATCGGTAGAATACAACTCTTTAATCTCATCCAAACCCAAGACACTAATGTCAATACGTGTAAGTAGGTTGGCCTTGCGGGATAGAGCATCCGCGACTACATTGTCTTTACCTTTCTTGTATTTGATTACAAAAGTGAAAGACTCAATAAACTCAACCCACTTAGCATGTCTTTTGTTCAAATTTGTTTGACTTTTCAAATATTTCAAGGATTCATGGTCGGAATGAATGACAAATTCCTTAGGACGAAGGTAATGTTGCCACACATCCAAAACACGAACCAAAGCAAATAACTCTTTGTCATAAATGGGGTAATTCAAGCGAGCTCCATCTAGTTTCTCACTATGGTATGCGATGGGTCTACCATTTTGCATAAGCACTCCTCCAATGCCCAATCCACTTGCATCGCATTCAATCTCAAATGTCTTAGAGAAATCCGGAAGGGCAAGGAGTGGTGCTTCGGTTAATAACCGTTTGAGCTCATTGAAAGCAAAATCATGTGCGTTGCCCCAAATGAAAGGTACATTCTTCTTTGTAAGTTCATGGAGGGGGCAAGCAATTGTGGAAAAATCCTTGATGAAACGGCGGTAAAATCCGGCAAAACCAAGAAAACGTCTCAACTCCTCAAGTGACATCGGAAAAGGCCAAGTCCGAATTGCTTGTATCTTGGCATCATCAACTTCAACTCCATCCGAAGAAACAACAAAACCCAAGAAAACAAGTTTGTTGGTGGCAAAAGTGCACTTAGAAAGGTTTGCATAAAGCTTTTCATTGCGAAGAACCAACAAAACTTGAGCAACATGAGAAGTATGCTCTTCCAAAGATTGCTATAAATAAGGATGTCGTCAAAGTATACCACAACGAATTTCCCAATGAAAGGGCGCAAAACATGATTCATGAGACGCATAAAGGTAGAAGGTGCATTGGAAAGACCAAATGACATGACTAGCCACTCATAAAGACCAAGCTTAGTTTTAAATGCGGTCTTCCATTCATCACCTTCACACATGCGTATTTGGTGATATCCACTTTTAAGATCAATTTTGGAGAATATAGCGGAACCACAAAGCTCATCAAGCATGTCATCAAGTCGAGGGATAGGATGGCGATACCGAACGGTTATGGCGTTGATGGGGCGACAATCCATGCAAAGGCGAAGAGTGTTGTCGTGCTTGGGTACCAAGATGACGGGCACGGCGCACGGACTCAAACTCTCGCGGATATGTCCCATGGCAAGAAGTTCTTGAATTTGGCGCTCGATTCCTTTGTTTCTTCGGGTTGGTGCGGTAAGGAGCGCGGTTTGGTAGCGGTGCGCCGGGAACAAGGTCGATGCGGTGCTCGATTCCACGTAGAGGAGGTAGTCCCGGTGGCACTTCTTGAGGGAAGACATCTTCAAAGTCCTTCAAAAGAGACAACAAAGAAGGAGGAAGGTTTGTGAAGTCGTTAGTCATAGAAACTTCACCCTTGGATATGAGCACATAGTGTAGGGTGGATGGGTTCTCTCTCAACTCCCTTATCTCTCTCTTTGTGGCAAATAGTGTAAGTTTTGTGGAACTCTCTTTGAAGTGTCACACTCATTTGGCTTGTGGCTCTCACTCACTTTTGGGTGGATCTCTCGCTCACCACTCATCTCACTAGACGAACGATCTTGTTGTGCCCTTGCAATGGTCTTGGCGTTGTCGGCGATGACTTGACTTGGTGTCATGGGACGAAGGACGAAGGTCTTGTCGTTGTTCTTGAAGCTATAGTAGTTTGTTCGTCCATCATGCATAGCACCCTTGTCAAATTGCCATGGACGTCCAACGAGCAAGTGACAAACGGTCATAGGCACAACATCACAATCAACCGTATCTTCATAGGCTCCAATCTTGAAGGACACTTGCACCATGTGTTGAATCTTGACGGCTCCGGTATCACTCAACCATTGCACATGGTAGGGATGTGGGTGCTTCTTGAACTTCAAGTTGAGCTTATCACAAAGTTCTTTGCTCGCTAGATTGTGGCAACTTCCACCATCTATGATGACCTTGATGGATTTTCCATTGATTCCCGCTCTTGTTTGGAACAAGTTGCATCTTTGGTCTTCTTACACTTGAACATTGGTGGTTAGAGCTCTTGCCACAACCAAGGAAGGGTTGTTGTCGCCATCACAATAGATCTCACTTTCTTCTTCTTGAGCACTTTGCATTGTGGCGACCTTGTTCAAAGCATTGTACTCATCTTCACTCATAGATTCATACTCTCCCATGTCGTTGATGATCATGACCTTCTTGTTGGTGCACTCAAAAGATTTGTGCCCTTGTCCGCCACACTTGTAGCATTGCAATAGTCTTGTGCCGGATGAAGATCCTTGAGGCGCCTTGGTATTGGGAGGTACTTTCTTGAAAGGTTGAGGCGCTTGAGGTGTCGAAGTAGAGACTCTTGGAGGACCTCGAGTGTTCGCTTGAGGAAGATCTTGTGGAGGTGTAGGAGTTGACGAAGACGGCTTGTTGGCGAAGAATGCCTTTGTCTTGAGGTATTTGAGCTCTTCAAGCACGTGGCGCTCGGCCTTGGAGGCTTGATGTACTAGCTCTACCAAAGAGGCATATGGTTGGAACTCCACGATCTTCTTGATTGGATAGTTGAGACCATTCATGAAACGAGCCATGGATTGCTCTTCGTACTCGTTGACATTGGCTCTCATCATGGAGATCTCCATTTCCTTGTAGTACTCGTCAACGGACTTCAAACCTTGTTTCAACTCTTGCAACTTCTTGTATAAGTCTCTAGTGTAATGGCTTGGCACGAAGCGCTTGTACATGGTTTCTTTCATTTCAACCCAAGTGTCAATTGGTTGATGGTGGTTAGCGACACGAGCATCTTGTAGTTGTTCCCACCACAAGAGAGCATACTCTTCAAACTCCATCGAGGCTAAGGCAACCTTCTTGATGTCGGAGTAGCGTTGCACACGGAAGATCTTGTCAACCTTGAGTACCCATGAGAAGTAAGCTTCCAGATCACTTGTGCCGTAGAACTTGGGTATTTCAAAGCGGACGTTGGTCAAGTCATCATAGTCGTCACGGTGGCCACCACGTGGGAATGCACGTCCACGTCTCCTCCGGTTGAGTCCATCACCATTGTGTAGGCTTGACTCGTTATCACTTGACTCGGAACGTTGGTGTTGGTGACGATCATGAGGGAGCTCTTGACGAGGCGCATGTTGAGGAGGTAGCTCTTGTTGAGGAACGGGTTGCTCGACATTGTTCGCATTGTCATGGTTTTGATGACGTGGCCTTGGAGGATGACGAGGGTGACGTCCTTGTTCACCAAAGTCATTCGCACCCGGAACGCCATTGTCATTTGCCAATGGGTCATGGCGATCACGTTGTGGCGGTGGTGGTGATGGTATGCGTGCGCGACGATCAACATTTTGGTGAGGTTGTTCTTGATACGCATTGGCATTGTTCGCGTGAAGATCTTGTGGTTGTTCAACGATAAGAGGAGGTCGTTCATGGGCGTCGCTCCTTGAATCATGGTGACGTTCTTGTCGAGGTTCATGACGTCCATGATGTGCTTGTGTCGACCTTGAGGTGCTTCTTGTACGGTGTCGGGGGGTTGCCCCCGGGTAGGGCAAAGAGGTGGAATGGAAAGTCAATCCGGGTCTCACAAACCGGATCACTCGGACCGGATCATGTTTAAAGACAGGAAGAGACCAAGAGGCATCAGGCAAAGTCTAGCCGATCAGAGGAAGAGACCCGGCTCGACTAGCCGGGTTGCCTAGGAAGAGATCCGGCTCAGCTAGCCGGGTTGCCTGGAAGAGATCCGGCTCAGCTAGCCGGGTTGCCTGGAAGAACCCGGCTTACCAGCAATGTCGGATAATGCACAGGGGCCGAGTAATGTCAGTAAAGTTCACGGGTCCTGCAGGCCTCCTCAGAAGACACGGGATTCCTGGGAGCGCAGCAACCTAGGAGCTGACTCGGCCAATTCGGGAAAGGGGCTATGGCCTAGACCCGGTGGGCTACGCCTGCCATTGCCTGAAGAGGCAAGATAGGCCTGCTAGGACTTGACAGCCAGGTCAAGCCACGGGATTCCTGGGAGCGCAGCAACCTAGGAGCTGACTCGGCCAATTCGGGAAAGAGGATGTGACCTAGACCCGGTGGGCTACAGCTGCCATTGCCCGAAGGGGCAAGATAGGCCTGACAGTCCGGCCGTTGGATTGACAGGGGCAGAGGCTTGTCCTTTTCCTCTTGGCAATGCCATTATCTCATGGCCAGGGGCAAAAAGGTAAACCGGTTAGTGTATAAGTAGACCACTACATCCTCCAGTGCGAGGGACGACGAAGGAGAGGCCTCATTTCCCCCTGTTCCATCTTCCTCTTAGAGCTCTCACCATTGTTGCTTCATACAGCTCGAGGAGCACTTTGTACTTGTTCCCTTTGAGATATAAGAGAGTAGGCTAGTGCTGCAGTAGGGGTGTTACCTCCTCAAGAGGGCCCCGAAGCAGGGTACATCTTGGTGTGCTTTGGTTGTTCTTGGTTTGGCTTGTTCTTGCTTGTTCTTGTGAGTTCTTGGTTGTTCTTCATGCGTGCTTCTTGAGCGCGCACACCCTCCCCGGATCCCCCAACGTCCTAGCGAGCCCCCAACTTAAGCCATCCTATGGCATCTGCCGTGACACCACCACGACAGTTGGCGCCCACCGTGGGGCAAGCAGTGGCGTTGGTTGGGGTTTCCATCCGGACGGGTTCCGTCACCAGCTCCGGCGTGCGAGTGCGGTCAGGGCTCGTCTGCAACTACGGCGGGTTCACCTTCATCAGCGACAACGCCGGCTGCTTCGCGGGAGGACCACTCCCTGTGGATGGACACTTCATCCAGTTCGGCAGCTTCCTCACCTACGTCACCACCGAGCTTGTCCGCGAGTACCCGGCGCAGGTGCTCGTGGCCGAGGACCCTCCTTCTCACCGCGCAGCTCTCGGACGGCGTAGCGCTCGCCCCGGGAGTAGCGTGGAAGTGATGATGACCGGAGCAAGTGCTGGAGCTGGCAAAGGAGATGCCGGCAACAGCATACCCGAGGAGCTGATCACACCAACCGATCCGGTTGACAAGCCGACTCGGACGGCAAATTCCCAAAGGAGAAACCAGATCCGGTTGGCCCACTTGGCATGTCAAGTATGGAGGCTCCCTTAGAGGATGTCCTCGAAAAGTTGGCTCGGCCAGTGGCGCCCGGGCAAATGTAGAGCTTACTATAGCTCAGTTAGAGGCAGAGCGCCTGAGGTTGCAAAGAGAAGCCCGGTTGGTGGTAGAGTCTAGGCAAGCATTTGATAGAGACATGAGAGAGTACAATGCTGCCAATGGTATCACCGATGGTTTCACTCCAGTAGCGCCTCACCCACGCAAGAGAGTTGACTTGCGCAACAGGGGTAAGGACCTCAATGACGATTAGCTAGAGCCGCAAGATCGAGCTCGAGTAAGGCTACTAGTCATAGATCGGGTACAGGCAAGCCGGTGTATAGCTCCCCGGCCAAAATCTTAGGGCTGCAGCGGCAGCGCGAGCCGAGTTGACCACTTTAACCGGGGATGCTTGGCGCAAGCAGGCAGAAAGAGTCAATGAGCTGGTTGATGTGTGTAACCGGCAGAATGAGGCTTTTCGGAAAGCTAATCCGGACGCTGGTGGTTCTCGAGTGGTAGTGTCGGCTAAGGCTGTTAGCCAGAGATCCAAGGGGCAAGCGTCATCTCCACATGTCGGAGTTGACCGGGCTCAGAGCGTGAATTCGGGCAAGAGCAAGCAGCTGCAGGCCTATGATGCCGAGTATGCCGGCAAGCAGCTAGCGCACAAGGAAGAGGTGGCCAGAGCAGAAACAATGGCGGTCAAGGCAATCCGGGAGCCGGAAGGGGCAATTCGGCTGGCCGAGGTCAACCACCTCGTCCTCCTGGGCAGAATCAACCCCGGCAGGAGCAGCAAGTGATGGTGCAAGCGCAGCAACAAGGTGGTGGCCAGGCGGGCTACCACTATGATGATGGTAATTCGGCTATGGCGCGAGCCGGATACCAAACGTATGATAATGCACTTGCGTCCAGGCTGGGACCTCGGACATTGGCTCCGGATGATCAGCGTCTCAGGTTGGATAGGATTTATCAGTCCGAGAGGCTGGAAGAGCAAGGCCCACCAGGTCCTCCTTGCTTTGGGCCTAGGATCATGAACGAGCCGAATGTGCCATTGTTTCAGCTTGGCCGAATCACAAAGCCGTATAACGGCAGCACCAAGCCACAGGATTGGCTGATAGACTATGTATCCTCGGTGCACATTGCGGGGGGCAATCGCCGATGGGCGGTCCGGTATCTCCCGCATATGTTGGAAGGGCCAGCCCGGATTTGGCTGAACAATTTGCCAGAGGGCAGTATCAATTCTTGGATGGACTTGGAACAGGCTTTTTACAGCAATTTCTCCAGCACGTACAAGAGGCCAAACCGACCTCAGCTCTTGTCTGCATGCAGACAGGAAGAGCGGGAGACAGACCGAGAATTTTTGACTCGGTGGAGCAACATTCGCAATTCTTGTGAAGGTGTTGTGGAGGAGCAGGCCATTTCTTGGTTTGCGCAGGGTTGCCGACATGGCACCCCGCTCTGGCAGAAGCTCCAGAGAGATATGCCAAAGACACTGGCTGAAATGATCCGGATAGCAGATACATATGCTCTTGGCGATCCGACGCAGCCAGCGTTGGATGCGGTGGGAACTAGCAGGAGGCAACCGGTAACAACCGAACAGGACCATTGAGGCCCAGTGACCGACATGATTCGGTTATAAAAGGAGAGATCCGGATTACAGATACGGCTCAGACCAGGTTGCTGCAGTAAATATGGATCATCCTGATAGCCAGAGACCAAAAAATGAGGGTCCAGCTTGGAGGCCGAATCAAGGTGCTTGGCCAAAGAAAGTGTGGGATGGACCGAGTCCACCTTTAACTTTTGAGGCAATGATAGATGGGCCTTGCCGTTATCACACAACAGACCCACGCAAGCCGGCCAATCATTCAACTCGGAATTGTAGCTGGCATCATCGCATCCAGGCGGAAGGTCAGAGAGGGCCACCTCAGAGAGGTGCTCCTAGACCGAATTTCAGGCCAAATACGCCTTTATCCGGAGCCAATGCAACCCCGGTGAACGAAGGAGCTCCAAGGCCGGCAGCCACAAAGCCGGTTAACCTGGTAAATATGGGAGGCAACAACAATGCAGGTCCAAGTCGGCAAGGTGGATACCCCGGAAATGATTACAAGGAAGCTCATCAAAGCTATGTGGTTTTTGTGACCGAGCCAACTGACAAGAAAAGTCAGCTACGAAGGGCGAAGGAGGTGAATGCAGTCACACCAGCAGTACCAAAATACCTGAACTGGTCCGAGCAGGAGATCACTTGGAGTAGGGCTGATAATCCCAGGGTTATGCCCAGCCCAGGAAACTACGCACTGGTGGTGGATCCGACTTTGGTTGGACCAAAGATTAATGTGAAATTCACTCGAGTCTTGGTTGACAATGGCAGTGCTATAAACATCATGTATCGGGACACAATGGTCAAGTTGGGTTATTCGCCGAATCAGCTGCAGCAGAGCAGTTGCACCTTCCATGGTATAGTACCCGGGGTGTCTTGTTCCCCAATGGGAAAGATCTGGGTGGATGTGCTGTTTGGTACCAAGGACAATCACAGACTGGAGAGTCTCGAATTCGAGGTGGTAGACTTGGAGAGCCCATACCATGCTCTGCTCGGCAGGCCGGCATTAGCCAAGTTCATGATATCCACTCATGTTGCCTACCTCAAGATGAAGATGCCTGGCCCAAATGGTATCATCACCGTTGCGGGAGATTACAAGAAGGCCATACAGTGTGCCACGGTTGGTTCCACCTTAGCCGAGTCGTTGGTGATCCAGGCGGAGAAGAGCAAGATGCATGAAGTAGTGGCAATGGCAAAGTCAGCTCAGCTCGGTGTGCTGGCCATGACCAATCCGGATGCAGGTGCAACATTTGAGGTGCCCAAGGAGACAAAGAAGATCCCCATTGACCCGGAGAATCCGGAGCGCATGGCCATCATTGGTGCCGGGTTGGGCGAGAAATAGGAAAGCGCGCTCTGTCACTTCCTCCGTGAGAATCGGGATATCTTCGCATGGTCGGCTAAGGACCTGCCTGGTGTTCCGAGGGAGTTGGCAGAGCACTCTTTATTTGTCCGGCCGGAGGTGAAGCCGGTGAGGCAACCGACTCGTCGTCTTTCAGATGACCGAAGAAAAGTGGTGCTTGATGAGCTGGCTAAGCTACTTGCAGCCGGATTCATTATGGAGGTGTTGCATCCAGACTGGATATCCAATCCGGTTCTGGTAGAGAAGAAGAAGGATGAACCAGCGGTGGTCAAGGTGTGGCGTATGTGCATCGACTTCACCAACCTGAACAAGGCGTGCCCGAAGGATCCGTTTCCTTTACCTCGGATTGATCAAGTGATCGATTCTACTGCTGGGTGTGAGTTGTTGTCTTTTATTGATGCGTACTCTGGTTTTCACCAGATACCACTGAACCCCAAAGATCAAATAAAGACTGCTTTTATTACCCCGTATGGGGCGTATTGCTATCGTGTCATGTGTTTCGGTTTGAGAAATGCCGGTGCAACTTATCAGAGATGTATGCAGAAGTGCTTACAATCTCAAATGGGCAAAAATGTGCAGGTGTATGTCGATGATATTGTCATCAAAACTAAAGAAAAACGTACTCTCCTCGAGGATCTCGAGGAAACATTTGTAAACTTGAGAAAGTACCGGTTGAAATTGAATCCGGATAAGTGCACCTTTGGGGTCCCAGCTGGAAAGTTGCTCGGTTTCCTTGTATCGAGCCGAGGTATCGAAGTGAATCCGGCTAAGATCCGGGCCATAGAAAACATGAAATTGCCTAAATGTCTAAAAGATGTACAAAAATTTACCGGGTGTCTAGCCTCGCTAAGTCGATTTGTGAGTCGGCTAGGAGAAAAAGCCTTGCCCTTATATCAATTGATGAGAAAAGCACCGGGTTCACGTGGACCCCGCAAGCAGATTCGGCTTTCAATGAATTAAAAAAGATGTTGTCCACTGCACCAATTCTGGCGTCACCTTTGCCGAATGAACCAATGTTACTTTACATTGCGGCCACTAACCGAGTCGTAAGTGTGGTTATAGTGGTAGAGCGAGATGAGGAGGGTAGATCCGTGCAAAGACCGGTGTACTATTTAAGCGAGGTGATCTCAACCTCAAAGCAAAATTATCCTCACTACCAAAAAATGACATATGGTGTATACCTGGCGGCCAAGAAGTTGAAACATTACTTCCAGGAGCATCCGATCACCGTTGTATGCGAAGCTCCAATCTCGGAGATCATTGGGTGCAAAGATGCGACTGGCCGAGTTGCCAAATGGGCAATAGAAGTGTCTCCTTACACCCCGCATTATGAGAGAAGAGATGCTATCAAGTCTCAAGCTTTACCGGATTTCCTTTGTGACTGGGCAGAGATGCAATATGAACCACCCAAGCCGGATTACAATTACTGGAAGTTGCACTTTGATGGCTCCAAAACCAAAATCGGACTGGGTGCTGGGATAGTACTCACATCACCAAAGCAAGATCAGTTGCGATATGTATTGCAGATTCATTTTTCAGCATCAAACAATGTGGCCGAATATGAGGCACTGATCCATGGGCTTAATGTGGCTAAGGACATCGGCATCCGCCGGATAGAATGTTTTGGTGATTCAGATTTAGTGGTGCAGCAGTCTTCTGGAAATTGGGATGCCCTGGATGCCAATATGGCACTATATCGATTTCATGTCCAGAAAATTTCAGGGTTTTTTGAAGGTTGCGAGTACAAGCACATACCTCGGCTGGAGAACGAAGCTGCTGATATCTTGTCAAAACTCGGGTCGTCTAGGGATGCAATCCCACCCGGGATATCCTTGAATCACCTAAGGATCCCTTCAATCAAACCTTCACCTGATTCCGAGTCGATTTTTATCCCGAAGCAAGAATCTGAAGCTGTTCCTATGAATGTTGATGTCGGGTACATTTGGGAGGACCCGGGGACTGCATGGCGAGACTCGGGGACTGCGAACCGAGACTCGGGTAATGCTACTCTAATCTTAGGAAAAAGGGGAAGAGAGGAAGATGGTGCTAACCGAATCTTAGGGAATGGACAAAGGCTGATAGAAGAGATAATGGCGGCCGAACCAGTGGAAATAGATGAACACTTATTCCCTTTACATCCAGTACCGGAATGGGCTGAAGAAATCATGAAGTTCATGTCGGAGGGGAGTTTGCCAAAGATGAAACCGAAGCTAGGCGAGTGCAGAGGAGTCCAAGGGTTACACCATCATAAATAAGGAGTTATACAAAAGGAGTGCAACCGAGGTGCTACAACGTTGTGTGGAGCCAGCCGAGGGCAAGGAGATGCTCCTGGAGATACATCAAGGAGAATGTGGGCATCATTGCAGTACAAGAGCCCTGGTGGCTAAAGTATTCCGGCATGGGTTTTACTGGCCCACTGCTCATGCAGATGCAGAGGACATAGTCCGAAATGTGAAGGATGCCAAAGGTTTGCCAAGCAGACACACCTACCCGCATCGGCGCTCAAAACAATACCTATCACTTGGCCGTTTGCTGTGTGGTGTTTGGATATGGTGGGAGAATTCAAGCCGGCTAGGGGCAACATGACACATATGCTGGTGATGGTGGATAAGTTCACCAAGTGGATAGAGGTAAAACCGATCCGGAAAGTGGATGGTCATTCGGCTGTAACTTTCCTGAAAGAAATCATTTTGAGATACGGTTACCCCACAGCATCATCTCGGATAATGGCACGAACTTTGCTGTGGGAGAGTTTGCCCGATTCTGCATGAATAAGGGGATCCGGTTAGATATAGCCTCAGTGGCACACCCAGAGTCCAATGGACAGGTGGAAAGATCAAATGCGTTGGTATTAGCTGGGATAAAAGCCCGGTTAATAGAACCCCTGGTAAAGACTCCGGGGTGCTGGATAGATGAAATACCATCAGTACTATGGGGTCTAAGGACCACGCCGAATAGGTCAACTGGCTATACGCCATTTTTTCTGGTATATGGGGCAGAAGCAGTGCTACCCACTGACATAGAATATGATGCACCAAGGGTGACAATGTATACGGAAACCGAGGCAAAAGAGGCTCGGGAAGATGCAGTGGATCTGCTAGAGGAAGCAAGGGAATTGGCCCTGTCTCGGACAGCAGTATATCAGCAGGGTCTCCGACGTTATCATAGTCGGAAGATCAGCCCTCGTGTATTTCATGAAGGAGATCTAGTACTAAGGCTGGTGCAGCGCAGCAAGGGTCGACATAAGTTATCACCTCCATGGGAGGGACCATTCATTGTGAGCAAGGCTATGCACAATGACTCGTACTACCTTGTAGATGCACAGGAACAAAGGAAGGATGGCCTGGACAGACCCGGAGAGGAAACCAAGCGACCCTGGAATGTAGCTCTGCTTCGACCCTTTTACTCTTAAGGGTGCAATGTATGTATCTCAGTTTATCATGAATGAAATTTCGGCAATCCGAGTCTGGACTCGGGGACTGCCTTGTTCTTATGCATGTGTTTTTTACTACTGTTTTGTCCATACCGTTCATGTGTCGAATTGTTTTGAACTTCGTCCCAAAATTCAAGTAATGTATGCTGTGTTGTTGATCTCGTGACTCGACTGACAAACACCAAAATGGTAGTCAAGAGCAGAGGTGGAGAATATGGGAAACATGAAAATGGACTCGGGGACTCGGTCCGAAACCGATTCGGCACATGTCGTTTACTAACCCCTGTTATTTCTTTCTTGTTTATGTTAGATGATTCTAAACCAAAACTCGAATGTTCAAGTATTGTATGCTATGTTTCCTATCTTGTGACTCGACTGTCAAACACCTAAAAGGTAGACAAGAGCAAAGATCCGGTAAAAATAGTAAACAAGAAAACACACTCGGGGACTCGGTTTAAAATGATCCAACATAAACCTGGTCCGGATCATGTTAAGCAAAATAGAAATAGTCTCGAAGGAACTTAAAATTGTATATTACATCTGCTCCCGGCATACCGGGGATTTAACGTTTTTTCATTAAGATAAATCAGGACGAAGCCTAGGCTGCAGGCGTCTCGGTTGCAGGGATGGACTCGGATGATGGAGGAACCTCGGTTGAGATAGGGTCCTCACTTGCAGGAATGACTTTGGACGGAGAGCTTGAGGGCTTGGCAGATTCGGAAACATCCGGATCAACTGACGTCTTGGCGGTGATTTGCTCTGTGGCCTTAGCCGAATCAGTGGATGACGTCTTGGAAGTTTGGATTACAGCTTGTTCGGCAGTGTCAGCCGAATCACTGGCTGGCATCTTGGAGGTCTTGGCCGAGTCGCAAGCTGCAGGTTGTTCGGCGAAGTCAGCCGAATCACCAGAGTCGGCCTCAGACTCGGCGTAGTCGTCAAGTGAGGCATCATCTGATTCCTCCTCTTCAGAATCTTCCCCATCCGAGTAGATCGGAGCTTGCAGATCAAGATGCTTGGTGTTGGCGAATTCGGCCATAAAGTTAGCAGCTTCCTCACGGATCTTGATCCGGTCTGGATCTGAAGCCCATGAAGAACCCTGGCGAAGGGAGCGTACTTGGCAAGATCAATGAGCTCATACCAAGACATGATGAATAGCAAACCTGCGTCAGCACCAGCGCGGGCGGACGAAGATCTCCACTGCCTTAGCCGGGTCTCTGCCGATCCAGGTCTTTGATTAGCTCGTCCGCTGACTGGGCTTGCCGAACTTCAGGAAACAGAACTTGGTGGGCTTTGAGACTAGCATTGAACAGAGCAGTGTGGGACTCCTTTAAAGGAGCAATCCGAGCTTTCAGTGCAGTAATGTGGTCTTCAATATCCCACGTCTCTGGCAGAGGGCCCCAGCAATCTTAGCCCTCTCAGCTCGGGCATCTCTCACAGCTTTGGCGGCTTGAAACCGGATGCTGGTAAACTCTCCTACATATAGATGAGCTAACACTGAGTTAGACGAGAAGGAATAAAAATTATGAGGCGGATAAGAGCAGAAGGGAAAAAGGGATTCGGCAAGCTTACGATCCATGTCTTCATTGAGGATAGCGAGATCAGCAAGCCATTTCGCGCTGATCGCCTGGTGAGCAGCCAGATCATCTTTCGCCGCTTGAGCTTCGGCCTCAGCGGCTGCAACGTGCGTTTGGATTTTCTTGTCCAATTCAGCCCGCTTCTCAATCCCGGCTTTGAAAGTATCTCGCTCCTTCTGGATCGAGTCTTTTCCCTCTGCAGCGTATCCCGGTCTTTTTGAGCTTGTCCTTCACTTTTCCAACTCGGTCAAGCTCCCGCAGGAGCCGAGTCACTTCTGACTTCTCCTCCGATAAAGCGCGCTTGTGCTCCTGATCTTTCTTTTTCATCTCCTCACTTTGCGCATCAAAGGAAGCTTGGAGGGCCTGGTGCTGCAGGACTAGCTGTTTAAAGATCCGGCTGCGAGCAGTTGTGGTTTCCTGAAAGAAGAGGAGTTAATGGCGTAAAAAGAGTCTCGGGGACTGGCACCCGAGACTAACAGCGTGAAGCCAAAACGAATCTCGGGGACTGGAGGCCCGAGATTAATAAAAAAGAAAGTTGACCGAATCAATTTGAAAAGAGACTCGGGGACTGGAAGTCCCACGATTTTTTGTTTGGCTAGCACAAAGTCTATGATCAAATGTTAGAGATTCAAGCCGGATGACTTTCTTACTCCGAGGAGTATCAGTCATTCGACCCGAATCTCGGGGACTGGGGATAGTATAGAGTGATCATGGTGAATTAAAAGCGAGATTCGGCTTTGTTACCTCGAAGACCCGGTTAGCTTCAGTAACCGAGGCCTGCACAGAGTGTAGAGATTGAAACATCCGGCTAGGCCCAGCCGGATGTGGCGATGCTGTTGTAGAAGAGCCTTCGGCAAGGTCCGCAGCGTTCCAAGCCTTAACAAATTCCTCTGCGGAGCCGAGTTTGTCGCCGCCCGGAGTGCGGAGATTCGGCAAGACCTGGCCGCTAAGTCGGGCACGAGTAATCGCCTCAGAGAGCTGATCATGCACCCGAGTCACTGATGGAGCGGCGGAAGCCGGTTTACTAGCGACCATCTGCTTATCCGAGGTTGTTGGAGTTGTGCCAAAAGAAACCGGAGTCGGCTTAGGCAGAGGTGATGCGCTCGAGGTCTTGGCAGGGTCTGACTGCTTAGGTTGGTTCTGTGACGCTTGCTGGGGTGGTTTAGATGCTTCCTGTTTCTGTTTCTGCTGCTTCTCGAGAGGTTGCTGCTGCTGCAGTTTCTTCTTCTTCTGCTGCTCTTGATTCAGAGCCTTGGCGGTAGGGAGAGGATCCGGCTTAGTCAATGTCTTAGCCGAAGTCTTGGCTTTCTCCTTCTCCAACTCCTTCAGAGGACGTGGCCAAGTTGAATCTCGGGTCGAACCCGAGATTTCCTCACTCTCCAGGTCAATAACCGACTCTGGGACGAGATCCGGCGGGGGAGTTTTGGCAGTTGTGGCACGCGCGGGAGAGTGGCAGCCTTTTTAGGAGACTGGTGCTCCATGGCCGTATCCAGTGGAGGAATGGGAGAAAGGATGGATGAATGGGTTTGTTCGGTGACAAGGACGTCACTGCATAGAGTAAAATAAAACAGTTAACTCGGATAAAGATGACTCGGGTAATAAAAGAAGAAAGCAAATAAAATTGGCATTACCCCTTGGTAGTAGGCATGGCCTTCAGCCGATTCGGTTTGGAGACAGTTTTCTTCATTCTCTTGGCTGGAGGGGCATCTGATCCGGACGCGTCAGGGTGTTTCCGAGATGTCCCTTGAGCATCCGGTTTGGCTGGAACACAAGGTGGTGACCATGAAATCGGAATGGGATCAATAGGATCCAGGATCCAGCAATCATCATCTTCATCCTCGGAAAGGTTGTAAATAGACGGTTGCTTACCCTTGCGGATAGGCTTGGCGCGCGGAATCGGCAAATAATCGTCCGTATCCGCATCCTCTTCGCCTTCGCGCAGCGGGCTGCGGTCCCGTGCCCAACCTTGGTGGAAAGATCTCCATCTTCGGTGATCTGGCGGTCGAACAGCTGCAGTAGAATCAAGGCAGATCCGGATTAGTCCAATGGCATTTTGGTGGAGTATGGGTTAATCCGGGGATGATGAACTAACCTGAGGTGGAAGTGCGTCTCGGTGGAACGGCTCCACGCCCCATTTCCACTTATCCGACATCTCGGTGAAGGCAATAGCGTTTACCCGTCTCCTGACGGAAGCTCTGGTGAGGTCATGTTTGCTGATCCGGGTAGGATCTAGCAGACCGCTCATATGGCAAATCTTGTGCTGACGTTGTTGTAAAGGACTGACACGGCGAGAGACGAAGGCTCGGAGGAGATCGTCCGAGAGCAGGCCCTTCTCCAGAAATCCTCTAGAGTTTGGTGTACGATTTGAAGCTCCGCGAGAGCGTCAGCCGGATCATATTGAAATTCAGTTCGGCTGTCGGGGGCTCGATCTTGAACTCGGGCAGATTGAGGCATCATGGCCTTCAGCGCTCTTCACGTAGAGAAGGACTTTGCCATTTCTTGCAAGTATCCAGGCCAGTGATCCGGGGAAAGATGGAGCCCGTCCTCGGGGTAATGCTTGACGCACCACAGGCGGTCATCACCTTCGGGTCACTACCCGGGATAGTATGTTTCCGGAGGTGGAATACTTCGCCCAGGTTTCGATAGTCGGCCAGAGACCGAGATATCCCTCCATAAAGGAGGTAAAAGCAGATAGGAGACAAAGGAGTTAGCCGGAAGGTGGTGAGGCTGCAGGCCGAAGAAATCTAGGAATCTCCGGAAGAAGTCACTCGCTGGGAGTCCGAATCCGCGCTCGAAATACAACGCGTTCACCCGGTTGGATGACCGGTTGGAGTTCCTTCCCCGGTTTTCGGCATATAACGTTAGATGTTATACGCCGGGTGCTCCGCAGCCATTCCAAGTCATCGTTGGTGACATCAGAGCCCTCCCAGCTGCCGGGGGGAAGCTTCGGCATATCCGAATCAGTCCTGCAAGAAATCGGACATAGCCGAGTTAGAAGATGTGGAATATCAAATCTAGAACAAGTCGGATAATGGTCTAGCCGAATCAGCTGTTAAGGGATTCGGTAAAGGATATCCCGGATAGAGTTGCCCGATTACTGCGGAGAAGTGATTCGGCTAGTAACTAAAAACACCTTTTTGTAAGGATCTAGGGTTACGAAAGATCTACCGCAGCAGTAAAAAGAGATGAAATCCCGAGTAAAAATAAGATGGAACTGTTCATGAAGTGGCAAGCCGATCTGGGGCAATCTAGCGCAAAACCTAGAAAGGAGATCTAGGCAATGCACTAAGGCGAGGCAATGGACTCATTTGCTAGTGAATCTAGGGAGAGCCAGTGCAAGTTCACGGCGAAAGAAGAACTCGCTCGAGGTCGCCATGGCCGGAAGAAGAGGAACTCACGGTTGTGGTGCGGCGAAGAAGAAGCGCGGTGGAGAAACGGCGGCGTGCGGCGCGGTGCGCGGCTCCGGCGATTTTTCTCCGATGTTGTCGAGGTCTCCGGCGCGGCAAGGTCGCAAGGGCGAGATCGCGGCGGCGTCGACGGTGCGGTTGGAGTTCTCGAAGTGGGAGGTGCGGGGAAGAAGAAGAGGAACCCCGCACCCCTATTTATAGCCCCTAGATGGTAACGGGCGCACTACCGCACGATTTCCGGGGTGTGGCTGGATCAGGTGTGAACCAAAACTTTGCGGTCGTAGCTGTGGCCGTGTATTTCAAGCACACGGTGGATCATAGAATTGGAAGCGGTGCTGCGGATCAAGTGTGCCGGTCAGCACAGAAACCGAGGAGGCGGGTCATTTAGTCAAAAACACTCAAGTACCTGATGGATCCGGATAATATGTTGTCAGTGACATGTCAAATCAGAGACCCGGATTATGAGGCTTTGTGCAGAGATTCCCTGCCAAGTGTCCCAGGAAATCCTGAGACAAGATTGGGTGATATGGAATTCGGTTAAAGGCGTTGGTTTTTAACCTGCTACGGCCCTTCATCCGAGGCTGTAGGACCGCACCAGCTTCGGGGACTACTGTCGGGGAGTTGCCCCCGGGTAGGGCAAAGAGGTGGAATGGAAAGTCAATCCGGGTCTCACAAACCGGATCACTCGGACCGGATCATGTTTAAAGACAGGAAGAGACCAAGAGGCATCAGGCAAAGTCTAGCCGGATCAGAGGAAGAGACCCGGCTCGACTAGCCGGGTTGCCTGGAAGAGATCCGGCTCAGCTAGCCGGGTTGCCTGGAAGAGATCCGGCTCAGCTAGCCGGGTTGCCTGGAAGAACCCGGCTTACCAGCAATGTCGGATAATGCACAGGGGCCGAGTAATGTCAGTAAAGTTCACGGGTCCTGCAGGCCTCCTCAGAAGACACGGGATTCCTGGGAGCGCAGCAACCTAGGAGCTGACTCGGCCAATTCGGGAAAGGGGCTATGGCCTAGACCCGGTGGGCTACGCCTGCCATTGCCTGAAGAGGCAAGATAGGCCTGCTAGGACTTGACAGCCAGGTCAAGCCACGGGATTCCTGGGAGCGCAGCAACCTAGGAGCTGACTCGGCCAATTCGGGAAAGAGGATGTGACCTAGACCCGGTGGGCTACAGCTGCCATTGCCCGAAGGGGCAAGATAGGCCTGACAGTCCGGCCGTTGGATTGACAGGGGCAGAGGCTTGTCCTTTTCCTCTTGGCAATGCCATTGTCTCATGGGCCAGGGGCAAAAAGGTAAACCGGTTAGTGTATAAGAAGACCACTACATCCTCCAGTGCGAGGGACGACGAAGGAGAGGCCTCATTTCCCCCTGTTCCATCTTCCTCTTAGAGCTCTCACCATTGTTGCTTCATACAGCTCGAGGAGCACTTTGTACTTGTTCCCTTTGAGATATAAGAGAGTAGGCTAGTGCTGCAGTAGGGGTGTTACCTCCTCAAGAGGGCCCCGAAGCAGGGTACATCTTGGTGTGCTTTGGTTGTTTTGGTTTGGCTTGTTCTTGCTTGTTCTTGTGAGTTCTTGGTTGTTCTTCATGCGTGCTTCTTGAGCGCGCACACCCTCCCCGGATCCCCCAACGTCCTAGCGAGCCCCCAACTTAAGCCATCCTATGGCATCTGCCGTGACACCACCACGACATACGGCTTGAGCGTGAAGGAGCTCGTTGTCGCGCAAGGTTGTTGATAGCTTCGGTCATCCGCTCCATGTTCGCATTGATTTCGTGGAAGTTGGCATCATGAGTTTGGAGACGGCGCTCGTAGCGGCCTAAGCCATCACGAACAAGGTGTCGAAGACCGACGAACTCGGATTGGGTGACATAGCCATGATCACCGCGAACTCCACCATGGATCTCCTGATCCGAGCTTGAGCTTCCGTTTGTACTTCCCCTAAACATCTTGTCAAGAACAAGTGAGATATGTGGTAAGGAAAAACCAAGACAAACTATATCCCAAGTATAATGTGGCTTGAGAGGAGAGTATCCGGTTCTAACACCCAACACACACACTTATGAGGATAGGAAGGTATGAAGTGGCAAACGAAACAAACAAACCCGCCGACAAGTATATTGTCAAAGGTAGAGAAAATCCACAATGATCAAATTACCAAAGAAACTCCAACCACAAAGTATCAAGAAACACACACAAAAGCGAATGATGGGGTTGGGCAACCAAGAGGGCGAGCACTCGAAGATAGACAACCTAACGAAGACTACGTGCTCAAATGTCACCCAACACAAGAAGGACGCTAGCTCAATTGCTTTTTGTGGGCAACGGATTTGCACAAGAGTTAACACTCACACTCACTTTGGCGGTCTTAGCTTTGTCGCAACCTACAAGAGATGAGACTTGGCACCACTTGATTCTTTTCTTTTCTCTTTTTTTTTGATTTTTGCTTTTTGACGATGATTCCTTCTCTTTTGCTAGTGCCAAGCTCTCTAACGATACACACTCGCCAATACTTGAAGACAAACACTCAACACGTGCAATGCCTCGTAATATCACCGAGCTAGTCCAATAGGTTAAGTTGCGCGAAAGGAAGAAGGGCTCACAACGGAATATGATGGTGGGGGAATGTCGAGTCCTTGGTGGCGTCATCGCTTGGCGTTGATGATGCGTTGCTACGGAAGCTTGTCGATGTCGTAGACGTAGAGCACACCAAGCAAGGACTCAAACCAAAGAGGAAATGCCAAAACGAACCGAGGAACAATAAAAATTTCTGCAAAAATTGGCCCTGGCGGTAGTACCGCTGGTCCGCCCGGTAGTACCGCTCTAGCGGTAGTACCGCTGTTCTGGAACGGTAGTACCGTTGCGCACGGATCTGCGCGATCTTGACTCGATTTTGGGCGGAAATTGGGCTAAAAAATCCTCGAATTCGTGGGAAATTGGCAAAATTAAGGCTAGGGAACGCAAACAAAAGTGGAGGGGGTCCTAAAGCAACAGATCCATGGACAAAAACTACCAAAAACGCAACGAATCGACAGATCGGCTCGAATCAAGGCAAGGCTATTTTTTGTGGAAATTTTCGAATTTCTCAAAAACGAAGAAAAATTTGGTGGATTTTGGTGGAAACACAAAACAAATCCGTGTCAACCTAGAGCTCTGATACCATATGATGCGGGTAGGTCCCGATTTTCACGGATTTGTGCGGAGGGAAGGATGAACACGAAGAACACGCGAAGAACGATGAACACAAAGAGGGGAAATCAAACACACAAGGGTAAATAGCAAGTAGCAACCCGGCAAGAATCGACTGGTAACAAATCCCCGAGGGTAGCCCCCAATCCTCCTCTACCAAGCACACCTTACTCTTAGGATTGTTTGTCCAATTGGTCAATCCAACCAATCCAACCGAGCCACCTAAAGATGGAAGATTAGCAAGTAATCGCAACTACAAGTGGAGCCTTGGTATCCACGCAGGGATCTTCTCCTCAAGAGGAGGCCTTGGTTCATCTCCACATGTGGAGGTCTTGATTCATCTCCATAGGAGGAAAGAGACACTTTGAGAAGAAGGAGCAAGGCTCTACTTTAGTTCCCAAATCATAGTCTAACCCTAACCCTAGGCAGAGAAGTCCTATTTATAGTCTAGTGGACGAAAGGGTGGGAGAGGGAGGTTACATGGGCCTTCAGCCCGAATTCCTGATGCCACAGCGGTAGTACCGCTGGTGGTGGCGGTAGTACCGCTCCTAGCAGGGGCGGTAGTACCGCTGGCCGCTGGCGGTAGTACCGCTGGAACTTGCATTTCATTTCCTCTCAGTACTGGCGGTAGTACGTGGTCGATACGGGCAAGTACCGTTGGAGACAGTAGCTTTGGAGACGCGCCGGTAGCGTGGGCGGTACCACCAGCGGTACTACCGGTCCTGGAGCTGGCGGTAGTACCGCTGGTGGCGACGGTACTCGCTTTTCTCGCTTCAGCTTCATCATCAGGTGCCTGGCGGTAGTACCGGCCTTCTTGGCGGTAGTACCGCTGCTCTGCTTCTTCATCTTCCTCTTGACCATCTTCGACACTTTTTTGGAGATCTTCATGGTAGTTGTTCCTGAGTATGCACAACGTATCCGAATGAAGTAGCAACCCATTCAAAGGAGTGTCGAGATCACACATGGATAGGAGCGAGTTCACCTTATCATGAAGTGCCTTGACTCTTGCTCTTGTCATTGGGCCACTTGTTGTAGGAGACGTAGGTCGGGCTACATCAAGATGGATACGTCCGATTATAATGTGCATCTCTTAGGTCAAGTACTAATTTAAAGTCAACCGGGGCATGTTCAAATGTGATTGTACCCACCGATGCCTTTGTCAAGGAGACCCAACTCTCCATATATCTTCCCTATTCGCATCGAGGTTTTTTCTTCACGTTTGAACAAGGCAGATGTGGATGGGAATTTACGAGGCCTAAAATGTGTAACATTGTGATAGCTGCATTTTGTATCATCTACTTTGCCTCATATAGGTTTAGTTTATGATATTGTTTACAACAATCTTGTTTTATTTATCAATTTTTAGATGCTTTGTTGGATTTTCCGCAAAAATCTCTTTGCGTTGGTATGGTATTTAATCCTGGTAGGAACACCTTTTTTTGTAACTACAAGGAAATCGAGTAAAAATACCATGTCACTTTTTCGGAAGAACAAAAGCAGCATGAGTTGGAGATCCACGATATGAGCCACACGAGGCTCCGGGGAGGGCCCATGGCGCACCTCGAGGGAACATACGCGCCATGGTAGTCTGTCGGCGCCCCAAAGCTTGCCTTGCATGCTCATTTTTACATATGACTTCATTTGAAACAAAAATCCTACGCCCGTTTTTATGAGGAATTTCTTAGGCGGCAGTGTGGCTCTTATTCCTCTTCTGCAGGATAGGGCATATCCTTCTGTCCTACTGCCGCCACTAAGGGAAAATCGCCGTCTTCATGGACACCAGCTCCTCCTTGGTGTAATGGGGGTCATCTTCATCACCGTCATCACAAACGGCACCAACTCCATCTCCAAGATCGATGTCATCCCCTCACATCTATTGTAGACCGGAACCTCAAAATAGTTTTCTAGTGTTGTGTGCATGATTGTGCTTGGCGCTACGTTATTATTTGTGGTGAAGTCGTTATACTTTCAGATTGTGTTGTAATTCATGCCACTGGTCATTACTATGTTTCACCGTTGCGAGTAGTTCCCCATATTCCTGTGGGCATAGGATGAATGAGCCATGATTTTTATATAGCATGCTTTGAGTATTTGGTCAAGTTTTATACTTTATTGTAGTTCGGTGATGGTAATATATGAACCGAAATTATGGGCTCATAGGGCTGCACCTTATAGTAAAGAAGAGAGGATTGATGGTGAGAGAGGACATAAACCGTATCCAATTCTTGGATTTGCAATAGGGGGTTGTTGATCAGGACCCTGAAACTTTACATTGGTTGGACGTTTATGTCTTAATAAATCCCTTGATTCGCATGGAAGTGGCCTAGGGACCAATCATTAAGGATGTGTTCAGTTTTAGAACTAGGTGGAACGGAATGGAACCGTTCCATTCCACTAAAATGGAATGTCACGGTTCCATTCCATTTCGGTGTTCGGTTAGAAAAAATGAAATGGAATGGAATGGTTCGCCTAATTTAGGATTAGAAATTCAATTAGCACTAATTTAGAATTAGCAATTCAATTAGCACTAATCTAGTAATTTAGGATAATACTGCATCCTCAAGCTCTGTCCCTTGCTCCGTCCGCGGCCGCCCCTTGCTCCGCCGTGGCCGTCCTCGCCGCCGTGGCCGCCCCTTGCTCCGTCCGGCGCTGCTGGCCATCGAGGGAGAGAGAGGTGGGTCGCGAGCGAGTGAGAGGTTACGTGAGGGAGAGCAAGCCGTTCCACTCGGTCCGGCAGATTTGGCCGGACGAGTGCGTTCCGAATCTGGAGGGAATATTCCCTTTATGTGAACCACCTCGTTCCATTCCTTTTCCCAACCGAACATAAGAACGGGCTCTAGGTGCGGAACGGTTCCATTCCGTTCCACCTAATTCTAAAACCGAACACACCCTAAAGGTGTACACGGTGCACCTAGTTTAGACTTTGTCATGTAAGAACAAATGTTGACTAGATATTTATCATGCTCCATTTTAAAATCTACTTGCTAAGTAAATCCATGCCTCGCTCGAAAATTGTTTGTCACAATGTCACATATGCATCCGCTTTTCCCTATATGAGGGACCAGATACCGATGGCAATGGGTACCCATTACCCGCATGTTTTTACCCATTAGGGTGAGGGTGTGGAAAAAAACTTTACCTGTGGATAAGTAAATGGTAAAGATTATGCACCCGTTGGGTATTGCGGGTGCGGGCATGATACATCAAAACCCATACCCGCATACCCACATACCCGGTATATATGACATGTGGGTCCATGAGCCAAGGTAATTTTGAAAAAAAATCGCAAATAAATCTAGTAATCCACGCAGTAATCATCGCCGCCCCCGCCCACTCGTATGTTCCGCCCATAATCATCGCTGCCTGGAGTCCTCGACTGCTCGACTCCCATGCCTCGTTTACTCTCCCAGTCTCCTCAAATTGTGGATCGTTCCTCTTCCTCCTCACCTCACCGCCTGTCGTATCCTCCTTCCGTCTCGTCTCCTCCTCACCTCACCGCCCTGCTCTGGTCGCCATGGAGTTTAACGGAGGCAAGCTCCGCGTGGGTGACATCCAACGGGAGCAGGGGGAGATGGAACACGACGACCTCGCTCCACCGCAGCCGAGGTACGAACATGAGCAGGAGCAGAAGAATGCCGACGAGCAAGAGGGGAGTGGTTCTCAGGCGGCGGCATCTCTCACTGCACGGCTCCGACATCCAATAAGCCGGCAAGTCCCCGGGCGACACTCTTCGACACCGACTGGCGGGCGCGGCACTAGTAGAAAACAGGGATTTAGTCTCGGTTCGTAAAGGGATTTAGTCCCGGTTGGCCAACCGGGACTGACCAACTGGGACTAAAGGCATCCCTCCCTTTAGTCCCGGTTTGCCACGAACCGGGACTAAAGGCCTCCCACGTGGCCACGGCAGAGCCCGCGGGGCTGGAGACCTTTAGTAACACGAACCGGGACTAAAGGTATGTGTATTTTTGTTTTCTTTTCGATTATTTTTCATGGTTTAGGGTTTAGGAGGGGTTTAGGGTTTCGTATGTTTTCCATTGTATGAAGATCACGTCGATGCGCCAAAAACAAGTTTTCGTATACATAAAGTACTACATGAAGATCACGTTGATGCATATACATAACACATAGAATTTGGTATATCTACTTAATTACATGGAGATCACTAGTACATGGAGGCATATTATTCACTATAGTGGTATTCTCCGTTTTCAGGTATGACCTCCGTAAGGAGAAATCCGCCAATTCCTCCGCAATTGCTTTTACAAGGTTCTCTGGTAGGAGAGCGTTCTGCTTCCAAGCCATCTTTAAAAGAAGGAGATCAATATGAATATATGAGTTGTGTGTATATATATCAAATCATCATAAAAAAATATGAATGAAACTCAACACAATTGATGGTAAGAAAATAAAATTGTGAATAATGTTTACATACATCCTTTTGTCTTTGAGTTATGTGTCTCTCATTGGTCCTCATGTGAATGAACTTGCAAACGTAATATGCACATAAATTAGTCCCCTGTGGCTGTTCCAGGCACCACTATACAAGAATAGAATTCAATCTAATAATAATCAAGCATGATAATGGTATTGAAACTAGAATTAACGAGATGCGCGGACCTAGGTAGTACTACTTACCTTGTTCAGACAAAAATCCATCTTCGGTTTCCAGTCACCGACTTCTTCCTTGATGAACCGTTTCCAAACCCTGCCCGACAAACAAAATGAATAAAGGAGTTATTAATTACTTGATATCAGGAAATGAACGAAAGAGCCCGATGTAGTGCGATTGAAATTACTTCTGGAGCATATAAACCACGCTCTTGAATTCTTTGGGATCTCTCCTTAATCAGTCCATGACTTCAACTTCTCCAGCGTCAATTCTAATGATTAGCAGAATCCAGTGGAAGCTGCGCACGTTTATATACGCTGTCATGCATAACTCATCAATTACACTTAACATCGGGTAAGCAAAATAGAATGTGTACAAGACAGTAACACTCACTTGAAGTTGTAAGGAAAAAATATATCTGTTTTGGTATGTCGTCGCTTTAAAAACCTTAGCAAAAGTTCATCTGTGTCCTTGGCACACATTTGTATGGTGACTTCATGCGGGTCAATGAACCCAATGTCACAGATTCCTTCCCTTTTGCATTCAAGAATCTTCATTCTGCATAATAGCGTACAAAAGAATATCGTGAGGACAATTACAGGCAATGAACGAGCTGAGCTAAAGACTTAAATTACAGAAATAAATCACTTACAGACAATAGCACCTGACGAGAGCTTTGTTGAGGGCGTCTTGATTGTATAACTGAAAAAGTTCGGAAAAATCAACATACACATCGTATTCTTGGAAATAGTGCTCTTCCTTAACTGCCGCCATGAGACATATTTTCCCTTCCTTTGCAGCTTTCATGTACCAATCATACAATCTTCGTATTTGTGTTGTTAGATATGGGACCTGCTCAGGTCTGACCAGAGACTGCCCGTGAACATATTTCCATGCTATCTCAGCAATGGGGTAACCAGTGTCACCTATGACTTGAGGAGCAACACTGCGACCAGTATTGTCGTTGTGTACGTCCTTGTCGGGAAACACCTTGAGCGGGGGATCGATTGTACTTCCTGTTCTCTGAGCTGGGGAACTTTTTCCTGATTTTCTCCTGCTGCTTCTGTGAGCTATATGACTTATCAATACAACGCTCATAGTCTGTTGGCAACCTTGGTTCCGGGTTATTAAGTTCCTCAAGCAGCGCTCGACGACCTCCGGAGGTAGTTTCTGCCTTGGCTCGGGCTTTTTCGGTGCAAAAAAGGCTTTCACCTCGGCAGCCACGATCGCTTTGTTTTAATTTCCTCGATAGTCCTTTCGTAAGGTAACTTCTCAGGAGTCTTGTCTTTTGACTTCTTTCTCTGTTTCTTCGTAGGAGGCGAACGGGTGAGCTTCCGCTTATTTAGCAGCTCAATGGGCAGAGACGGCTGACGCTCCAGAGATCGAAATGGACTCGCGCTGGGGTCCCTATCGGGGAGGGGAGGACTTTGCTGAGGTGGATTGCTACAAGGAGGAGTCGGTGGAGTCTTCAAACACGATGGATTTCTTTTTCCATAGAATGATACCACCCTTGACTTCTCGCAGTGTCTTCTCCCCATCACCTCCAGCCATGTCAAGCTCCAGTGACTCATATCCCTTCAGAACTTCCTCCACCCCGACACGAGCAAAGCCATCTGGAATCTGACTGCCATGGAAGCATGCTCCAGGTTGATTAGGTAAAGCAAAGTCGACCGCCACCTTGAAGGATATGTTCTTCATTGACTGATGTAGATCACACATTGTCTTCTCCGTGATAATATCCACGGGGTAGCGAGCCTGTGGTTCATCATCCAGGAACATCGTGGAACCACGTTGCTTTTCCCACGAGATGGGGGGACGTTACTATCGAATACAGGATCTTCTTGCTGCCGCTCAGGTGCCCTTTGCTGGCTAGTACTGTTTCCAGTTGCACCTGCTGCCGAATGACCATGCGTTGCAATTCCTCGGTATTTGTTTCTAGCCGTTGGATCCGGTCTTCGTCCAGCTTCTTTTTTCTCTGACGGCTTCTATAAGTGTCAGCGCTCTCCGGAAACCCAGCCTTCCACGAAACATCGGGGCCATAGCCTCGTGTTCGTCCTTTGTGTTAAGGATTCCCAAGGGCGAGTGTCAGCTCGTCGTTCTCTCTGTCGGGCTTGAACATTCCCTCTCGAACTTTGTCTATTACTTTAACAAGCTCTTTGGCGACCTTTTGAATTTTTTCCTTATTTTTTCCCTTGCAATAAGCTTCCTTGTCTCTAGGTCCAACGATGCCCCATGCCCGAACAACCAGCGCTTGGACCTGTCGGGAAATTTCTCTGTTTCTGGAGTGATCCCTTTAGCAATCAGTTCGGCGTCTCTTTTTTCCTACTTAGGCGCGGCAGTCTTGTAGCCACTTGGCCCCAAAACATGGTGATATTCCTTTTTCTCAGCATTTAACTTATTTATTTTCGACCTTGCCAGAGCTTCAAACGATTCCTTGTACGCCTTAAATTCGGCCCAGTGATAATTTTGTTTCTCTAGTGTTCCGGTGAATGTTGGAGTTTCTTTTTTCTGTTTATAATCACTCCATATTTTTTTCTTGAAGGTCTGTAATTATGTGGCCATCTTCTTAAGAGCCCACAGTTGGCAGTAGGTCTGTAATTATGTGGCCATCTTCTGTAATTATATTTTTTTCCGACAGAGTTGGCAGTAGGTTGAAATATGACATGAGCTTATCACAAAGGTCATCTTTGGATCTTTGGTCGACATAACTAACTGATCCATCGTCTACCTTTGGCTTATGCCATTCTCGAGTGTTGATCGCGATGTTGTCCCTAACAATAACTCCGCATTGATTTATAAATTTTGTTCTGTTCTTTTTGGGAGCAAGCGGTTCGCCATCTTCACCAATTTCGTCAATCGTGAACCTTTCATGATCGCCCAACCTTTTGCTTGGGCCTCGTTGCTTTCTAGAAGATTGGCTCGATTGGGTCGATCCCGAGGGCTAAAAGAAGAAAGATTCATTAATAAGTGCAATACAAATCAATTAATGCATCTAGTGGTCAACAGAGGCTTAATATATATACCGCGCCGGAATTTGTTACAAATTGTCCTAGCTCCACTCCATCTAGTGATCGGGAGGGCCCTTCGTCTCCTGGTTCTTCAGCTCCATCACCGTAGTCGTTCAAGAATTGTGAGATGAAATCTTCTTCAGCTTCTCCACCGGCATCTTCTCCACCTTCACGAATTATATTAAATATTTGCTCTTCACCGTCGTCTCTGCCGGGGGCGTCCATAGCCAATATTTATCTTCATATACACAATATTCATCAACAATATTTGTTATACACAATATTCAACAATATTCATCTTCTTATACAAAAATGGATACAATAATTTAACACCAATTGATACAATGGATACAATAATTTAACAACAATGGATAAAATAATTTTACACCAATTGATACAATGGATACAATAATTTTACACCAATTGATACAATGGATCCTAAATATCCACTTCATTTTTGACAATCCTAAATTACATTGTTCAAACATTGTCTAAAGAATAGTTAACATTTCTTAAATTTACATTGCCTAAATTTATTATTCATACGCACTGCAAGATCAAAGTGAACTCATGTTTTCAAAAAGACAAATGTAAAATTTAAAGACTACAACTAGTGGGTACATTGAAAAATGTCTTGACCTTTTATAAAACTGAGCAAATATGTTTTATTATCTAACCTTACAACTTGGAACAAGATAAAGTACATAAGAAATATATACAAATTTTTAAATTAATTTCAGAGCTAGAAATTCCTATTTTTTCTAAGACCAGAGCTAATTTCAAATGGCATAATTTATTGGCATAATTTAATTTTAAAATGACATAATTTAGTAATTATCAATATAATGCCATCACAAAACTATCTAATTAGTGCAAGAAGAAAATTATCTAATTAGTGCAACAACCATTTCGAATTGTAACTTTCTGTATGCGAATAGATAGTACATCTAATTATCTAATTAGTGCAAGAAGAAAATCTAAATTCGGATTAAAAATGAGGAATTAGTTATGAATATGAATATGAATTTCCAAAATTTGCATGAATCCGATGATTTCGGGCGCCAGAGAACGCGCCCTCGCGCGCGCTGGATGCGCGCGTTCACGCTGAGCCAAAAGAGGGCGCCGCCGCTAGGATATGGTCACCGGAGGAGCTCCGGCGACGCTCCGCGCGGCGGCGCACGGTGGTGCCCGGCGCGACCACGAAACAGAAGGGGAGGGAGCAAGCAGAAAGGTGCGTGAGCACCAGGAGCTCACCAGGAGGGCAGAGGAGTGGTCGAAGAGGCGAGGCGGGGTCGATCGCGACGGCGAGCACAGCGGACGCAATAATGGTCACCGGCGAGAGGAGGAGCACACGGGAGGGCGGCCGTCCGTGCGGTCGGCGGAGCGCGAGGGCGGCGACCGGGTCGACGACAACGGCGATTCGGCAGATGTCGACGGCGACGGCGCTTCGGAGCAGGAGATCGGGCGACGGCGGTTCGTCGTCTCTGGAGGAGGGGAGGCGGCGCGAGTGGGGAAATTGGGGAAATTTTGGGTGACCTTTAGTCCCGGTTCCTACCACGAACCAGTTTTGGGCCGCCACTCAAAATTCGCGCACGAAGCCCACCTTTAGTCCCGGTGTGTGGTACCAACCAGGACTAAATGGGCTTTTCGAATTTTTTTGATCTAGTTCTTTTTTATTTTTTCTTTTTTATCTATTTGATTTAAATGTTTAATTGTCTATATTTGTAAAAATTATATCTTTATTTGTAAAACTCATATCTATATTTGATATAATTGTTTATTTGTAAAAATCAAATATCTTTAGTTCCTTTTCGAATTGTTTTTTTATCTAGTTCTTTTTCTTTTTTCTGTTTTCTTTTATATCTATTTGATTTACATGTTTAATTGTCTATATTCGTAAAAATTATATCTTTTTTTGTAAAACTCATATCTATATTTGATATAATTGTTTAGTTGTAAAAATCAAATATCTTTAGTTCCTTTTCGAATTGTTTTTTTATCTAGTTCCTTTTTCTTTTTTCTTTTTTCTTTTATATCTATTTGATTTACATGTTTAATTGTCTATATTTGTAAAAATTATATCTGTATCTAGTGTTGGGGTATAAAACTTTTCAGAACTCAGTTAAACAAAATGCTTAATACATTATTACACATCACCAAACAGTTTTCAGAACACAGTTACATAAAAGGTTTAATACATTATTACACATCACCAACATCCCTATCTAGTGTTGGGGTACAATATTTTTTCTTCGTGTGTGTCCCTTTCTTCTGATTGTGTAGTAAACATGGAGAATATTCGTTATTTAACAGGATGCTTGGGTCCATGTTCACTTTGAAGGGCGGAATTTCATCAAACTTATTATTATCTTCTGACATGTCTGTCTTGTCCTCCACTCCCACGATGTTTCTTTTCCCTGAAAGAACTATGTGGCGCTTTGGCTCATCGTATGATGTATTCGCTTGCTTATCTTTTCTTTTTTTCGGTCTGGTAGACATGTCCTTCACATATGAAACCTGAGCCACATCATTGAATAGGACGAATGGTTTGGTGTGGTATCCAAGATTTTTGAGATCCACTGTTGTCATTTGTACTGCGGGTCTACCTTTACCTCGCCTGTCAGGTTGACCCATTTGCACCGAAACAAAGCGACCTTAAAAGAAGGTCCATAGTCAAGTTCCCATATATCCTCTATGTAACCATAATATGTGTCTTTTTGCCCATTGTTGTTTGTTGCATCAAAGCGGACACCACTGTTTTCGTTGGTGCTCTTTATATCTTGGGCGGTCGTGTAAAATGTATTCTCATTTATCTCGTACCCTTGGAAAGTCGATATAGTCGAAGATGGTGACCTGCCCAACAAGTACAGCTGCTCTCCAATAGTGGAGTTATTCATGAGATGTGTGTGCAACCAACCGCCGAAAGTCTCCATGTATTTTCTTTTAATCTAGGAGTCAGTCTGCTCTGGGTTTTGGCAGCGTACAATATCCATGTGTTCCTCGATATACGGAGCCACCAAGCTGGAATTTTGTAGAACAGTGTAGTGTGTTTGAGTGTAAGAATGCCCGTCCATATTTATTATTACTTTATTTCCTAGCGTGCCTTTTTCACTCAGTCTCCCCTCATACCGCGATTGAGGAACACCAATCAGCTTAAGGTCAGGAATAAAGTCAACACAAAACTCAGTGACCTCCTCTGTTCCATAGCCCTTGGATATGCTTCCTTCTGGACTAGCACTGTTATGAACATATTTTTTTAAGACTCTCATGAACCTCTCAAAGGGAAACATATTGTGTAGAAATAGAGGACCGAGAATGGTAATCTCTTCGACTAGGTGAACTAGGAGGTGCGTCATAATATTGAAGAAGGATGGTGGGAACACCAACTCGAAGCTTACAAGACATTGGACCACATCAATCTGTAACCTTTGTAGAATTTCTGGATTGATTACTTTCTAATAAATTGCATTGAGAAATGCACATAGCTTCACAATGGTACTCGAACATTTTTGGGTAGAAGCCCCCTCAATGCAACCGAAAGTAATTGTGTCATAATCACGTGGCAGTCAAGAGACTTTAGGTTTTGGAATTTTTTTCTCTGGCATATTTATTATTCCCTTTATATTCGACGAGAAGCCAGACGGGACCTTCATACTGCTCAGGACTTTAAAAAATATTTCTTCTCTTCTCTGGTAAGAGCGTAGCTGGCAGGACCTTGATACTTCTCTGGATGCAGGCCGTCTCGTTCGTTCATACGTTGGTGGTCCGGTCGTGCTTCCGGTGTATCTTTTGTCTTCCCATACACGCTCAAGAAGCCTAGCAGGTTCACACAAAGATTCTTCGTCACGTGCATCACGTCGATTGCAGAGCGGACCTCTAGTAATTTCCAATAGGGTAGCTCCCAAAATATAGAATTCTTCTTCCACATGGGTGCGTGTCCGTCAGCGTCATTCGGAACAGATAGTCCGCCAGGACCCTTTCCAAAGATTACTTTTAAATCCTTGACCATGCATATATATCATCACCAGTACGGCGGGTAGGCTTCTGCCGGTGATCTGCCTCACCTTTGAAATGCTTGCCTTTCTTTCTTAAAGATGCTGGGAGGAAGAAATCGACGATGCCCCATGTACACATTCTTCTTACATTTATCCAAATATATACTTTCAGTCTCATCTAAGCAGTGTGTGCATGCATTGTATCCCTTGTTTGACTGTCCTGAAATGTTACTGAGAGCAGGCTAATCATTGATGGTTACAAACAACAACGCTCGTAGTTCAAATTCCTCCTGTTTGTGCTCATCCCACACACGTACACCTTCTTCACGCCACAACTGTAAAAGTTCTTCAACTAATGGCCTCAGGTACACATCAATGTCGTTGTCGGGTTGCTTCGGGCCTTAGATAAGCACCGGCATCATAATGAACTTCCGCTTCATGCACAACCAAGGAGGAAGGTTATAGATACATAGAGTCACATGTCAGGTGCTATGACTTCAGCTCTGCTCCCCAAAAGGATTCATGCCATCTGTACTTAGACCAAACCTTAAGTTCCTTGCGTCACCTGCAAAGTCTTGAACTCTCTGTCGATTTTTCTCCACTGCGACCCATCAGTGGGGTGTCTCAACATCACATCTTTCTTACGGTCTTCTTGTGCCATCGCAACAACTTGGCATGCTCTTTGTTTTGGAACAAACGTTTCAACCTGGTATTATTGGAGCATACCACATCACCTTGGCAGGAACCCTCTTCCTGGGGCGCTCGTCCTCAACATCACCAGGGTCATCTCGCTTGATCTTATACCGCAATGCACCGCATACCGGGCATGCATTCAAATTCTCGTACTCCTCACCGCGGTAGAGGATGCAGTCATTAATCATGCATGTATCATCTGCACCTCTAATCCTAGAGGGCAGACAACCTTCTTTGCTTCGTATGTACTCGGGGGCAATTCGTTATCCCTTGGAAGCATCTTCTTTAATATTTTCAGCAACTTTTCAAATCCCTTGTCAGATACACCATTCTTTGCCTTCCATTGCAGCAATTCCAGTGTGATACCCAGCTTTTTCTGGCCATCTTCACAATTTGGGTACAACAATTTTTTGTGATCCTCTAACATGCGCTCTAACTTCAACCTCTCGTTTTCACTTTCGCAGTTTCTTTGTGCGTCAAGAATGGCCCGACGAAGATCATCATCGGGCTCATCAACAATGGCCTCTTCTTCAGCTTCGTCTTCCCCCATTGTAGTACCACCGTGTTCAGGGAACATAGGATAGTTGTCATCATCCTCTTCTTCTTCATTGTCTTCCATTATAACCCCTCTTTCTCCGTGCTTGGTCCAACAATTATAACCGGACATGAAACCGGACTGCAACAGGTGGAAGTGTAGGTTTTTGAGGAAGAGTAATCCTTCGTATTCTTACAGACACTACATGGACAACAAATAAAACCATTCCTTGTTTGCCTCAGCCACACGAAGAAAATTATGCAGGACATTAATGAACTCGGGATGCGTCGATCACCGTACATCCATTGCTGGCTCATCTGCATTATATAAATATATCAAAAACCATTACACTATCATCATGAATAGAGAAGTGACCAAATTAATTAATACAAGTTCATCACATTAAAACCAAAATATAGTAGTGACCAAATGTAATACATAGTTCTCATAAAACATACATTGAAACTAACATACAACTATCTAATACATTTAAATGCAACAACAAATGCGATCAAAATCGCAACTAAGGTAACCATTGATCCAACAACATAATGATACCAAGCCTTTTATTAATTGCATATTTTCTAATCTTTTAATCTTCAAGCGCATTGCATCCATCTTGATCTTGTGATCATCGACGACATCGGCAAGATACAACTCTAATTTCACCTTCTCTTCTTCAATTCTTTTAATTTTTTCTTTCAAATCATCGTTTTCTTTTTCAACTAAATTTAACTTCTCCACAAGAGGGTCGGTTGGAATTTCCAGTTCACATACCTCCTAGACAAAAATATCTATGTCAAGTGTTGGTCGGCATAATTGTCATAAACACGAAATGAATCAAATAGTTATAAAAGATAATATACCACATCCGAATCATAGACCGGACGAGGGCCGAGGGGGACGGATATCAAAACCATGGCACTATACATATAACAAACAATCATACAAGTAAGAAAATTATACAAGTAATAACTATGCATCTAAATCATACAAGTAAGATTTTTTTTTAAAAAAGGATAAAAACAAGAGGCTCACCAAGGTGGTGCCGGCGATGGGACGGCATGGGCGATCGATGACGGTGAGGACGGGGACGGGACGGCACTAAAACCCTCAAATCATACTTTAATTTGAGCTCAAATTGCATATAAAACAAATGAACTCCCTAACTTAGGCATTTCATCAAACACCTAGCTAGCACTAGAAACATGAAATGAGCTAAAATAGCAATTAAATGAGCTAAACTAGCAATGCCGGATGAAAGGATGAAGTTGCTAACCCTTAGATAGATGGGTGCCGCCAATCTTGACAAATCGTGGAGAAAAATGGGGATGAAATCGAGCTCGAGAGAGTAAACGGGGAGAAAAATGGAGATGTGGCTCGAGCAGGAAAATGGAGATGGCTGGCTCGGGGTGGAAGATGATATAGGAGAAACCTTTAGTCTCGGTCCGTATCACGAACCGGTACTAAAGGTCCATCTTTAGTACCGGTTCGTGATACGAACCGGGACTAAAGGGGCTCGTGCTGGCCCCACCTCTGTGGCTGCCTGCCGCAACCCTTTACTCCCGCTTCCTATCACGAACCGGGACTAAAGGTCACCGTCGAATCGGGACTGGGACCGTGCGACGTCCTAGTAGTTTGAACCGGGACTAATGCTCACACTAGTCCCGGTTCCAAATATGGCTGGGACTAATGCTCCGAACGGAAGGCAAGTTTTCTACTAGTGCGGCCGTGGTCGCAAGGTTGTCCGGCCTACTACGGAAGTGCCCCAGACCAGCCATCGTCAACCAAGCGCCAAGACCGGCAAGCTGCCATTGACGGCGCGCAAGGATCCGACAGCCCTGGCATGGTAAGTTTTCTGTGCTCGATCGTGTGCGTTGTAAAAAGTATGAATGTATGATTTAATTCTATTGCCAAGGCTTGCAAGTGATTTCTTTAATTCTTTTGCCAAAAAGTATGTAAATGATGCTCACTAAATATTTTGTGTGATTATTTCGTGTATTCACGCGATCTGTAGTTTTGGACAGAAATTGTATGTAGTTCTTGTGCATGAATATATTCATATTATTCGTAGATTTGAAGAAAATTTGTATTTAGTTCTTTGCATGATTGTATGATTTTGAATAGGAACTAGAGTGTATGAAGTTTGATAGCTCTTTCAGTTTAAATTTGATATGTAATTTGTTCTCTATGTTTTGCTTTGTAGTGATACAACTAGCAACAGCCTAGCTGATGGCCACTCTGATTTGTTAATGACACAACGATGGATGAAGGGGGAATCATTCTGGAGAAAATACTATCGTTTTAGATGATGATAATGGAGAGGAGGTGGAGAAAGAGATTAGTGCTGCTGCTAAACGCAGGCTCACTTCTAAAGTTTGGAAGGAAATGGAGAAGGTGCTGATTCGTGGAGAGTGGAAGGCAGAGTGTAACTATTGTCACACTTTACTTGCTGCAGGGCCAAGGGCTAGAACTAATCATCTTGCCATAATAAGTCATGTACACTTCGGAAGATAAAGACTAGGACTGGCAAAACATTGACCCAATCATCATTGATGTTGAGTGCTCGAGATGATGGAACAGTTGGAGTGGACAGCTACACTTTTGATCAAGCTTATGCTAGAGAACAACTTGCTAACATGTTGGTGTTGCATTACTATCCATTGTCTATGGTGGACCATGTTGGTTTTAGAAGATTTGTTCATGCACTTCAGCCCCTATTCAAGCTCCATACGAGAAATACATATAGGTAAATATGCTATTTATTTTATTCCATTTACTTCTGTTTTATACCCTATTTGCTTGTACTATGTAATACGAAAATAACATATGTCGCTTATTTCATTTGGTAGGAATGACATTGAGGAAAGGTACAATGAAGAAAGACATAAGGCTATCGAGTACATGTTGATGGGCCAATCAAGAGTCGATGTTACCACTGATATGTGGACTGTCGACAAGCAAAAGAAGGGCTATATGGCTGTTACAGCACATTTCATATGAGTCCTTGGTTGCTTGGAATCTTGATGAAAAGATGATGACCGTGACTGTTGACAACTGCACAACAAATGACAAGGCAATTGGGTTGATTGTGGACAAGATAGGGAAGAAAAAGCTCTTGTGTGAAGGCAATAAAGTTCACATACGTTGCTGTGCACATATCCTATATCTTATAGTGAAGGATGGGTTGGATGTATTGAAGTCAGCTATTGATAACGTTCGTGAAAGTGTGGCATATTGGATTACCACAGCTAAGAGGTGGGAGAAGTTTGAGGAGATGGCAAAGTTTTAAAAAGTCAAAATAACAAGAAGGTTGAAACTTGATTGCAAGACTAGGTGGAACTCCACTTTCATAATGTTGGATATTGCTTTACCTTATAGAGTTGTGTTTGAACGTGCAAAACCAGTTGACAAGCAATATGTGTCTCTACCTAGTGATAAAGAATGGCAGTTTGCTATGGATGTTGTAGATAGACTTAGATTGTTCTATGAAATAACCGAGATATTATCGGGAACTGATTATGTGACGGCCAATGTTTACTTTCCTAAGATATGTGAAATTAAAATGAAAATGAGGCAGTGGGCAACTTCTAGAAACCCAATTATCAAGGAAATGGCAGAACAGATGAACATAAAATTTGACAAGTATTGGAAGGACATTCAAGGTCTAATGGGCATAGCACTTCTTGATCCTCGGTACAAGAAGCAGATGTTGGTAGCTTGTTTTGACATGCTTAATGGAGTTGAGCCATCTTCATATGAGATTATGAGTGTATGGAAAAGGTTGATGACATGGTTGCTAGTCTGCATGCATTGATAGAGGAGTATGAATCGGAAGATGATGCATATCATCCCGCTGAAGGTAACGTGATTACTACAACGAAAACTCATGCAATCATGAATGTCTTCCACAATATTGTAGCTCAACAAGCACCTACAGCAGCTAGACTTCAAGGTGAAATTGAGCAGTACTTGAGCGATGCCTTATTGCCTTATGTTGAAAAGTTCAATGTGTTGGATTGGTGGGAGGTTGCTGGAACAAGATATCCAACCTTGAGAAAGGTAGCTAGAGATGTATTTGCTATTCCTGTCACAACTGTTGCTTCAGAATAAGCTTTTAGTACAAGTGGTCGAATAATTAATGAGCATAGGAGCCGTCTTACATCTCATATGTTGGAGGTCTTGATGTGCTCACAAGATTGGCTTAGAAACAAGTTCAAAGGTAATCAAATAGTGCATTTTATTTGCAACCCTTCTTATTTTTCTCGCTGCTCATACTCCTCCATTTTATTTACAGATGCTCATAAAGGAGAAGCTAGCTTCTGGACATGTCTTCAAGACATCCAAGAGGGGATGGAGGTTTGTACTTACGGTTTACCAACAAATCTTTGTGTAATTTAAATATTCAAACTGTCATGTTCTCATGTTTTACAATTTATTTTTCAAACTAGGATTTGGTACTTTGACTTGGAAGAACTTGGAGACTTGCGTTGGTTTGCTTGTTGGAGACTTGGAGAATTGGAGCAATGGTTTGCTGGAGAATTGGAGCAATTTATTAATGTGTGATGAACTTAGTTATATACTTATTGTTGAATTGCGAACTTCTCGAGTTGATTGTGTGATGCCATGTGACTGTTTTGCACTTGTATTGGCTGAAGTTAGAACTATATATTTGTTATGTTTCTATGCACCTTATGTTGGGCTGCAGCCGCTGCATTAATGTTATTTTCATATTACATGTTGTTATTTTCATTCATAATACATAGTATATCATGTTGAGTTTTTGGGTGGGTTTACCGTGGGTTATTAATACCCACGTGGGTGAGGGTATGGTATAAAATTTGTACCCAGACGCGGATGTGGGTGCGGGTGTGGTTAAAATTCAAGGACATGGGTGTGGGTTTGGTCGAGCTCTACCCACACCCAATGGGTGCGGGTGCCATCAGGAGACCAGATACATGCATGCATTGAGAAATCTGCCACCTTACTCGTGATATCATTCTATTAATTACTAAATCCAAAAAATTAAATGATTTAGCTTATAAACAATTAATAGTTATCCGGTTACACCACTAAGTTCGTCTCGACGAGAGATTCAAACCAGCTCTCGTGTTTATAAATTTTAATGATTTTTTTGCCACGCTAGTTGGCAGATTTGTAGTAAACAGTTGCCACGATAATGTACATGGTTACTGAATAAAACTTTACACATTATTAGACATTACAATGATATGCACCACTACGTTACGAGTTTTTTCATCACACCAGTTGCCAGATTATATTACAATGGTTGCCAAATTAGCAATAAACAATTAACATGATAATTGCACATCCTTATCGGATAAACTTTTAGACGTTTTAGACATGAAAATGATATGCATAACTAGAAAATGAGTGTTCGGATATTTTCAAGACCTAAGAGCATCTCCACCGGCACCCCCCAAATATGTGTCCAGCACCCCCAATGGGATCTCAATTGGGAGGTGCCGGACACATGTCCGGCACAATGGAGGGTGCAGCCCACAGCGGCGCACCCCAAAGGCCCGCCCCCAAACCGATCCAAAATTTGAGCAAATGATCAAACATTTTTGTGGGCATACATTTTTTATTGAAACTCCTACATTTTTTGATTCAAACTTAAACTACAACGCGATACAATATTACGAAATGTAAACTAACATTATAACTAAACGGCGCCGCTCGGGCCAGCCTCGTCGTCGTGCGTGGCCTTCTGGCTCTGGGCTAAGTGCGAGCGCACACGCCTCTCCTGCCAGAGCGCGTTCGCCGCTCGGCGCATGGCATCCCGCTCTGCTGCCGCCGCCTCCCTCGCCTGCGCCTGCCTCGCCCGCCGTGCCTGGTTCAACTCCTCGTGGGCCGCCTGCTCAGCGAGCAGCTGGGAGGCCGCATGCTCCAGCTAGCCCCTCCGCCTGGGCGATGAGCTGCTATTGCTCGGGCATCGCCGCCTGGGCGTTGAGATGCTCGTACGCCGCGTGCTTGGCGGCCATGAAGGAGGATTTGAGAGTATTTTGGCTAGCTTTTGGTGGTGGCCGAAACCAAGTCTAGGTATCCAATGGATTATGTTTTATGATTCTTTTTTGGCTTTGCATATTATGATCATTGCTTAAATAAGGTATCTTTAGAATTGTTTTGGGAATTCTCTTGTCTTGACTCAAGAGACTCATTTTGTAAATTTAATGTGAATAATCTTGCTCGTTTTACATAGATTTATCGTGAAGATTTCTCTAATCATGAGCATTGGCATTTATAAGATACATTAGCCTATGAATTGTTCATGCGCAGAGAATTGAATATTTTACAGATGGTCTTTATATTTGAAAAACATATGATGATTTTTACGGTCTATTGTCTCATGTATTTGTCACTGTATACCGGTCCTGAATAAAATAGTTGAAAGTGATTTCTGAACGACAAAGATCATCAAATCGAGTTTCGTATTAATATGCATTTATGCCATTTTTTCTGTTCGCCCTACATCAGATTTTCTAGATCCTCCGTCATTGATGCCATTGCATACATGTATTATATTAGAGGGGATTAGAGCATCTCCACAGGCGCTCCCAATAACGCTCCCAATAAGCCTATTGGGTGTGCCGGCACAAAAATATCCTCACCGGCAGTCCCACTCCGGGCCCTCCGCTTTGGGAGGCAATCGGGAATGCCGCTAACCGCTCCAAGGCGCGCCACGGCGGACCGGGCCACATGTCATGCACTACTGCACCGACGCACGGGGAAGCCAGCCAATCTCACATCAGCTCACATATGAACCGGCACTAGTCACAGAATATCCTGAGAGTGGAACACCGAGAGTGGATCATTGGGCACCGTGGCTAATTCACTCCTAGGATCTTCTGTGGCTATGTCACCCGCGTTGTGTTTGTGTACACATAAGGTTATAATAAATATATTGCACAGAAGATATTGTTAGTTTTTTAATTAAAAGAAAGACAACTGCCGACTAGCATTGAGAGTGTCGGTGGGGAACCCGCTCCAAATAGCCCAACAACCTTTGCCGACGCTTCCAATAGCAATTGTCGGCACATTTACGAGAGTGCCGGTGGAGATACTCTTAGGGTCTGTTCGGTTCTGGGATGGACTAGAATGGAATGGAACCGTTCCATTCTCAAAACTATTCTTGCGTTCGGTTGGAGCGAGAAACGGAATTGGGTGGTTCCACAAAAGGGCATATTCCCTCTAGATGCGGAACCAACCCGTCCGGCCGATTTGGCCGGACGAGGTGGAATGGCACAGTGTCTCCCTCTAATTTAATCAAGTTTAGCTACAATTAATCAAGTTTAGCAATAATTAATCAAGATTAATTATAATTAATATTGATTAGGAATAATTAATCAAGATTAGAAATAATTAATTAAGTTTAGCAATAATTAATCCAATTTAGGAAATAATTAATCGAGTTTAGAATAATTCTATTCTCACTCCATTCCATTCCATTCTCGTCCCATTCCAAAACCGAACACAGGGATGGAACGGTTTCGTGACAATTTTTTGTCCAAACCGAACACATGGATGTTCCGTGACAGTGGAATGGAACCATTCCATTCGGTTCCACAACGGAACACATCCTTAGGGTATGTTCGGTTTTAGAATCGGGTGGAACGGAATGGAAATGGAACGGTTCCATTCCACCGGAATGGAACGGCTCCATCCTCGTGTTTGGTTAGGACCAAAAAATTGTAATGGAATGGTTCTATTTTGTGTTTGGTTGGAGAATTGAAAAGCGGAATGGAATGCCAATATTTGTTAAACATTCTTAATTTGGGTCTAAACATGATTTTTTTTCTCAAAACCAGAGTTGACTAAAAATTAGAGAAACAGCTGCAAAATCAGAGTCACAATCGAAGTCCTGGTCCGTCGCCAATCGCCAATCAACCACAGATCCGGCATCTGGGCGAGCGTCAGGGCGACGGTGGCACACGACAGACCACCAGGACGAGGGGTGGGAGCAGCACGGAGGGAGATGGGCGAGATGGGGCCTAGATCCTGTGGTGGCGAGCGTCAGGGCGGCGGTGGCAAACTGCTGGCTGCCGCCGTCTCGGCTGGTGGTCGCTGCGTCGCGCCTGGATCCCGCCGTGGGTGCTAGTCGCCGCCGCCTCGGTTGGTCGTCGATGCGTCACGCATGGCCGCCGCCGCGCCTGTTGTCCGTGTCCGCCTCGGCTGTTTCTCGCGACGCCGCGGCTGGTGGTCGCCGCCTCGGCTGGTCTGCTGGCCATCGCCGGTGCGCTGGTGGTTGAGAGAGGCGAGGGAGCAGACGAGGGGGCGAGACAGGTCAGTGGATAATTACGCTCGGTTCCATCGGGTGTGCTAATTACGCTCGGTTGCTGCCAAGCCTGTTTTACGATCGATCGGGGGCTATGCATATTGCCCTGTCACTCAGCTCGAGGAGTCGAGGGTCACCACTCCTGGAGCGCATACGTGATACGTTCGTCGCGCGCTGACACACAACATGCCGCCGCGGATGGTGCATGCATCTCCCGGACAGTGCGGCGGCGACGTTCCCGCCGGTGGCGTGCCTACCGCGACGTCTGCCCCGGCAGCCACCGAACAACGCGCGCGGCACCACGTACATCAGCTACCAATACGCACCGCAGTGGTAGCAAGTGCACGTCCCGTCGCGTGTCCGTCCTCTTGGTGGACGTCTGCTTCGGCCCGTGCAGTGGCGGACTGACGGCGGCCATGCATGTGCGTCCGGCCGAGACGTGGCGGCGCCCCTGCCGTCCCCGTTTCCGGCGACTATTTGCGTGGACGGCGAGCTAGCGCAGCACGCAACAACCGTGCATGCATCAGCAAGTATACGTCAAGATGCTCAGATGCGCATGCATCAGTACGTGCGTATCCACCTTCCAGCTGCTGCATCTATCTGGCCCCGATCGACGTATCCTGTTGGCGTCTAGCTAGGTAGGCTTTCACCTAGTCAACTAATACGTCAACAAGTAAAACAGCACGCAGCACTTTAACTATCTCTGTGCCACTACTTCACTTCCCCTTTATTCAATTTTCTACCGCAATGCAATGCATCTTGTCGTGGAACCTCTTGGCTGAACGTGGAAGCCTGTCGGAGACGCTCAACTTGATTGTTTTTCTTCCCACCACGGCCGCCTTTTCGGACCTCAAGTTGATTCCTCCTCCGACCCAACGTCTCTTTCTCTCCGGCGTACGTGGCGATGACGTTGCCGATGGTACTTTAGATAAAGGTCTCTATACGGAGTTGATATTTCTTAGTTACTCCCTCCGTTCCTAAATATAAGATGTTTTAGGTTTTGTCCACATTCACATGTACACAAGTGTATCTAGACACATTTCATGTGTATGTTCACTCACTTTAGTGTGTATGTGGACAACATGTGCAACACCTAAAACATCTTATATTTAGGAACGGAGGGAGTACTTCTCAGCAAGCGTATAGTATAAAATAAAACGTTTATGCGGACTTAAGTCCGGTAAATATGCGAACCTTCTAATTGTACATCTCTAAACTTGAAGTTACACCTAACTTATAACCCTATGTATGCTTAATTGACGGTTTTGCTACATTAATAAATTATTCTAGATGAATAGTAAACGTTAGAGATATAACGAAACCATTATTTGGTTGACTGAAAAATAAATAGTCAATTCATTATGAAAATGTCTAACTTTTCTTTTTTGACGGGAACAACAGTACTCCCTCCGATCCATATTAGTGGGCATAGCTTTGTCTAAATTCATATGTATCTAGTTAAGTATTTAGACTAGATACATGTGTATCTAGACAAAGTTGTGCCCACTAATATGGATCGGAGGTAGTACTTTTTTGTGTATTCTTTATTGATTTTTAACATGAATACAATGCACACAAGATTTGTATAAAAAAGTGAGAAGAAAACGGGGTAAAGAAAATAAAATGAAGCTATTTACCCAAGCTGAAAAGAGACCATATTTATTTTCACCTGTATAAATCTGGTTGTATACCTTTAAAAATAAGGTCATTTAGACTCATCCAGATGGCCCAAGAATTAAAGAATAGTTATCTCCATGAAGAAGGGCTTCCTAATCTTTTGTTTTAATCCACTGATACAATCCAAGTGAGAGAAGTTAGTGACGAGGATGAAGATAACGGCTAGGCCCACGACCCGTCATGAAGAAGGACTCGACATCGAAGCCCAGGGAGGCCCTCAGATTCAATCAATCGACTAGGACCCAAGACCAAACGTCGAGTCCTGCAGGAATCGGAACCGGCGCCGTGACGTCTCTTCATACCCAGGTTACTTAGCCATCGCGACAAGTAAAACATATGATTATGGGGGTTAATACTCTGTAATGATATCCTTTGTAAATTTAGATCTTAAAAACCCCAGTGTTGTAATCCTTCGATGTAAAATCAACCTCGTCGACTATATAAGGCGAGGTCCAAACCAAGATAAACTATCTCGTGTCAATCCCGTTCCTAGAACACCACAGCTATTTTCCCCCACAAATTCTACACCCCTTTCACCTTTCTCTGATGTCGAACCCGAGCTATATGGATACCCTCGGTAACAACCCTCGACAGTTAGCCTGAAAGTTCATACTAGAACAGAGATATCTCCAGCGTACTTGAGCAAAGGGGCAATTGAAGAAGAGGTGGTCTCTTGTTTCTAATCAATTCGAATTGCACAAAACACAGGAATAATCCTCAATAAAGAAACTCTTTCTTCGAAGAAGTTCCCTTGTGTAGCCGATTTTGGAGTAATAATGAGAAGAAGACTCTGTGTTTCTGTTGTCAACGAGACTTTGAGAGTCATTTGAATGCAGATGGAATGGGAGTGGGAAATCGTTGAGTCGTGAAAAACTCATATGTTTTAGCCAATGAGAAGGCATAACACCAGACATCAGACTCCTCATCCCCTGATACGATGACAAAAGATCACTAAAAGTCTGAAATTCTTAATAGGCTTGTTCAGAAAAAGGTAGGTAAAATAAATTATGTGCTTTCTTTTCCCTTTTTTCGTGCTTTTCTCTGTGTTGGTCAGGCTCTCTCTGGGTTGTAACTGAACCTATTTCTTCTCCACTTAATTGAATCGGCAGAACACCTACCTAATTGCTTCAAAAAAAAATTATACCTTTTCTTTTCACTCTTGTGAGCGTGATTCTTGACCTTATACTTAGCTTCTCAAAACCAGCAAGTTTGACACTACAAGTGACTGACTTGTGAATTCATTCCAGCATTTTAGAACAAAAAGGAACATAATAATATAGCTGATCGACCTTCACATGTATATTTGCTCCGGGGACCTCATCTTGTGTTGTAAAGCTGAATCCAGCCATCCAGGGACATGTACATTCGTGATCCTCTGTATCCCGCGGCTTGCTCCGTGATTACGTAGTACGTACTATGTACAGACCGCTCACTCGACCAAGTACTTCCTGTCGCGACCACGTGCGCGTCCTCTTGTGCTACCAGGTAACTCGGCCCCGGCGTACGTACGGTGATAATAGTGATATCACATGATATCATTTCTTAAAATTCGAATTTGTAAGTATAAAAAAATTCTGAAATAAATTTATGGATAATCACAAGATGTGTGTTTATATTTTCTAAAATTTTCAACACCAAATCCGGAGTATACAGAGAAATAAAAAGTCAAATAGTTACACGAATAGTGTCATTATCCGTTTTATCTTTTTTGACACTATTCATGTTTGTTTTGTCTTTTTTTTCTCTGCGTGTATTTTGAATTTGCTTCTAAACATTTAGGGATTGTAAACACTTATCTTGTGAAAACCCATAAATTTGTTTTGGAAATTTTAAAACTTACAAATTTGAATTTTAAGGAATATCATGGTATGAGGGTGAGGTGTGATATCCCTAGATATGCTTCCACGGTGGCAGCTAGGGGTGGCCATGCATTTAGGGCGCGTTTGGTAGCCAGCAGGTGTTTTGCACCTCGTTGGGGGCAGGCTCCAAAGGGCCCTGCCGACCAAATGCAGGCTCTAATCCGTGTTGTTGGGTTTGTTTGGTAGTCTGCAGCAAAGAACATGGCATGGACTTAGCCACTTGTATTGCCTGTTTGGTTACATCAACAGCATGCTCAAATGCAACTAGGCCTGTGTTTGGTGCTATGCAATGTTGCTGCTACGGTAACCTCTTCCAGCTTGTGGTGAGGTTACCAGGCTTAGGAAATACACACAAATGAACATGATCCACATAACATACCAGTACGATAGTTTTAACCAAGTACCATAATCCAGATGCACAAGTAGCTTAAAACAGAACTCAAACAAAGTCTGATCTAACTACTAGGACTAACATTAAGCAGGCCACAATCCACTAGCTTACTCGTCTTCATCTTCGTCTTTCTTGAAGTTCAGTGGGTGCTCAGGGCACTGTCTCACCACCTCACAACCTGTGTTGTCGAAGATAATCACCTTGTACTCCATTCGACCAAGCTTCTTGAACATGACCAGATACCCAAGATCTAAGTTGTGAGCTATGGCGAATGCTGGCCATCCTTTGACGAGGCAAGCTCTTCCATTGGCATCAGCTACGATGATAGTCCAGATGCAGCCTGTGTTCGTCTTGACAGTGATATCACCAGGCACTTCGCCCAAGTAGGGCCTAAAGGCGGCAGGAACTGGGAGGAGTCCAAGTCCAGGTGCTAGCACCACTTTGCGGAAGTGGTTAGGGGAGACTGGGTTCTTGATCCAGCCATGCGTTGCCTTCCTTCTCTTGAAGATGGTGTCAATGTCATCTGTGGTCAGAGGTTCCTTCATCTTCGAATCCTGGTACAAAGATAATGGTCTTAGTAAATTTTGAACATCACGGTTTGTGCAAACTTCTATCATTGTCTAATCCGTGGCCTCAGTTATCACAGAAGCACAAGAGGAGCAGAGCACTTTGCGCAACCAGAAAAGCCAACAAAAGCAAATAGAAGCCACTACGCTTTGTGACTGGTTCCTACTTTTGTTGGACTTATGGTGGAGATGGTTCTGTCTCTGCCCAAACATCATAGGCCATGCGAATTACAGGACAATAAGATGCAATAGTATGCGAACACTCAAAAGATGATCTCTTAGTACCAGCTATGATGCACGGTTAAAGCATTGGCTTCAAAATGCAACACACAATCAAATGCAAAAGAAGTGTTCGTTGGTCTCAGAACATGTAGAGCCATGTTTGCGCTACTGACTAGCTAGCAAAGAAAAGAACAGTCACATCTCATTGTGGTTGCTTCAGACTTTTGCTGGCAGTCAGTAGGTGCCAGCTCTAACACAAATCATCATAGAACTAATGGAGGACGTAAAAGAAATCAACTCATCAGATGCCTCAGTTTCGTAGTATGCAAGTCAATAGTACCAAACCGCATGACAACCAACAAAATCAAGTAGAAGACACGAGTAAAGTTGTGCATGCTTCTTAATTTTGGTGGCTCCCTTGTGGTTACAGTGCGACATCTAACTCACAAATATAAAACCATTCATCATTGGCCAACATTTGACAATTGAAGTCTCATATTTCAAAGCCATCGGTGGACAAAAAGAGTGCCTACAAGAACGAAGTTCAAATAATAGCAATGTGCTTGCAATTACCCTCGGTTCTGTAGACAATCTTCTTGCAACTATGATGGACTAGTTTAATCATCGGCTACCATGAAGAATACTCACGAACACACGAAAAGAAATTTGCCTCATATGAACTAGCAAACAAACATATCAGGGAGACGACTATGTACACGACCAAGTGGTATGCACAACAAATGTGGTTGTACATCGCTCAAGGTCGTGTTCAAAGTCATCTCCTTGCACACGTGTGATGCCACCACTAGTAGGGAAACCCCTACCGCTGGCGGACGGAAATGTGCTACCGCTGGCAGGCGGGCGCCCGCCAGCGATGACTACGCTAGTGGTAACAAATACCGCTGGCGGACGCAAGGGCTGTTACCGCTGGCGGGCAACAAAAGCGCACGCCAGCGGTAGGTTCTACAGCGCTGGCGGGCAACGCGTCCGCGCCTGGTTTGGGGGTCTGGGTGCGCTGTCTGCCAGCGGTAAGCCATTTTGTCCGCCAACGCTATTATTTCGTGATATTATTTTTTTCCAAAAAATCATATTCCAGCGGTATATATATCCAATATAAATACAGTATATTCGGGTACGGGCGACCGAAACAACAGGAATATAGACAATACCACATACAAATGACCAATTTGTTGTTTCATCACATGCATTACAAACCATAATAATAGCCAAGTTGTCATACACGAATACATGTCTCGATAGATTCATACACGGAAGTTTTCCAAATCAACTACTGTCATCTAAACCACAATCACATACAAGAGAATGACGATGAGTAAGAAGGGGATCACGATGAAGTTGGACTTCATTCGGTTCTTCCTCTCTTCCGCAAGCAGGTGATTTAAGTATCTAGCTTCTGTCTCTGCTTTACTGTTGTAACTATTGTGGTTGTTCACGATGATGTTGGACTTCATCCGGTTCTTCCTCTCTTCCTCAAGAAGGTGGTTGAAGTACCTAGCTTCCGCCTCCGCTTTACTCTTGTAGCTTTTGTGGTTGTTGCCTTCGAACTTGTTCACTTGCTTTAGACAGTCTTCCCACTCTTCATAGACTCCTGGAACACGACCTTCGTACACCACATACCACTTCTTCATTTCTCTGTACACAAGACGCATATAAAAGTATAAGCCAAATAAGAGTTGTAAGAAAAAATATGTGTGTACATAAGATAGAAGAAAAACCAAGCAAACGAAAATGATTTGAATTTGTGCCTCATATTTAGGTCGGACACATGCTTCAGGGACGGGGCTAGTGAGCGAAGTAGGATGCACGAGATCTCTGTACTCGTGCATATCACAAGGCTCACTAGCCCTGCCCCTGGATCACACCGAATCACAACATTTTAATCATCGGCATTCTAGAAATGAAGTAGGGTCAACTGAAAAGCATGTCTGCAATAATTAAAAGTAACATAATTAACTAAGCAAGTTGAGCGACTTTCGAAACTAGGCAAGTTAATTTAGGGATATAGTGTACGAACACTGTTGATTGTTGCTCACCCTTATCTTCGGTATCTACGGGAACTGGAAAGCACCATCTAACGAGTTGAATAGTCTGTCATCACCCGAACATCTTATGCGCCTTTCTATCTCGTCGTTAGGTAGTGGCTTAGGGCCGAAGTAGAACTCCCCATAGTCATCTAGGACGTCAGCATGATGATTCGCGCGATCATCTTCTGGATGTAACGAAACTCATCTCTGATAACATAATCAGTGGCGTCCTTTAGTGTTGTGCACCATTTATTGATATCACCAACAAATTGGCATCGTCGTTGAAACTTCAAAAACCATCGCATTTGATAGATGAGGTACCATGACTCCATCCAACTGCTTGAATCCTGCTTGATGCAGGGGAAGTAAACTCTGTGGGAGAATTTATACTTTTCATCATGATCATATGACTTCTTCTTTTTTATAGGGCCGCCCTTTAAGGCGTAGTCACTGAGAGCATCATTCAGAAGCATCTTGATGAAGGTGTAGTCCCTAGTAGTCTTCTCTTAATACCGATCCTCTTTGTCTTGATAACGATCCCCGCTGTCGAGATACAAGGCAGTCGAGTCTTCCATGTCCAACGAGATGAGAGTGCCATTTTCGTTTCCGTGCAAAAATTCACCATTGTAGATGCAAATTCAACAATGGAAATCTATGGAAGCATGTTATGATGGCTAGTAATGACTTACTCAGGAAAATAAGGCAAGAGAAAGTTGCGCTTGGGAACATTCTCGAGGAAGAGATTTCTGAGGTAACGCGTCGCCGCTTTCCTACCCTGTGGGTTGTTCACGAACATTTCTTGCATGTAGTAGGGGTCAACTATCACGATGTTGGGTGTATCCTCCATTTTGATCTGGTGCGCCAATTTGAGCGCAACAAGGCGGACCATGGATGGGTGGAGCGGGAGCATATGGAACATTCTGAAGATATCATCAAATCTCAGAAAGAGCAGGTCTGCGTCATCAGCTTCAGTGAGAAAGCCCAATCCCTTTGGTACCTTTGCAATAAAACCGGGTATGTTGGACCTTTTTCCTGGAGAAGTTTCGTCTCCATAAAAAGAACAAGCTCATGTAGGTCCAACAAATCCCCAGACGACTTTTTGACCAACCAATCCGGCATGATCGATTTAGCCAATTGATGCGTCGTATGCCAGTTCTTGATGGGTATCCTGTCCACAAACCGATTATCAGACCCCTGCTCCGGCCGACTTTTGGAGTCGTCCACATTACGTTTCTTGTATCTTTTTCGTGCCTTCTTAGGCTTGTTCACCGGCTCATCTTCTGGCGTATCACGGTTTTGCAAAATAGGCGTCAAATTGGTGATAGAGTTGCCGTAGCCGTAGCCGATCATGGGGGGAGGCTCTACTTGGCCTCCCTTCATCCAAGTTCCAACGAAATCATGGATGACAGGAAATAGGGAGTGGAACGTCTTTGACAGTGCGTCTTCGATGTACTCCTGCATCGGATCCTCGCTCCGTTCTGAGAACCCCCGGCCTCGTTTTGTCAGCCATATTCGCACTAACGAGAAAAGTCGAACTTAGTATAACGGGAAAATTTCACTTAATTGAGTACTAAGATACCCCATGAGTCTAAGTTTGCCGGAATGTCCGTCGCGACAAACCCGGGCACTCAAATATGTCCTATTTTAGCAAAAGTTCATGTCAAAATTCACAAAAAAAATCGGCATGACCTTTGCTAAAAATAGGACATATGGAGTACCCGAATTTGCTGGAATGGAAACTAATCAACATTCCGGCAATCTCAAGGGCCTCAAGGGTACCTGCAAACATTTTATATTCATCACAACCACCCAAATTTCGCAAATGTCGGCATCTCCGGCCGGTAAGAAACACAACATCACGACCACCACCAAATCACATCCACCACCACCAACATATTCATATGCATCATTCACATCCACCACATTCACATGAATCAATCATATAGGCATTTCAACAAAATATGAGCAAAAAAACAATAGATGCATTTCACCAAACACCTTGTGTCCACGGCGGTCACCGGGTGGGAGGGGAGGGAGGAGGCTGAGGGGGAACTCACCAAGAGGGGCGCGGCGGCATGGAGGAGGAGGCCGAGTCTGGCATCGGGTGGTCGGGGCGGCGGGGTGGACGCGGCGGCGGCGGGGTGGACGCGGCAGCCGCGGGGAGGAGGTGGCGGGGAGGAGGAGGCCGGGGCCGGCGTGGGCGCGGAGGGGCGAGGAGGTTGCGGCGGAGTCGTGGCCGTGGTGGTCGTGGGCGGAGGTGGCGGCGGGGTCGCGGCCGTGGGCGGTCGAGGCCATGGGAGGAGGTGGCGGGGGGGGCGGAGGGGCGAGGAGGAGGTGGCGGGGGGGGGGGGGGGCGCGGAGGGGCGAGGAGGAGGTGGCAGGGGCTGGGTCGACGGCGGCGTGGACGCGGCGGCGGCGGCCGGTTAGGGTTAGAGGAGGAGAGGACGCGGGTGGGGAAATGGGGAAGAGGAGGAGTGGATGTAGGGGTTAGAGGAGCCCCACGTTACCTGGCGGACAGGCGCTTGTGCCCGCCAGCGGTATGGTATTACAGCTGGCGGACAGCCTCCCGTGCCCGCCAGCGGTACTTTTTTTTTTGTTATTTTTTTGATGTTTTTGTTACTCCTTAATATTTTCAAATACAATTGCGCATCTCAAAATACATTTGAAATATTTGTGTCCATTTACAAAATATTTCAAATACATCATGGTTCAAAACATCTCAAATACAAATTTAAAATAACACACGTCTCGCGCTTTTCTCTTAGCGTTTGCGCATCTTCTTGCCTTTTTTTGTCGCAGTTGCATAATTTAGCCCCACATTATGACTTCTTCTTTTGAATGGAAGACCTCCTCTCGTGGGTAGCGTGGTTCTGCTTCTTCTGAATGTGTATGTCGTCTTCTCATCATCTTCATCATCATCTTCAATATTAGGATCACCGAACCGGTCGAAGTCGTCCTCGTTGGCAATTCCATCCATTCCGATGATGTTTCTTTTGCCTCTCCTCACGACCACACACTAGGCTTTGACGGGTCGGTTATGAAGAAGCATTGAGACACGTGCTTAGCCAATACCCATGGCTCATTTTGTGCGGTGACGTTCGTGCTTGATGAAGTGCCGGCTTCGGGTAAAACCATGGTGGTGAAGTATTGGTCTTCTTTTTTGACGGTGGATAACCTAGCCCATCTCACGCGGAACATCGGCACCTTCTCTCCAGAGTAGTTAAGCTCCCAGATCTCCTCTATCCTTCCGTAGTATCTGAACTTCTTGTCACCGACGTAGGATTCCATCGTTACCCCTGAGTTTTGATAGTCAGAAGTTTTGTCCTTTTCCTCCGTGTAGAAAGTGAACCCGTTGATATCATATGCTTGAAACGTCGCGAGGTTGGGGCGGGGCCACGTGATAAGTCGTATAAAATCTACCTTCTGCACAATCCGTTGGCGGAGCGACAAGCTCATCTTTGAACCAACGCAAGAAAGAGGAGTTGTGCTCTCTGATTATTTCACCTTCGGTCTTTTGCCTGCCCTGGTCAATGTACTTCTGCTTAATCGTGCTTTTGTGCTTTTGCACCCAAGGATCGACCATTTCAAGGTGTTGGAGAGCTACTAAGTTTGCCCTGTTAAAGTCGGCCATTCGAAGAGCGAAGCCCACATGTAAGTCCCTCGCACCATTTCTGTGACCTGACCCACCGAACTTGCCAAAGTGCTTGTTAGGGGGCAAACCAACAGGGTTATCAACCTCCAGATGATTCGTGCAGAAAGAGATGCACTCTTCAGTGAGAAAGCCCTGAACGATGCTTCCATCCGGACGGGCCCTGTTACGAACAAATCCTTTTATGACCCCATTCATCCTTTCGAACGCCATCATGTTGTGGAGAAACAACGGTCCGAGATGGATGATATCATCCACGATGTGGACCAACAGATGCACGCAAATGTCAAAGAATGCGGGCGGAAAGTACATCTCAAGCTCGCATAGTATCACAACAATCTCTTCCTGCAGCCTTGAGAGTTGCTTTGCGGTGATTGACTTTCGAGAGATCACGTCAAAGAAGTTACAGAGTCCAAAAAGGGTGTCACGGACGTGCTTGTCCATTATCCCTCGGATCGCAACTGGGAATATTTGTGTCATCATCACGTGACAATCATGAGACTTCATACCGCTGAACTTTTTTTCAGCGGGTCTAAGAATCTGCTTATCAGCCCCGAGTAACCCAAGGCACTTTGACTCCTAGAAGGCACTTGAATCAATTGTTCGATCTCCTTTGGACTAAGAGTGAAGCAAGAGGGGGGCAGTAATAGTCATTCTTCTTAACCCTTTTGGCATCGTGACCGTCCGTCTCCTCATCGTCGACTGGTCGTCATCCCCTTTTGGTGTCCCCCATGAAGCTCTTCCCTGATGTTCATATGTATCAGGTCCTTTCTTGCTTTCGGCCCATCTTTGGTCCTGTCCGACATGTTGAGCACAGTGCCAAACAAACTCTCAAACACATTCTTCGTGATATGCATTAGATCAAGGCAATTTGGCGTACTGTAGATGGGCCAGTATGGCAAGTCCCAAAACACAGACCTCGTCTTCCAAACACCATGCAGCGGTTTTGGCGCCTTTCGCTTCTTTCCCGGCTCAGGACACTCTTCCCAACCATTCAGCAACTCGTAAATTTCATCGCCGCTCCTCTTACGTGGAGGTTCTCGGAGCTCATCTTCACCGTTGAAAAGGTCTCCACGCCTCCTCCATGGGTCTTTATTGCGTAGCCACCTTCGATGTCCTATGTAGACGGTTTTCGAAGAACCGGCTTTCTTAAGCTGGTGGAATGTCGGATCATCCATGCACCTGACGCATCCGTTATGTCCGTGGGACACCTGGCCACCAACGTATGCGCAGCCGGGCAAATCGTGCACCGTACACAACAAGGCAGCTCTCATAGGGAAATACTCTTCTGCGACAGCGTCCCAAGTGGAGACCCCTTCTGGCGCCCATAACGTGTCTAGCTCATCTTTCAGTAGCTTCAGATACAGATTGATGTCGCTGCCTGGTTGTTTCGGCCCTTGAATTAGCATGCTCATGTGTATGTACTTCCTTTTCATGCACAACCGGGGGGAGGTTGTATATCCATACAAACACGGGCCACGTGCTGTGTGTACTGCTCTGGTTGCCAAACGGATTGAGACCGTCGGTGCTCGCACCCAACCTGATGTTCCTTGGTTTTCTCCAAACTCTGCATCGTAATCGTCTAATGCTCTCCACTGGCTTGCATCCGAAGGGTGTGTCAGAATTATCTTTTCACTCCGCTCATCATCTTGCAGCACTGCCGCCCTTCTTTCCGCGTGCCAGCGCATTCGCTTTGCTTCCTTACGATCTGCGAAATATCGCTGCAGACGAGGAATGAGCGGAAAGTACCACACAACTTTGTGAGGGGCTTTTTTCCCTGTCTTGTATCGATCAGCCTTGCACACTGGACATTTGATTTTTTCTTCGTCCTCTTTCCGAAAAATATAGCAGTCGTTCACACACACATGGTACCTCTCGTGCGGTAAATCAAAGGGGCACACGACTTTTTTGGCTTCGTCGCAATTTTGAGGACACGTGTTGCCCTTCGGAAGGATACCGTGCAAGTATTCCAGATTATCGTCGACGCTTTTATCGCTCCATTTGTGTCTTGTCTTCATCTGCAGAACATCAAGCGATACTTTCAAGCGGGACGTATCCGGGTCGCAGCCTGGATACAACGGAGTATTTGAGTCTTTCTCCAATTGCGCCAGCTTAGATTCCCTGTTAGTCGTCTTCTGAAGAAACAGTTCTTTTAGATGAGGGTCCCGCACGACTGAAGTTAGCGGTGTCCGTGTGTCCTCCTCTTCAGCTGGTACCACCTGATCATCATCGTCTTCTTCAACTTGATCATCATGCTGGGGATCAGGCTCTTCGTCTTCTTGCCCCTCGTCGTTATTGTCTTGCTGCCCTTCCTGATCATTTCCTGCCTCCGCACCATCATTTTCATCATCTTCATCATCTTCTATCCAACGAGTGTGGCCATCCATGAAACCACGCCTGAGCAGGTGAGTCAGCAAATCTCCGGTAAATGGGCTGATGCCGCACTCCAATTTGCATGTTCGACACGGACATTGTATGTCTTTGCGTTTATTCCGCAACATGTCTTCCGTCGCGTGTCTCAAGTATGTATTCACGACACGTTCACTCATAATAACCATTATCACCTGCACGTTGTAGAATCAAGACAATAATTAAGCACCATTTTATATTTTATCGGGTTTCATGAAAAAATTCGCCATGACCTTCCTACAAATAGGACCTAAGGAGAGTGCCAAAAGTTGCCAAAACGGAAATGAATCAACATTCCGGCATGCTTTTGGCACCTCATCATTTTTTCACACATCACAACACAAATTCATCCGTCACAACACAATTTTCACACATTCCAAGCCATTTCGCATGGATACGAGCGCATTATCCGACCAAATTTTACATATATGCATTTATATCGATAAAAGATCACCTTATTAAGTTAAACACACTTCAAAATAACCCGGGAGTCGACCGGAGATGAAATCTAGATCTTGAGGTAGGAGTGACTTGAGTGATTTTTTTTGTCAAAGATGGATGTGGGAGAGAGATTTAGTGGGATCTATCAACTAAATAAGTTTTTATTGGCTAAAAGTGATAAATTTGATGGGGGAAAGTAGCCACAAATGAGCAAAACTCGAGCTAGTGAGAGAAGCAAGTGTGAAGTGCAATAATGGAGGAAAGTGGTTGGTGGCCGCACTTATGCCACTTTCCCAGGTTATCGCTGGAGGACACGCACTTTCGTCCGCCAGCGGTAGTTAACTTACTGCTGGCGGGCTGTTTGGCGTGCCCTCCAGCGGTAACCTGGGCTATTTCTTTTTCAGCTGGGCTCAGCCGAGCCAACTACCTCTGGCGGGCACGCCAAACCGTCCGCCAGCGGTAATTTCGGTACCGTTGGCGGGCGCTGATGCCGTCCGCCAGCGGTAGTTAGCCCCGCCTCGTGGCATCTGCCTGATACTACCACTGGCGTGCACGTTAAGACGTCCGCCAGCGGTACGTGAAGCACCCGTGGCGTACTCGGTAAACCGCCCGCCAACGGTAATAGCGCTGGTGGTCGCCCTGGGCCGTCCGCCAGCGGTAGGCTGGTGGCTATAAGCACATTCCTACTAGTGCACTGTGTAATCATCGGCTGTAATACAAGGTTCAGACAAATTTTGGCCTCAGATTTGCATTTTGTCAGAGTAGCGTTGAAAGAGGTGATACTGCTGAACCAAGAACACGGCATAAGCAATGAGTTCTACTAGCACAAGGTTCGGTAATACAACCCCTTTCACAAAGGGCGCGTTTGGTAGCTACAGTTTCATCATAGGCCAGAGAAACATAGATCGGGCATTCTATCATACTCTACAACCATGAATCCAATATGAAGAACACACCAAATTGAAGAACACACCAAATAAATTAGAAGTTACATTCTATGCAACCATGGATCTAGAATGAACCCTAAAACAATGTAGATCTACCGTGCATGTCATAGTACGCTAGTAAATGAAGCCGGATCTACAGATCTATGATGCGTACGAAGCATAGAAGAGCTCGAAATAATCGTACCGCCATTGACGAAGAAATCGGCAAACTCCGGAGGACGCGGTGCTCGCGATGTGACAACGAAGCTCCTCTTTGGCCACGGACGTATCGACGATGCTCGGCCTTCTTCTCCCGCCGAATATGCTCGCCGTTCAGCTAGATGTGCCGGCGGTGAAGCAACCGCCGACGAAGAGAGAGAGGTGAGAGGAGAGGGACTGCAGGAGTGAGTGGGAGAGTGGGAGGTGAGGGAAATAAATGACGCGTGTTCCCGAAGGGACGCGGCGTCTCCCCGTGTACGCCCTCCTACGTCCCCTTGCGCTCCACTCGGTATGGCCCCAGGAAAACAGCCGATTCGGCCGTTCCCGCAGGGCCTGGCCCGAGGGTGCTTTGAGGAGCACGCTAGGCAGGCCCAATGGCAAAAACAAATAACCAAACGCCAGGATGTCGGCCAGGCCAGGCTTGCTGCGACTTACCAAACGCGCCTCTAGCCAACGCGGCTGTGCGTTCTGCCCGTGTTCCTTGAATTAGTGCCGCCCTTTCAACAATCAATTCTTCGAGTCTCTATATAACCGGACACTGAGCCGGACAGTACCGGCAGTACCATATCGAAGTGTTCAAGTGTACGCAGCTGCAGCGTTGGCAGTGGGACGCATCGTTCGATCCGGATTACTACGACGGCAAGATGATGGCAGTGCTCGACACCTTCCGCTCGTCGGCGTGGATCTACCTGACGCCGGTGGCCGCGGCGTGCGCGCCGATCGGGGTGCTGAGGACCTACTTCAACCAGCACCTCCGGCGACCCGTGCGGCGGCTCCTCCCGTTCCTCGACCCTTTCGTCACCATCGACATCGCCGCCAAGCCTGAAGACTACTCCTACTCCTACTACAACAGCAAGGCCAAGTCGAGCGACGCCTACGCGGAGGTGCTGGCGTACCTGAGCGAGGTGTGCTCGCGGGAGGCGCGGGAGCTCCGGGCCGACGGCGCCGACGAGGGCCACGGCTTCGTGCTGAGCCTCCGCGAGGGGCAGGAGGTGGCGGACGAGTTCAAGGGCGTCACCATGTGGTGGTCGGCGGTCGCGGAAGAGAAGTCGTCGTACCGTTCGACGGGCAGGTGCTGCCGCTTGACGTTCCACGAGCGGCATCGGAGGCTCGTCGTCGATGAGTACCTGCCGTATGTCCGCCGCACCGGACAAGAGGTCACGGTCAGCAACCGTCCCCGCAGGCTCTACACCAACAAGAAGCAGGGTGACTACAGTTCGTACGTACTACTACTATCTTGCGACTGCTTGATCTACTTTTCGTTTGGATTTACTACTCCATTCTCTAGGAATCGATTAATTCAATTTCAACTCAAACATGATTAATTGCAGACGAGAAGGAGAGGTTTGGAGCTACATTGACTTCGACCATCCGACCACATTCGACACCCTCGCCATGGATCCAGACGAGAAGAAGAACATCATGGACGACCTCGAAGACTTCCGCAACAACAAGGACTACTACCGCCGCATCGGTAGGGCGTGGAAGCGTGGTTACCTCCTCTTCGGCCCTCCGGGCACCGGAAAATCCACCATGGTCGCCGCCATGGCCAACTACCTCAACTACGATGTCTATGACATCGAGCTGACCACGCTGCAAACCAACTATGACCTCCGAAAGCTCTTCATTGAGACCAAGAGCAAGTCCATAATCGTCATTGAGGACATCGACTGCTCCCTCGACCTGAGCGGCAACCGCGCCACCACGCTGCCTCCGACACAAGATGACGAGGTGGACGACGTCACCAGCGACAAGAAGCGCAGGAGAGGTAGCATGCTCACGCTGTCCGGCCTGCTCAACTTTATCGACGGGCTCTGGTCGGCGCACAGCGGCGAGCGGATCATCGTGTTCACCACAAACCACCTCGACAAGCTGGATCCGGCGTTGATCCGGCGGGGGCGGATGGACAAGCACATCGAGATGTCCTACTGCAGATTCGAGGCCTTCAAGACGCTAGCCAAAAACTACCTCGCCGTTGACGAGCACCCACTGTTCGACACCATCAAGGAGCTGCTGCAGGTGGTTGACATGACTCCGGCCGACGTCGCCGAGTGTATGATGATGTCCGAGCGTGGAGCTCGTGACGCCGACGCTTGTCTAGGGGGTTTGGTACATGAGCTCAAGAAGAAATCGGAGGAGAAGGAGGATCAGAAGAAAGTAGAGGAGCACGAAACAAAGATGACAACCGATGGGGGCAAGGAGATACTACCATCAGAAAATGGGAAGAAGGACAACGCCGAGGAGGATGCGGCAACAAAACCAAATGGCACGGAAGTCATGGCCAACGGTGTAAATGGTGGTCAAAGTTCTGGTGGTTCTTAGGATGATTATTAGCAATCTCCAAATTACTCTGTGGTGATTATTATTCAAACGAGGTTGTGATGCAACAGACTTGCACTAGTAAAAGTTCAGAGACTTTAGTTGGCGGAAAAGGATATTTACTTCTTTGTTCGTATGGTTGTAACGTTTCCTAACTCCTTGCAAGTTGCAAAAGGTATTTGAAATGTGAAGCTACCTCCCAATATATGTTGCTATCTTAAGGCAGGAGTGACCGAGTGAGTTAGTTCTAAAGAAAAGAGCCGAACTGTGATGTTTCAGAGGCATCTAAGACGTCGGTACTACGTATTTTGTTTTCATAAAGAAAGCTTTCTAACTCTGACGTCACATCAAAACGATATAAGCCCAAAATTTTGGCAACCGGTGTCTGCATAACAACTTAACAAGATGCACATAGAACAAACGTACTCAATAAACATTTGCAAAGTTTAATAACATGGAAGACAACATAAAGTGCAGAAGGACTTATCTAAAGACTAAACCACCATCCATGTGTTGTAAGAGCATCTCAAGATGTGCCGCCCGATTTCTCTCCGGACACCCCCCAAATATTGTCTGTTTGGTTGGGTGCGTCTGGACACTTGTCCGGACCGATATGGGCGGGTGCCTCCAATGGCACCTAACCGAACTGACCCCTCTCCATTTTGGCTATTTTTATGCCATTTCGGCCAAATTATTTTTGCAATTTGCTTGCTTCAAGCAAATAAATATCAACAAATTAGAAGCACAAAAATATGCAGGCATATAAATTAAGTTCGGCCACCAATCTGTCACCAAAATCAAGTCTGAGAATACATCCAAGTACCAAAATTATCACAAACACCATTGAATTCAAACACGCCACATAGGCATGAAATGATCGATCAATCAGTGCGAGCAAAATCCGTTCCCGAGCTTGTTCAAACCAAGTATTCGTTTTCTCGCCATGTTGCTTGTGTTGGTTGTCAAGATCCGGGCCTCCTTGGCCATCATTGCACCCCTACTTGCTTTGCATGTGATTCCACTTTGAGCTTATCGTTTGCAACCTTTGCCGCCTAAATCATAAACTTTTCCGCGTCCATGGACATGTTTTGTTTAACCATAGCCATTTTCTCGTCTTGCATCACCTTAAAGCTTGCGAAGCATTCATCCTTTTCTTGCTCCCGTGACTCTCATGATCTCGACCAAGGATCCTTGCAACAACCATGTTGATGATGTTGCCGCACGCATTAATTGCGACGTCTTTTGACTTCTTCCTTCGGGTAGCCGAACTGTCTATGGCTCCCTTCTTGGCCCAAATAAGATCCATCACCATTTGCATGTTTTCTTGTTGTATTTCCGTTATTCATGGATTTTTGGTGCTTGAGTTGTAGCCGAAATTTTCCATTTTGGCATGCTTGGATCCTTAGCCAACAATATGAGGAGGCGAAGGATTTATTTTTGTAGAAAGTCTTGAAAAGAACCATAGCTTCGTCCACCTAAACAAAAACATGGCACATTTCAATATTTGAGGCACATCGAAACAAAAAATTGCCACTGGCAAATTGAATATAGTTAAGACATATTACTTGTGTGTATACCCATGCCATTTTTTGGCATATTGACAATTTTATCATGGAACTCACTAAATTTGCAACATTGTTGGATGGTATCCCACCGGTGTGAAACAGAGTTATTGCCGCGGTCGGTTGTAATCACGTAGGGAGGGTAGCACTTGTAGTAGTTAGGGCTGATTTTTTTTTTAATTTGGTACTGTTTATTACATGTATGTGTAGTATATTTTGTGGTAAAGTCACCACTAGTGAGAAGAGGTGACCCCAATAATGGGCGATGAGCAACCAAATACCCTGTATTTTGCATCTTTGCAGCCCTTTGCCTCATGTGCTGCCAACCAAACACCAGGTATGAAACCACCTCTCGATTCAATGTGGGCAGCCACACGGAATGCACACCGTGGCTCTAGCCATGGCCCAATACACAAATGCCACGTGTGCCATGACGGGTGGAAACGTGAAAAGGAGATGCCATGGACAACCAAACATGCATGCCCTTAATCTCCATGCCATGGAGAACAGGGTTCAAGGTCCAATTGTTTGTGTCAGCCGATTTCGTCCTAGCCTACCCCGTTCGAAAGTTTGCCCGACACCAGCTATGTTCCTGCCCTAACTCCGGTCTTCCGTAGGCGACATTATGTTCTTCACGAAATTGCGCCCTCGGTCACAACCCTTCCTGCGATTCCCGAAAACTGCAAACCATTGTCACACAATCAAGGAAGTTGGAAGGCAAGAAGGGACAAAACTTAACTCGTAACTGATTAATTATACACTCTACTCGATCCATCAATTCATTATTCGCTCGATTGTTTCTATAATTGCCACTGTAGCTCGTTTAGATATTGTCAGCATCATGAAGTTCGATTATAGTACCAGTATTTGTGATGATATCGTTATATGATTTTTTTTTCAAGACATAGGCTCCATTTTGCATTTCAGTCTAGGGGGAGGCAATTTTTGGAGACGTCCTTCTCCTTGACTAGAGGTAGAGGAAAGATGTAAAGAACTCCAATGGCCAGATTAAGATCATGCAAGTTGTTACTCGAGCATAGCACAATGTGGCCATTTGGATTGCCTATCCACTTAACCACATTCCCCAACAAATCCATGTTGCATCACAGAAACTGGCCAAGAAGAGAGGTTCAGGTCGGCGATTTGCAGAGAACTTGCCTGTGCCAAGATGGTTAGGAGGGTGGTTGTACCCCAGCCCACCAGAGTTCAAACCCCAGGTTTGACGCTGGTGTTTCTCATTTAAGGCGGAATATTCTTCAGTGGGAGGCGACGTTCCCGTCGACAGCGAGGCGCCCGTGGTGACTTCGTCAATCTCAAGACTCGATCTGCCGACTCGATTTCTCGGAGGTGCTCATAGAGGTAGGGTGTGCGTGCATGCGTTCATAGGGGTGAGTGTGTGCGCGTGTATATGAGCGTCTGCGTTGTACTGTGTTTCGCAAAAAAAAAAAGGTCGGCGATTTGCATGGACCTTCATAAAGAGAGGTGTACCGTACGTGGTGAAATACGACCAGTAAAACTGTAGGTATGGTGACTGTGGATGCAGAAGACCTAAGTGTCAATGTTGTTATGGCAGGATATAAGTATATTTACATGAAAATTTGATACGGTTACAATTCACCATCACGCACTCTATATCTGGGCACACCATAAATGACAAGTATCTCATCTTCATGTTGTTGTTATGCGCCAATCTTTCGGAAAAGAGATGTCCCTCTTGTCCACATTTTTGTATGGCCCATGTAAGAACCTCTTGCTTGTTTTCTTTGGTCACTCTTGTCTACCTATTGTTATAGTTGCTAGCCCAAAAAAGGAATCACCTCTTCGTCCACGTTTTCGTGCGCCCCACGTCTTTATTATGCCAATCACCTCATGTATGGATTTTGTTTTCTCTCATGGTCTCTTTACCCCATGAAGTCTTGTCGGAGATTAGTGGGTTTAGGCCATAACCCTATGGACCTGCACCCTTTTGGGCCCACAACATCCACAGACTCCCCCGGCGGTAGCCCGCTTCTAGAAGCTGCTTCACCGATCTAGACCTCCCGTGCTGCACCAATGCTTCCAGAAGATTACCTCGTTATGGATTACATTGAAGGAAAGCTACGAGATTAAGACTTAACGTACAAGGCATGAGGAAACTCTAGGCGTACAAGGCTCATACATCTAATCCGGATATATATACCAAAGGATCTCCATCAAGACCTCCACATTCTACACACGCCGAAGCCATGTTACTACAAATATGTAAAACCCTAGTTCTAAACCATAGACACGCCTCTAAAACCTTCGGTCAAGATCATCTATAAACTCGCCGAGGTACCTTTGTACCGATTTTGTAGCCATTTCATGAATAAAGTCTGACGAATCTTCATCTACATTGTCTACGACTCAAACCTGCTGGCCTGCACCGCTTGCCGAATAAATAAATTTACTTCTGATCTTCGGGAGTAAGACCGCCGTGTGATCATGAAAACTATCCTTCGATAATCTAGGGTTTGAAGACAAAAAAATATATCAACGGACACACAAATTACCTCATATTGACAACTAGAAATATACCCCACGTGTTGCGGCGGGAATCTCTCTAAAAATATTTGACCGAAATCTTTCTAAAAAATATTATGTAAATAAAGGGATATAACACGAATGGAATATGAAGTTGCTTATAGAAATATGCAACGTTTCAATTGGTCACAATTGTCGGAAGGCTAAACTTAATTAACGTGTTATTTTTGTATTCGTGATTAAAAACTAGTGATATGGACAATTGTATGATGAAAAGTAGATGACCTAGATAGGTTGCATGCAAAAAAAAATCTTATAATCAATAAATTTGATCAAAATCTCTCTAAAAATATTATGTAAATAAAGGGATATAAGACGAATGGAATATGAAGTTGCTTATAGAAATATGCAACATTCAATTGATCACAATTGTCGGAAGGCTAAACTTAATTGACATGTTATTTTTGTATTGATGATTAAAAACTGGTGATATGAACAATTGTATGATGAAAAGTAGATGACCTGCATAGGTTGCATGCAAAAAAATACTTATCATGAATAAATATTAGTAGGATGACATGGAAAATTGGTTGCTGAAATAGTGAGTGATGTGGTTAATTTGCATGTATCATAAATGATTGTCGGTTTTTTTTATTTGATGATTGAAACTGGTGACGTGGACAATTGTATGGATGAAAAGTAGATGACTTGGATAGGTTGCATGCTAAGAAAATAATGAATGTTAGTGGAATGACATGGACAATTGGTTGGCTAGAATAGTGGGTGATGTGGATAGCTTGCATGTTGAGATAGAAAAATCATAAATGAACTTAGTGGGGTTTTTCTTTATAAGAGGTATAGATAACATATGAAACAAATTGCTTCCTTCACACACAGCTAAGGGGATGGAAAACCTTCACAAAGCCCCTAGAAACCGTGATAATTTGGGTACTCCAGGAAGGGGGGGGGGGGGGAGAGAGAGAGAACATAAGGCAGGATGAGGCTTGGCTGTAGACTGAGAGAGGAAGAGATAGAACAAATGCATGGAGCTGGAGGACGAACTAGAATAGGGGTGATGTGGAGCAAACTGCAAGAGAAATGGTATGATTTACTCAACTGGAATCACTTCCACCGTGACATACTCCGTTCCATATTTTTTAGTGGACTTCTCCCGCGCGCCGACATATAGGCGACATAGACCTCATGTTGTTTTTATGCGCCAATCTTTCAAAAAAAAAGGTGTCCCTCCTTGTCCACATTTTGGTCCACGTATGTGTTATCCTTTAGAATCTCTTGGTTGTTTTATTGGGCTACTTTATGAGTCTTTGTCTACTTGTTGTTGATATCATTGTTAGCCCCAGAAAAGGAATTCCATCTTCGTCCATGTTTCCGTGTGCCCCACGTCTTTGCTATCCCCCCCCCCCCCCCCCCCCCCCCCCCCCATCTCATGTATGGATGTCGTCTTATCTCGAGGTCTCTTTGCCCCCACAGAGTCTATGGTTTGAAGCCAAGGAAAACAAATTTATCCATGCACACACCAATTCCCTCATATTGACAATAACATATGGATTTTTTTTTTTTTGCCTCCTGCTCACACAACTAAGAGGATGAAAAGCCTTCACAAAACGCCTACAAACAGTGATAATTTGCAGAGAGAGAGAGAGAGATATGGCTATAGACCGAGGGAGGAGGAAGTAAAACAAATGCAGAGAACTTGAGTACTAGATAGAGTAGTGGTGATAGAGAGCAAACTGCAAGAAAGATGACATGATTTACTCAATTGTTACCAGTTTCACCTGCGACATACTCCGTTACGCATTTTGATTGAACTTCTCCCGCGCGCCGGGCGTATATTACAGGATACTAGATAGTACAGGAGTCACGAGCCAGACACCTAGGCCACCCATGCTGGCGCACCCCTCCCTAGCACCCAACCACCTGAATAGTCTGCATAGCCTTTCAAAAAAAACCACCTGAATAGTCTGCATTTTAAGTCAACTTTAAACAGTAGAGGAGAGAATTCAAGTATACCATAACCGAAGACAAATGTGGCGGGACGAGAATTCGAGGTTGTTTTCTAAACAATATTGCTCGATCGGGACTACACTGTGTCAACGAGGACTGGTTGATGAAATTAGAAGGGGACGGAATGGGAGAGTCGAGACGTGATTTCCTTTCCCGAGTTGCCTATACCGGTTGGCCTAGCCCAGTTATCACTAGCCCACTCTTCGACGGCTCCACCTACTAATCCCTCCAGGTTCCAGCGATCCAGTCTTCTCCCATGGAACCCTGACCTCGCCGCCGCCCGTACGCTCGGCTCGCACCCCCGGCGGTATGCTCCCTCCACCACCCAGATGTCACGCTGTCTACGCCGGCGGGGCTCGATTCGAGCCCACCATGTCTTAATCACTGATCTCTCTTGCCATTTCTTCAGCAGATCGAGCATCGGCGGCCTCAGCGATGGCGTCGCCGACGCCGAGCAAGCGGTCAGGGCAGGATCCCCCCGGCGCATCCGGCGCGGTCGCGTTGGCCCCCGACGGGCTTTACGAGATCCTGCTGCGGCTGCCGGCCAAGGACCTCTGCCGCCTCCGCGCCGTCTGCCGCTCCTGGCGCTCGCTCACCTCCGACCCGCTCTTCATCAAGGATCACGCGGCACGCCACACGCGCCCGTTCCTCGCGTCGACCTTCGTCGACGACGGCGGGGACGAGTCCTGCGGCGTCAGCATCGTTGACCTCTCCTCCGGCGACGTCGTCAAGCGGATACACACCCGCGACAAGGACGTCAGGTTGCAGCGCACATACCTTGACCGCGTCTGCTTGGTTGGAGGGCGCCACCCCTTGGCCGTCACCGCGCTTGACCCTGCTACCGGCGCTACTCTCGGCCCCTCCCGTGACTTCTCGGAGGAGTATGAGGATTTACTGGAGAGAAGATACGTCTCCATGGATTCATGTGCTTTTGGGAAGGTACCCTCTACAGGAGAGTACAAGGCGTTGCGATTCCTCAATGTTGGCTCACCTGTTGGTTCGCAGCAGCTGCGCGAGGTCATCACCCTTGACGGCAGCAACCATGCACGGTGGAGGCCAAAGCCAGGCCCTCCAGTCTCTCTTCGTTCGAATAACAAGATCACAAGCGTGGTTATTGATGGGGTTGTGTATTTCTTGTTCGGTTATTTTAACCCTGGCATAATTCCGTTTAACCTGGAGACAGAGGAGTGGATGCCAACCCTCAGTGCTCCAGAATCAGTGAGCAGTTATTATAAAGGTGGCAATAGGATTAGTTTCTCTCTGAGCCCTGAAGCCGTGGAGCATCTCTCGATAACCAATTTGAATGGGTTCTTAGTCATGGTGCACCTTGTACATCATGTCTCCATGGACCTATGGTTTCTGATGGATTTTGAGGAAGCTCTCTGGGTTAAGAAGTACAGCATAGGATATCAACGTGACTATCGTTGTGCTTATCCTTTGCTGGTCTTGGATGATGAGAGGATAATCTTTATAATGCAATCAAAGGATACACTTATAAGTTATGATCCAAAAACAGATACTTACACAGATATGTTCCACCTGCAAGATTACAGGTCTATTGGTATTTACACAGGAAGCCTGCTGAGTTAAGAGCGTGGAATTCATTCATGAGGTGTGTTTATACATTTATATTTATTTTTCTCGTATCATAGTGATAACTGGTTTTCCCCGAGGGGTGGAACAATAAGAATTGATGCATTTTAGGGAAAGGATCAGTTAAAAAAAATTAACCATGATGCATGAGGGCTTGCACTATTTATTTTATCTCTTGACTATGTTCACAGTGATTGAAGCTCTAGAAAAAGAAAATATACATCTTGAAATCAAACCTACTGATTTCAGTCTAATATGAAGAAAAATCTTTTAAGAAAATTTCCATGCTTTTGACAAATTTTCCCTTTCTCTTCTACTCCCTCCGTATCAAAAATGTAAGATGTTTTAGATATTTCAATATGGACCACATACGGATTGAAATGAGTGAATCCACACACTAATACATGTCTAGGTACATCCGTATCAGAAAAATGCTCAATATCTAAAACATCTTACATTTTGATACGGATAAAGTATTATACTTCTGAACCAGAGGGCACATTATCACAAGCATTTCCTGATTGTTCGGTGTATTAAATGGTAGATGCATGGGAGGGAGGGAAGCATAACGCTTTCCTTGTATAAGAATTACTATTCAAGATAGAATTGTACTGACTCACAAACCTTTCTTCACATAAACTCATTAAAACCGACTCTTTCCTAATTCAAACTCTTATTTAACATATACTACTAAATACATAGGTGGCTAGGTTCACTGGAAAGGAATTCTAATTTATGTCCTGGCCCCAGGCCAGCAAGGGTTGCTGTCCTTGTCAGTTTTATGCCAAGATAGCAAATGATGAATAATGTTAAACATTAGACTAGGAACAGTACTTTAGAGTTCTGATATAATGGCTCCTGGTCATCACCTCATCGAGGTACTGGGTAGGGAGCATTGAAAGAGAAGTTGTGGCCTCTTAGAGCATCGCCAGTCGCGGCGCCCAAATGGCCGCCCAAACGCCTTCCGGACAGGCCGTTTGGGCGCCGTCCGGACTAGTCGCTAGCTTTGGGCGCTGTCGCTCCCCACTCGTAGCGCCCAAATATTATTCAAATACGAAATTTTGATACGAAAGTGCATACATTTCATTGAAATTTCGTTAAAAACTAACATAATTCATTCAAATTAAAATCTAGACCTAGATCTAGTACGTAGGGTGGCGCGCGGGCACCGGCAGTTGGGGCAGGAGCCGGCCCTTGCGGCGGCGAGCACAGGACCCCGGCGGCAGCCGGAGCAGACGCAGTAGAGGTAGCCGGTGGTCGGCGCAGGAGGCTGGGCGGTGGCGGTGGCGGCGGAGGCTATGTCTGCCTCAATGGTGAGCTGCATGTGGCCGGGATCCCACTCCGGCGTCGGTGGCCAGTCCTCGAAGCCGTCATCATCACCATCAACCTTCTCCGCCTCTTGTTGAGGTTGTGGCGGAGGAGGTTGCACGCGGCCTTGTTCTGATCTTGCGCGACGAGCCTGCTCCGCCGCCTCGTAGCGAACCCTCTCCCTTTCCATGCCCGCCGCGAAGTCCTCGCGGAGGTGTTGGTGAGGACGTCGTCGTCGGAGTCGAACCAGTACGCAGGCGGCTCGCGGGTGATGAAGGAGTGGAGGCGGTAGGCGTGCTCTAACTCGATCTGCTTGTCCCAGTACGCCGAGTTCGGCTCGAACCTGACGTCGTCGATCAGCTCCGGCGGCATGGTCTGCATGCACGAGGCGATGTAGTCGAGGCGCGCCTGGCCGGCGAGCCTTGGTGCAACCAGGACGTGCACTGGGTTTGTCTCCCATCCCTCGGGGAGGCGATTGTTCGCCGGCACCGGCGTGTTGGTGCGGACGAGCTCGCGTGCCTCGGCTTCCGTGAGTACGTTCGCCGGTGGCGGAGGAGGTGGCGGAACGCTGGCAGACGAGCCCGCCTCGTGGTCGTTCCACGATGGCCGGGTCGCGCGGCGAGTGTCACGCAACGCAGTCTGCATAGCCTGATTGTCGCGGCGGCGCGGCGTGCTGTCGTCGCCGCCGGACCTCTTCCTCCGTGGAGCGCCGGGCAGGGGCCATGGCTAGGTTGTGGAGTGGAGGTGTTTGTGGTGGAGATGGCGAGGAACCCGCTCTATATAGCGGCCAGGGAGGCGAACGGATGAGATCGCCTTAACTCCGGCCGGCCAACGGCTCGCCTGCCACACCATTAACGCCGACGCTTCAAAAGGCGTGCTCGCCTGCCGTGGCGCAGACGCTTCCTTGCCGCAGAGAGGTGAAGCGACGCATCGCTGCGCCCGGCTAGGAAACCGAGACGCCGCCCGTCATTAATTTAGCTGACCAGGTCGCTCAGCCTCGTGTCTCACTGACAGGCGTGGCCTGCGCGTCGGAGGCAGACGTGGCGTCGCGTTTCGTTCCGTCCGGGGCCTCCCCAAGTTGAGGGCGTGGGCTAGGCGTGCCGGACACAAAACTGGGCCGCGCCGGACCAAAAACGCGTTTGGGCGGCGCGAGTGGGAGAGAAAATGTGTCCGGCACGCCCCAAAGGGTTTTGGGCGGCCGTTTGGGCGCCGCGAGTGGAGATGCTCTTAGGGAAGGCAGTACATGATTCGAGGAATATGCATATCTCTGATGGTATTTATTTTCTGTGATATATTCTGTAAATTCTTAAGACTATTTTCATGCGTCCATGTAAATTACGAATTTAGTGAAGCCTAGTTTGCATTGTTTTAACTGTATAGCACTGAAAGGCATTATCCACCAAGCACAAGGTTTGGAATAATGTCTTTGCTGCCACTGTGCTTGATGTCTGATATATTTGTTCATTGTTCTTCCAGGCCGAGTATTTCATTGAAGGCGATGCTCCTTCATGGGTTTATTATGTCTTGGCTACTTTGTTGCTTCCTCATTTCTAGATTGACCAAATGGTGTCATTTCATCCAGTTAGAACTTGATACAATAATATACCATTGTTTATTGGTGTCCTCATAGTAAATTTGCAGGTTCGTGACAAGCCTCGTAACTTGCTAGGCATCTTTTGCTGCGTGTACAACTACAAGTATACATCAGCGATTCAGCGTGACCCTGTGCGGTTGTATTTTATGTATGGTACTTTGTCTGGTCGTACTCTTGGTCAACTCAGCGTGAAACTGTCTGTTTGGCTTCATCAAAACCAGTTACCAGTGGCCAACTTCTATATGACATCATTCCCAGACTCTGGTTAATCAGTTAAAAATTTCAGTCTTCTATGTTAGGTGTGCGTGAGCTTGAATGAAGTTACTGTGCAACGTGTTTTAGTTTGTCTGGAGGGGGAAAATGTGCCTTAAAATACGTCGAATTAGAAATTTTGCTTGGGATATTATGAAGTTCCAAATTGATCAAACTGGGTTAATTAGTTTTGTAGTGTTATTCCTGGATTAGCATTCTCTGTGCGCATCATCCAAAGAGGCATTGCTCAGTGCTCACATATAGAAGAAACTTCTGGTTAACATTGTCACATGTTCTTGGGATTAGCGTTGTATGAGAGGTTTGGTGTATGGGCCATCCTTCGGTTGCAATGTAAAAATGTGTTCTTGTAAATTGTCTTTCTATAAAAAATATGGAAAGTTGTGGCGTACTCCCGAAGAAAAAACATTGTCAAGACCGGTTCCTAATTGTAGAGAATAGTAGCCCGCGGTCCCGCACACCGGGGCGGGAGGGGTGGGGGAGAATCCATGATCATGGCAATTTGAACACTAGTCTAAACAGAAATAGGCAAGAAAAAATGGTGGAATTTTATATCCCGCACACATAGAAATAAGGAGATATAGGTCTGTGAGTGGTAGTGTAGTAGTACATGCATGCTACTGTTTAAAACATTTGTTTCCAACGAGTGTATTGAAATTAGAATTTTTGTACTGTGATGGATACACGTAGTGTAGACCAAACTTGACATGGAAGGAGTCTGTTAAGAGAGATATAAGATTGAAATATCACCAAAGAACTAACCATGGACACAGGTGTGTGGAAGCTAGCCTACCCCAACTTAGTTTCAAGGTCTTGTGTGTTTCACCTCTAGCCTACCCAACTTGCTTGGTAATGAAAGGCTTTGTTGTTGTTTGATGGATACACGTAGTGCACTCTTAGGGATTTGTGTAAGGTACCGCTAGCATTAAAATGTTAGTTATGTATCTAGCATTTCTTTCAAAAAAATACTAGTTGAATTTGGCGCGCCGTCACGCCGCGCCCTAGATGATGTACTTAATGATACATTTTGTTGATAGTGTTTTCCTCTGTTTTAGCTAAATAATGTAGGTTGAAAGAAGAAGTGGCATTTTTAATTCATAGAATGGATTTAGCTAAATAGTTGCTATGGTTTGCAGGGAAAAATAAACATGATGCATAGGAGGTTACATATATATCTATAATATTATATGGGGCTACATTAAAGATTGACAAAGGTGATTCATCTGCGGAACACTAAGATTTTCAAAAGCAAAATCTTCGTAATGGCCTGATCAATACGGTGGCCGAAGTTACACTACAAATGTTTAGACTACATCATTCTGGATTGGCAGAGTCTCAGCAAGACATCGATGTGATCAAAGATTGAATAGTATCTCTGCTTAGCTGTTAGAAGCTGTACGCTGAAACTTCTATAAGGGCAACCCTGCATATATTGCTTGAAAAATGTAAGTGATAGGGGTAACCACTCCTGACTCATATCGCAATTAGAAACTTACATAATATAACACCTATAAGGTAAACTCTGTATATATTGGTTAGAAAAAGTAAGCGGTAGGACCGTACTTTCCAAACAATACATCATGCTAAATTCTTGCATATACATATTCTAGCATAAACACGCACATCAGCACATGACGATAAAAGAAAGAACACATAGGAACTATCCGTAGAATGCGCCATAATGTAACATTTTGGTTACTCTCAGCAACCACAGAAATAGTCAGGGCATTATGAGAAATGTTGTGTAGGAAAGCAAGACTATATTAACAAACGAATCAGAAGCCAACACTTATTTTAGGCTAAGCAACAAAATGGTTTGTTTAAAACAATCTGGCAGGAAGCATCATAAAAAATTAGCAACATGGTCGATGTAGCAACATTTTTCTATGTTAAGTCACAGCTATATGTAAATATTTCTCCATGTATATGGAAGCATCAGCTAACTCATATGAACACTAAAAATAAACATTCTGAATCATATTCGTGAGTGGGAAATACATTTTTCTGAATTACAGATCAGGAGTTATTGATTTTATAATTTCTGGACATTTTTATGAAATTTCTGGAAAAGATTAAACTTCTGTCAGTGGGACCCACATGTCAGGGTTTATTAATTCCCGAAATCGTTTTCGTAAATATTAAAATTCTGACAGGCCGGGCCCACAATGACGTTGTGATGACGTCAACAATGGCCGGATCTGCCCTGCTGAGCACGGATGCGACGATTGCGGCCGCGAGGGCGCGTTGGACGCACACGAGTGTGGCGACCAAAAGAGGGTGGCGCCGTGACCAAATGGTCATCGGAGGAGCTCCGGCGACGGCTTCCGCGGCGGCGGACGGTGGCGGCGACACGGCGAACTAGGGGGGGGGGGGGGAGGAGGATGGACAGGAGGTCAATAAGAACCAGAAGCTCACCAGGAGCGTGTTGGAGGGGGTTACAGGAGCTGGGGAAGCCGGTAGGCGGCGAATCGAACGGCGGCGGCGGCGGCCGGAGTCGGGGACGATGCACGATTTATCCGCGATTTCGGGCGTCCCGGCTCGCGTAACTCGCGGAGGAGATAGAGGAGGCGACGGCGGAGCTCTTGGCGGCCTTCTATTCGTCGGGGGAGGCCTTTAACGGCGGCGGTTCGCGTCGGCGCGGCGGCGGCGTCGGACGCACGCGAGAGGGAAGATGCACAAATTTTTGAAAACGCAATTTTTGGAAAACGCGGGGACTTTTCTGCAAAGATATCTTATTCCGGAGGACCGATTACCAATTTTTGGAAAACGCGAGGACTTTTCTGTAAAAAAGTCTGGCACTGTTCAACATTGTTCATCACTGCAGCTGCTACATTGACAGGATCGCTCACAGCTCGCTAAACGGACCGTTTCATATAGTTAGTAATAATAGTAACTATGCCGAATGCACTGTATGCAAAAGCACTTTCCTGGGGTTAATGCAGTGAGAGTTGTTAGAATTGTATTGGATCTTCCTCTGTCAATGTAAGAAATAGGCAGCCGAGGCGATGCTTGATGACAGAGCTTGAAGACGAACTAGAGGAGTGGCGACGCAAAGGAAACTGCAAGAGGTGCACTGTTGTGAATTTTTTAACCTACCGCTAGCATTAGAAATGTAAGTTGTGTATCTACTAACATTTCTTTCAAAAAATTACTCTTCCTAGTACACGATATGCCACCACACTTCCCTGGGTTAATGAAGTGAGAGTTGTTAGAATTACATTGGATCTTCTTGGGACAATTTAAAAATAGACACCCGATGCAATGTTTGATGACAGAGCTTGAAGACGACCTAAAGAAGTGGCGCCTCAAAGGAAACTGCAAGAGAGATGGCCGCCCCTTGGACGATTTACTCATCTTGAAGCAGTTCCACTTGCAAAGTTCTTCGTTTCGCATTTTGAGTGGACTTCTCTGCGCCTACGTCTAGCCGACGTGAAGTTAGAATATACTCCATCCGTTCCAAATTAGATGACTTCCATTTGTGGAACGGAGGGAGTACCTTATTAGACAATATGAGAGTTTGTATGGATTGATTTTTTTTTCAGTCCACGCGAACTCTAATATTTCATAGCTGATGTACATGATGGTAGTGTTTAAAACATTTTGTTTTCGATGTGTGGATTTAAATTAAATTTGAAATGTTTTTTATTCGTGCGTATGTAGACGTATTTAGACACATTTTAGTGTGTACATTCATTCATTTTGTAACGTATCTAGTTAATCTTAAGATATATCTAAAATTCCTTATATTATGAAACGGAGGGAGTATTGTTTAAAAATACTGTCACCCCTCTTTCTTAATGTCGTTCGTTATTATTAAAAAAACTGGCATATAAGTTTTCTTTTAGTACTTCCTCCGTTCTACAATATAAGCCTTTTTAGCTAGCTAAACTAGCTAGCTAAAAAGGCTTACATTATGGAACAGAGGTAGTACCATCTTAGCCAGGAGCGGAGCTGCTTGGGCTTACTTACGACCTAAAAATGCTGTTTTGCATCAGGTTAGAGCACCAGGTGTGCATCAGGCAACCTATTTTTCACAACACACAAGGCCATCTAAGCAGTAGTACGTCACTATATGTACGTGTTCAATGTTTTGGAGGGGCATCAGGGTTACAGTTGCTCCAGCTCCGCCCGGATCTTAGCTGAATATTCATGAGAAAACATCTGAATACAGAAATATAAAAAATCGTATGTACCCCACCAGTCTGGCCCGGCCCTGCCGGTTCGGCCCATTTGACCACTGGTCTGAAGAGGGCCTAGACCCTATGACCAAGCCTCGCTTGCACGGCCGAATCGTCAGCTCGAGCGCCGCCGCCTCCCCCAACAGGCGACGGCCGTAGCCTCCGCACTTCCTTCTGCAACCGCGACCTCACCACTCCGCCGTCGATCACCTCCCGGCGCAGACAACACCCTTCCCTTCCTCGCGTGGCCCTCTCTCCGTCCCAGCGCGCCGGATTAACCTTGTGGCGCAGATGGTGAGCTCTTCTTTTTTAGATGCGCTCATGGTTGTATATGTGATGTTTGTTTACCATTTTACCGGTCTATGCTCTGAGGATTCGTAATTTTAGCTAAATTTACGCGGTTGTTCATCCAATTTAGCGTAGTAGAACGAGGGGGGAAATAGGTTTGTGCATAGTCACTCTTTGGTGCTGTCAGTGTCAAGTTAACCCTATGTGCCATGGTTGTGCTACATTTTCTGCTTTAATAACTCCGTAAGGTGTAACTCATGGAAACAGACTAATAAAATGTCCAGCCTCTAATGGCTAAGCTTCTTGCCCTGGTTATGTTTTTCATGCGGTTTTATTAAGATAAAAAGAGGTTTTGCTACTCTATTGTATTGAGAGTAATGTCAGATTGTGACCAAATAGATAATAGTACAACGCTCTCCGAAGCTTTCTTTGCTATTGTTAGCCACCAATTAAGGATGCAGAGCAATAATTATCTGATTACGGTTATGTATTATGTTGCTTTGTAGCATAAAGATGGTTATAGGGTCTGAGATTCAGTTTTTACTTCAATGCATGAATGTAGAGACGGCACAAAAAGCTCAAGATGTATAGCAACACGATAAATTTAATGTTGTTGATATTTAAATTTTTTGTTTATTTGATATCTGTAGGCTACGCCACTGATAGCAGGACTTGCGGTTGCGGCAACTGCTCTTGCTGGCCGATATAGCATCCAAGCTTGGCAGGCATATAAAGCAAGGCCTGTTGTTCCTAGGCTGCGCAAATTCTATGAAGGTGGCTTTCAACCTACAATGAATCGAAAGGAAGCTGGCTTAATCCTGGGTGTCAGGTGCATATCTTATACCAGCATAATGAATCATCACTTATGTTTTCCTTACTATGCGACTACTCATATGTCTACCATCCCATTCATTGAAATTATGTTGAGCTTATGCACAGACACACATGGAATGGATCTCCTGATTTTGCCCATTCTTATTTGTGCGGAATTTCACCCTGTACAGTGGCCCAATTTGTTGCCCAGTACCCCATAAACAATTGACCCGTCGATGGGATCAGGGATAGTATGGATACTGCAATACAATCTGTAACAACATATATTTTAGGAGGCAGATCGAAGAATCGTGTACTATTTGTAGTTGATACTACACAGTTTTTTTTTGTTTTGGGTTTGATACTACACAGTAGACATGTAGCTAAAGAGTAATATACACAGGAGTAGGGAGTAGGTCTTCGTCTTCAATAGTGCTACCCGTAATCGTGGATTGCAGCCAGGATTCCACTCGCACCTCAGCTGTTCCATGGCCGCCTTCCTCTCAACGTCCTCCTTGAAACAGCGTTCCTCCGAGAAGCCTCCTCTTTCGCCCCGCCGTCAGGTGATCGGGAGGACTTGTACCAAATCGGACCGCAGACTTAACGTCGGAGAAGAAGCCGAGTTCGGGGAGGACTGGCGCTCCAAGGCGAAGGCGACCCCGGTTACGAGCTCCTGCCACCACCGGCTCAAGAGGAGGAGACGGTGTCCATACCACAATCATCCGCCCGCTCCTCCAAGATTGGATCCATGATGATAGCAGCGCCGGCACGCGGTCCTTGAGGGGACGGTGGAGTCCTGGAAGAAAAGAGCGGTGAGTGGGGGAAGTCCCGGGATGTGGTGGTGCTAGGCGGCGGCGGGACTCGTTAGTGGAGGCGGCGATGGAGTAGAACCCTAGTCCACCTGATGTCTCTCTGACAAAAAAAGGGGACTACGGGAGGCAGGTTGTGAGGCGGAGGCAGCCTGCGTGCGAGTGCGACGACGTTGCTGGGCCGTGCCAAGCGGTCATCGCGTGAGGGAGTGATCGAGCGAGCGACGTGCGGGGCGGACCACGAGGGAGGTTACACGAACCACCAACTCCCATTTAATAGTAAAGATTATAAGAAAGCCTCTACGTCTATGAGTAAATACAACAGCTAACGTTGGACATGTCTAAATCGTGATGCAAATTTTGACCATTTAGAGTTGTAGGTGGATTGGTGAGATACAGATAGAGGGATTAGTCTGCCTTGGTTAACCACTAGTTTCACTTCTGCTGTTTGAGGTGCCCAACTAGTACTGAGGGTATAGAAGACAAACTCTATCTTCCTAATTAAATTGATCTTGCCATAACTCTTTCCCTAATTAACTTCTTGCTCATAAGGCAATATCAAACCGACCCTGGGCCTTCTACAGGCTGGTTCGAGGAAGGTGGTGGTTGCGGTTTATGAGGTATGGAACAGGGGTAGAGGTCAGAATGATCGGAGAGGAGCAGATATAAGAGTGACATGTATATCCAAACTATTAGACTGTTGATTTCATGAGACCCGCACAAACCTACTAGTTCTCATTTGATGGGCTTGTTATGGCGTGGTGGGATTCGAATCCAATTCGCATGGATCTTCATTGTTGTACACATAATTTGCATCCTGGCCATCCCGAATTCAGCCAGATAAGGCATTGTCGGTTAAAAATCACCACTAGTGTCTAGTGGCTACATGGTGCAAAGCATATATGATCGCTTTTATGTTTCACCCACAGCCCAATTAGGCAGCATTCAGTTAAAGATTTCCCTGGAAAATTAAGTCCCTTTTTTGCACTGGACTTTTTTCCTTGTTTCACACTTTTTCCAAAAAAATAAATTTTCTTTTCCATCAATAAAATAAAATATACTGTTTGAGGCAGAATTGTCGATTCTTGAGCAGCTACAGATATTTTTTATTTTTCTATCAGGTGTCCATCTTAGTACCAACACACTCAGCGAGGCCTTGACTTTGTCCATCAATTTGTACAGAATGTGCTTGCCCATGTCAGATCGCCATTATTTAATTCGAATAAGTGTCGTCCATTTATGATTCAACAACCTTTTTTAAAATTTTCACAACTTTGATTGGTAATATACAATAGGAGACTGTTATATTCTAGACTTTACTGAGTGTCCCTCTGGGTTTCTTTTGATTCCTTCAGGGAAAGTGCCAACGCCGAGAAGGTAAAAGAGGCACACAAGAAGGTCATGGTTGCCAATCATCCAGACGCTGGCGGGAGCCATTACCTTGCTTCAAAGATCAATGAGGCCAAAGATATTCTGCTAGGGAAGACGAAAGGAGGTGGATCTGCCTTTTGATTATGGACTATTCCTCGTGAAAAAGAACATGAATTTGTCATCTCTAGTCTCAGCACTCTAGCAGGTAGACTAAATCTTGGTTTGCTACCGAAATTCATTGACAAAGAATGTAAGACCTTTTTAGGGCAAGTATTTCGGCATAAAGTTGAAATTAGGAGGGGCCAAATATTTGCATTTTCTGTTTGTAAGTTTCCAGTCACCTTTCCAAGCTACTTGATCAACATTCAACCATTATTTTCTTCACCTCACTCCTGTGGCAGTAATGATTGGTTAAAACTGCACATTTGTAATACTGCTATCTTAGTCTAGCTAAACGGTGTGTAATTTGAAATGACTCGAATTCACACACACACTACAATGCAACATGCCTGTACTGGTATCATAGTCAGCTTTTGGTTCATTCGAGTCAACCAGAGTGGCCTCTAGTTTTCTAGCAAAATCCCAATTGACGTAATAGCGAGACTACATTAAGAGAAACTGAGCAAAAAAATCCAATAGATGTAGTTTCAAAAAAGAGAGCAAGGCCTAAGCAAGAAACCAGTCAAGTCAACATTGGCGGGCCTACTAGTCGTCGTCGTCGACTGCCTCGTCCGCCGCATCCTTCCCCTTTCCTTCCTTCTTCCCCAGCACCTTCTCCTTGGCCTTCTCCAACTCCTCCACCAGCCCGACGAGGCACGAGTCCGCGTCGTCGCCGACACTCTTTGGCGTCAGGTTCTCTGCGACATCCGCTGGCGTCATGTTTGCCTCCGGCAGCAGCGACTCCACGACGTCGAACAGGTGGTGGGACTCCACATCGAGGTAAACCTTAGCGAGGAGCTTGAACGCCTCGAAGCAGCAGTAGGACATCTCAATGTGCTTGTCCATGCGGCCGCGCCGGATCAGAGCAGGGTCCAGCTTCTCGACGTGGTTGGTGGTGAAGACAATGATGCGCTCGCCGCCGCACGCTGACCAGAGCCCGTCGATGAAGTTGAGCACGCCGGAGAGCGTCACCTTGCTACCTCCCACTTCCTTCTCCTCATCCGGCTGCTCGGTGGCGCCGTCCTTCTTGTCGCCGTCGTCTTTGGCCTTCTTTTTCTTCTTGCGCGCGCCGGTGAGGTCGAGGGAGCAGTCGATGTCCTCGATGACGATGATGGACTTGCTGGTGGTCTCGATAAAGAGCTTGCGGAGGTCGGTGTTGGTGCGCACGGAGGTGAGCTCGATGTCGTAGACGTCGTAGTCGAGGTGGTTGGCCATGGCGGCGATCATGGTGGACTTGCCTGTGCCTGGCGGGCCGTAGAGGAGGTAGCCCCGCTTCCACGCCTTGCCCACCCGCGCGTAGTAGTCCTTGCCGTTCCGGAACGCGTCGAGGTCGTCCATGACCTCCTTCTTCTTGGCCGGGTCCATGGCCAGCGTCGCGAACGTCTTGGGGTGCTCGAACACCACGTGGCTCCACACACTTTCCGACCATATCCTAGTGCAACAACATCAGCAAGCAGCAATCTTTGTGGAAATCCATCTAATTAAGCAAAAACGCGATGATAATGGCGATGGATTGGTCGCTGCCTAGGCTTACCCGTCGCCGTCCCAGCCGTCGGCGGACAGGTTGGTGAAGAGCTTGCGCTGGCGGTTCTTAACCATGACGGCGCGGCCCTCCCGGCGGACGTGCGGGAGGTAATCCCCGAGGACGAGCTCCCGGTCGCGCTCCATGAAGAAGAGCCGGTAGAACCGCCGGTCGGCGCGCGCGGCGCGGCCGCCGCCCCAGTAGGACGGCGCGTTGTCCTCCCGCGGCGGGGTGGAGTAGGCGAGCCACCACACTGTGGCTCCCCGGAACGCGTCGGCGACCTCCTCGTTGTCCCCCATGCTGAGCACGAGCGCGTCGACGTCCTTGGCGGTCTCGGCCTTGAGGTGGCGCACACCGCCGGCGGCCGCGCAGGTGGCGCGCTGAAGGTAGGCCTGGACCTCCTTGTAGGCGTCGCTCCGCTTCATGCGGCCCCCGTCGTACTCTGCGATGGTGACGGTGAGGTAAGGGTCGACGATGGCGGCGAGGCGGCGCGCATGGCGGCTGAGGTGGCGACCGATGAACTGCTGCAGCTGCAGGCCCTGTAGGTTGTTCCACAGCACCGTCCACACCACGGCGACCAGGCTCAGGACGATGCCGGAGCTCAGGCTGCTGCTCCATCCAGACGCCTCCATCTCTCACTTTCCTTCTGAACCCAGTCAGCCACTCGTGGCCTTGCAAATGGTAGAGGAGGCACCATGTTAATATAGAGACAAGCAAGAAATAAAATATAGCATTCGCGTTTCTTTGCCAACAAAGGAGGTCATTTTTGGGCGACGCCCGTGCGAACCAGATCGCCGCCGGCGATCCGGTCGATTTCTCGCCTCCGCGGCCGCTCCGGCGGCGGGAGGTCGAGGAATCGACGGATCCCGTGCGTGTACATATCTAGGTTGGTGTAGGGTGCCTGCCGGCGGCGCTGAGGAGTTGGCGGCGTGGTCGGAGAGGCTTTTGGCGGCGGCGTTCCTCTCCTCCGTTCTTGGTGCTCCGGTGGAGGCCGGGGCCGGATCTGCCGTCTTGGGCGCGGTCGCTGCTCCCCGGAGCTGCGGCGTGCTCTTCCCCGAGTTGGTGGTCGTGATGGCGGCGCCTTCTCTTGTCTGGGGGCTTCGGTGGCCTTCACCTCGGTGCTTGGCCGTGCTTTTGCTCAAGATCTTCAGGAGTTTGCTGGTGGGATGCTGCTCTTCGTCGGTGGACGCGGTGGGCTTCGCGGAAGATGGTGGGCGCCTTCGTTCCTGTCTCCGGCGTGAGACGGCGACGGCGCGCTGGCGGCGGCTCGACGCCGATTTCCTTTCATCGCTCAGATTCTGCTGCTTGCGGCAGATGGATCTTGCGGCTCTTCAACAAGGTTGGTCGAGGTGTTTGCTAGGGTTTGTGGTGTGTGTGTTGGATCCGTGTTTCCCGTCTGTGGGGTGGATCTTGCTGGCGTTCGTGCGTGTGTGTTCGATCTGTTCTTGATCTTGTACACGAGCTCCTTTCAAAAAAAAAAAAATTAATCGGTAAGAATACTTTGCTCCAAGGTACTACTCCTACATACTATACAACGCAGTATATATTTTCACGCGGTCTCATGATTCTGTTTCGTATATGTTTTCACATGGTCACATTTTTTTCCCAGATGGATCAGCACTGCAATACATCAGTACATTTGAGCTATGAAAAAAACATTTTTCTTTTCTTACCTGAGCTACGAAAAAAGATGCACATACTCCACTATTACGAAATTCGCTGTTGAAAACAGCCCAATGCTAATAATAATGCAAATTAGAAATCATGTAACTAAAGAAACAGATATGTAGTAGCATGTGACATGTTACTCAGCCGCCATCCATACGTGGTCAAAAGCTTCCTACTCCCTCTGTTCCAAATTAGATGACTTGTATTTGTCTAAAAGTGGATGTATCTAGACATGTTACGAGTTTAGATACATCCATTTTTTGACAAATGGAAGTCATTTAATTTGGAACGGAGGGAGTAGCTACGATCTCTATCTTTACAACAACAACAAAATATCTTGGGTAGTGGCAGCTTTGTGAACAGCGACTCCTTCCGCCGCTGTAGTGAAGATCATGACCCTGTTATGTTAGTACTCGTATAAATACCACGATGGCTAATTTTGGTTAAGAATCGACCAACAAATTGCCGCATCTTCCACATTGTAAGCTTGCAACCACATTGTTGACAACTTAATCTAGTCGTTAGCAAGTAGCTAGGTTCATTTGTTTCAGTCAAATATTCAGTTAGCCGTTGTTTTCAGTTAGGCACGAGCTCGCGATCGTTTTGTGCGTGCCGTGCAAGTAGGAGCTCGGACCCGGTCATGGCGCTCGTGGGATGGCACGAGCTGTAGGCCAGATCGTGGCGCTGAGATAGGATCGATCAAAGGATAAATAACAGAAGAGAAAACCCACGAAAAGTTGCAACGTTTTACGCAACGCAAACACCTGTGTTCATCTCTGTCAGTGAGTTTCAGAGAGCGAATTCTGTCACACATCTATTTTGTCTTTCTATAAAATTTGTGTCTCTATAAAAATATATACATCTTTTCCTATGTCGGATAATCAGTGATCTATAAGAATTGGTTATGTTTAAGAAATATAGTACTAAGAGCATCTCCACGGGCGTCACCTCCCAAATTGTGTCCGCTTTGGGGTGCCAGAAATTTGTTTGGCTAATTCGAAGTTGCTCCCCACACCGGCACCCCAAACAAAAAATAAATGAAATTGCGAATACAAAATGTTTAAATTTTCATTCAAAGTTTGTTATATTTTACAAGGATTTGAATGAAATTTAAATAAAACCGGCCTCGCCGGCGTCCCTAAACCCTAACCCTAACTACTCCTCGCCGAGGTTGTCCCAGTTGACACTCTCGTCGTTGTCGTCATCGAGGTAGATGAGGGTGGAGGAGGACTGGAGGAGGCAGCACGGGAGGTGGATGCGCTGCCGCGCGAGGCCGAGCCTCCGTTGGACGTGCACCAACCTTGGGCAGGCGGGAATCCGGCGGGACGAGGAGCCCATACCGGTAGAGATCCCACGCAGCATCGAGGTCGACGATGCGGCCGTCCCAGATTGCCGAGCTGCCCGCCTCGTAGTTGTTTGCCATTGCGAGCGAAGGCGAAGGCGAGGTTGGGATGCAGGTGAGGTTTGAGACGGGGATGCAGGCGAGGTGTGTGCGGCGTTGTGAGGCGTGGGGAGGATTTATATCCGCGGCGAGGTGAGCGGTGCGCCTGCATCTGCACCGGCGTAAATGCATTGCGTGGGAACGCCGGCGCGTGGACTAACGCGTACGCTGACGCAGGCGTTAATGCGACACGTGCTGCCGTCTCGTCGCATCGCCTTCCACCCCGTCGCGTCGTTTTGAAAACCGCTCTGGCGAGTGCGCCACTCTATGCATCGATGCTAAACAAAGGCGCCAGTAATTTCGTAGGATCTGCCGAAACTGTTAGGATTCTTTTTCCTTAGTGTCTCCATTTTAGCGCCGCGTTGTACATGTTTCGGTTGTATCTGCCCATGCATGAGGAGTCCCAAAACCGTATTTGGATTTTGGTCACAACGGAACAACAAATCACACGGTGATGGCAAACAAAGCACAAGCCGTCCAACTGAACTTCAGTTACTGAAGCATGGCACGTCTGACGTGGCTGGAAACCAAGACACTCCCTCGCCTTCTCGCGGAGCCAAAGGCCTTGTAGGTGGACAGGCTGGAGGACGGCCGGGGTAGGTGGCCATCGGAATGTGAGATCCACGGGTAGAATAGTACAGTATCTGTAGATGGCAGAGTCCATCCACGTTGTTAACCCATGCATGAGGAGTCCCAAAACCGTATTTGGATTTTGGGCTGATCCGTGCCTGGCCAATGGTCACAACGGAACGACAAATCACACGGTGATGGCAGACAAAGCACAGGCCGTCCAAGTGAAGCATGGCACGTCTGACGTGGCTCGAAACCAAGACACTCCCTCGCCTTCTCGCGGAACCTTGTAGGTGGACTGGAGGACGGGGTAGGTACAGTACAGTACAGTAGTGTCTGCAGATGGCAGAGTCCATCCACGTTGTTGACCCATGCCAGCCACGTGCTACGGCAACGGCAGCATCCGCCGACTTGGACCTAGAATCCGGCGAAAGCCGTGGGTTCGATTGGACATTTCTCCCGACTGCACGTTGCCGCTGATGAGTCAGTCCGATTGGTTACCTGCAGCCATCCCGTGTCCGTGTGTGTGCAGGTGCAGCGATGCGCAACCAAAGGGCATGTTTGGTAGGCTGCATCACTTTCTCGTTGTACTGGGGCAGGCTTCAGGGGGCAGTACTGAGTAGAGCCACCCCTAAAACCATGTTGTGCTTGTTGTTTGGTTGCCTGCATCAAAAAACGAGAGCTCTCTTCGTGCAACACAACCAAACAACGAGCTTTTGTTTAGGGGCTGTTTGGTAGGCTGCAGCCCTTGGGCCAAAGTTGGTGGGCACTGAAAACAAGAGCATCTTTGACCCATTTGCATGCAACCAAACAAACTGGGCCTCAGGTTGTGGCTCAACCGGTTTTCAAAGCACCGCTCATGTAGGATTTTAGGAACGGCCGATTCGGTAATTCTTTTGGGGCCAGGCCCAACCGCTTCTTGATGCTGCCTTGTTTTCAGTGTAGCTCGCATAGCTCTCTCACAGCCCATGCAGGAAGCCGCCAAACCAAACAGCGTGCTCTGCATGTGTGCAAACGTACCAACCACCATACAGCCAACCAAACGAAGCGCTGGACTCGAATATTGGGTTGGCTCGCTGGGGCACTGCGCGTTCTCGTCGCTGGGCCAGGCCCTGAGTCTGCAGCCTACCAAACAGCCCCTTACCGATTCGGTTAGTCTCACCATTTGCTTATAGGTGTACTTACCTCTCACTATGAAGTAGCGGTAGAACGGCGAGCATGACCACGATGCGAGCGGCGGCGGCGGAGGTAGCCTGTCTGCGAGCGGCGGCAAGCAGACGGCATGGCGGCAAAGCTGGACGGTGAGAAGATGGCATGGCGGCTGTGAGAGCTCGGCGAGTTAGAGCAGAGGTTGAAGAACAGGAATAGACCAAGGATAGTCTAAATACGCATCCGCCGGCGGGGGCACCTACTGCACCTACGAAGCTCGACGACGACGACACGACATGCCGATGGCAGAGTTCGACGAAGACGAGCAAGAGCAGAGGTTGAAGACACGTACAACAAGAACAGTCTAAATACGCATCGTACAATGCCAGATCTATCCATCTACAAGCAACAAAACACAAAACTTAAAACACGATAGTTGTGCAGAATGACGAGATGAAGCTACTCCTCAAAGAAAATCGCAAACGGTCAACTGTGTGCGATGAGATCTTCAAAATTCGTCCAAAAAAACTTCGAGCAAGAACACGAAATTAGGTCCACACGGTTAACAAAAACTCGAACTGATTCCCGGAATGAAACCGCATCATCAAAGCGCATCGTTTTAATATACACCTTATTTTAAACCGAGCAGTGTATCAGTGATTAGAAGGGGTGAGATTAGTTAAGCTGAGGGAGAGTAAGCTGAAGCACAGACTCACCTACCATCGTGCATGGGAGCGAACGATTTTGCAGTTGGCCAGCATGGCCACGAAAAAACGGCCGATTCGGCCGTTGTCACTGGGCCTGGCCCGAGCCTGCTTTAAGAAGCGCGCTATGCAAAAATTGGGCTGCAGGCAAGCAAACAACCAGGCTGGTTCTGCAGCCAGCGGGCCTGGCCCGGCTGGCTGCAGGCTACCAAACGCGCCCAAAGCTGCGGTTGCATTGCAGCAGCGAGACCGAAAGCGGGGCAGAGGGATCTCCAACTCCAAGTCACATGTGTAGCTACTGCTGGAAATAGGTAATTCTGAAATCAACCATCCAGCTTTGCCGGCAGAGAAAAATGTAAGAAGTCCATTTTAAATCTCCATCGGCACTACCGGAAATTTGTGCGGCACCTCCCAAGTTGTGTCCGCTTTGGGGTGCCGGATACTTGTCCGGTCAAATCTGGGGTGCTTAGGTGCATGTGTGGCCATTTTTCGTATTCAGCACCCCAATAGACATTTGGGTGCGCTTTAAGGGTGCCGCCAGAGATGTTCTAACCTCAAAGTTTAAATTCTGTAAGTTGGCACATCGAATTCTTTAGAGGCCTTTCACCAATTCGACATGGGTAGCCTTTCTCTTTCAACGTTGCGCCACTCGCATTGGCGTCTCTCCCTGTATACGATCTCTCTGTGATTATTAAGGGCTGGAGGTTGTGCCGGCGTGGAAAGGCCCTACTTTCTTCAGAGAAGAGTTAAACAACTATTTTGATGCTATTCGACCGTCGGCCCCACAAATGAGGTGACGGTCGCTTTCCAGGCTGCTTCGATCGACTCGATACTCCGCGTTGCCATCTCCATGTACTACCGTATTTAACGGAGTCACTTTCATCTTCCACCTTTTGAAGCACAACAACATCAAGAATGCTTTACTTCATCTACTACATCTCAATCTGGTCCTCCTTTCTGGCCATAAATTAATAGCCTCCGCGTCACAAGGACGATGAAAACATACTTAACAGCCCATCTCATACTCATTTATCTACTTTGAACCATAGTGATCCACATTGTCTACTTCTCTTCCACGCAAAATATGACACCCAACTACTGATGACAAGTCATTCGACTCAACATTCTCAGTACTCAATTTTTTAACAGCATATTGTGATTCATACTCGGTGGCATATGTTTCACCTATCCATGCATAAAAGACAGAGGTATAACGATCTTGATCTCCTATAATAATCCCTTGAAAATTTGTGGTATGAAACTCAAACATATTTACAACGCTGTTACCCCTATATGATATCTGACAATTCCTTATTCTACACCACCAAATGCTAAAAAGCAAAATGAGGAATCAGTAGAAGTCCAGCACTCCTGAGATGGTGATCATAGGGTCGATCGGCACTCGTTTCGCCTTTCCTTCTGAAACTAACTTCGGCAATTCGTTTGCATCCTTTGCTGCAACACCAGGGGCTGTCCAAAGAGTAACATGTGGCCAATCGTTCCTGGAATTTACCTTCTCACCATTTACTGTTCCAAGCTGGGCCTCAAGAGCAGCCATCTTATCGGTGTAGAGGAAGGCGCTAAAGGATACAGGGACTTCCTGGTTCTGGTAGACTCCATAGCTAGCAACTGCAGCTACACCATGGGCTCTTTTGTGGGCAAGGGTGACATGAGCCTTGCTCAGGTTATCCTCCACTTTTATGCCGTTGAGAAAGTTGTTGACATCACTGTCATTCTCGCCCAACTGTTACAGTTATGCAATGCAAATGGTTAAGATTGGAGCATCAGCCATGACTGCTTCATGGCGAGAAAACCAAGCAGCAGCAGCAGCCAAATGACAGCAAGACTAAGTACTGGGAAAGACTACAGAGAACACAAAAAGTCCATACTTCTTTAGGACTGAGTTATAGTTCTTACCTTTCTGAGAAGGCCCAATATATCTGCCTGGGGTACGGTAACAGCAGCAAAAACAATATTCCCAAACCTCCGCTTCGCAGTATCCGGTGTTTTGATATCACCTGTCGCAACAGCCTTTAACTGTTCCAGTACTTCTTTCACCGCAACCTCAAACGGAACCTGGTAATTGTGAACATTGTAATGCATCATCTGTTTCTGTGCAGTGAAAATGTAATGTCACAGCAACCAGCTTTTTATTGTTCCAGAGCATTCCACACCACAACCCTCTAGTTAAATGACATCGTTTATAAATTAGAGTGTATATCCATCACTATTGCTGAATCAGAGAAAGTAAATATTTATAACTAATATTGTGATTCCACTCCCATATATTGGCAACAGGGCAAAGTGCCTTTTTGACAATTGATCGGCAGTACCTTCCTTCGGCTTAAGCTTATAAGTCTTTATTATTATTTGCTTAACAGTGAGAGCGAGTGTTGCAAGACCACCACAGAATTCTTTTGAAGTCGACATCCTTAGACTGCAGTATTTTGTACTCCCTCTTTGCCAAAATGTAGTGCATATTAGTTTTAGTCGAAGTCAAATTTCGTAAAGTCTAATCAAATATGTAGGAAACTATATTAACATCTACACCATCAAAGCAATGTTATTAGAACCATCATGAAATATAATTTCATATTATATGTGTTTGCCGTTGTAGACATTGATATATTTTCCTACATGCTCGGTCAAACTTTATGAAGTTTGACTTTGACTAAAACTAATATGCACTACATTTTGGCAAAAAGGGGATAGGTTTAAATGGCCCAAATTTCAAAAGTCGCTCGACCAGACACTGGTTTATAACCACTCTCGTTGATTCCTTAACAGAACATAGATTTTTAATCATCAACAAAATGAAACAAGGTTACCTGAATGGAGGTAAGATAATTAGCATTCCCCAACAAGATCGCACGCAGCTTTTTCTCCCACTTTGCCCATTCTTGAGCATATGAACCTTTTGATGGTTCCGCTCTGATTTGATATATTTGTGAAAAACAATCAGCATATAAATAATCATGAATTTAAAAAATGTAGCACTAATTTTGTACTAAAAGAAGAGGAAACAACATGAAAAACTGTTAACACTTAACAGTCATACCTTCCATGCCTGCTTTGATGCAGTTTGAATAAGCTGATTCCCTCATCCAAGATACCCTTCACATCACCAGGCAACGGGGCTCTGCATGAAAAGCCAAGCAGCAATTCAGTGGATACACGTACAGCAGACCAACATGAGTCATACTGTACAAAGAGGACACAAAAATAAAGACAGCCTCATCATGACGTGCTTTCTCTGGCGCATGATATGAGATACTTGTAACAAGTGTACTTGAACAAGTCTTCCTAGATTTTTTTTTTCAAGTGAAAATAAATTAAATGTACTGCTGAACTAACATGGTATTTTAGAGTCATAGGAATACAAGATGTATAACCCAACCATATAAAAAGAATGGAAGAACCATTACAAGAATATAAGAAACATGACATTAGATAAAACATTGGCAGAAATAGTATAAAATGTAAGAGTGTAATTTTACCTACATAAATAAAAAGAATGGAAGAAACAGGACATTTGATAAAACATTGGCAGGAATAGTATAACAATGTAAGAGTATAATTTTACCTATCTGGTTTTAGGAGAGGCATCTTGATCAAGGAGCCAAAACGCTCATACAACTCACTTTCGAATTCTCTTCGACTCTGAAATTTGTTTCTTAAATGAACATTGATAATTCGGTATAATCCAGCAGGAGCTGAAACAGTTATTCATGAAATGACATACCTTGCCATCATAGAGGTGGTAAAACATTAGCAAAACATAGCCAGGATGTGGTGATGCTTTGTCCAGATTTCCCTTTATAAAATGTAGAGACAATTAAGAATGTATAACACTGAGTATCAACAAACTTGTGTAAGAGTACATGTCCTATACATACCGGATGATTGACCCGTTGGAGTACACGAAACATGAAAACAGCAAGAGCTTCAAGAGAAAAGGGGTTTGAATCGGTGCCTAGTAAATTCAAGGAACAGGACGGAAATCATGAAACTTGATTATACAAGAACAGAGGCATAACCAATGGTAAAAATAGATGAAGGCGATAAAAAATGTAATAGCCATTCTAGAATCTGCAAAATCCCCTAGCTGGATGAAATGGAACCTGAGCCCCTATTGCAGCAAGTCAGATTATCAAAGTAGTAACAGGATTTTGGAGTCCATGTGATCTCTAACTTGACAGCTCCAGATTATTATTTAAGTGTACTGTGTCATATTTCTAGCACAATTCAAACAGATGCCAAAGTTCCAATTAAAAGCAATTTGATGTTTCTTGTGAAGTGAAATATATAAACTCAAGACAATGAAATGGTGTAAATTAATGAAGTATAGCTTACCTTCAGAATCAGGAATAACAGGAACAGCGGCAGCCTTTGTGGTCCCACACATATCCTCAATCTGGAATAAAGATATACCAGTTAAGTTCTTTCTGTATTGTTAAAACTAACTTACGAGGGGAAACAAGGGTTATTCTAAATGGTTATCTTGCCTGCCGCCACACTTCTTCATTTGGCGCATTTTTATCAGCGAGAGTTATTCTAAATGGTTTCTTTTTCCGCTCATCAGCAACCTTTTGCCAATATCTTCCTGCAAGTACAAACGGGTAAGCAAAATAGTCAGAATAAGCAACGTATTAGTTTGGCCGAAATATAACAAAACCATTCCAGAAGCATAGGCAGTGACGCAAATTTTGCAGCAATATGCCAAAAAACCGACACTGATTTATACTGGTAAATTATAATGTGAGTATGGATGTTCTTTCAGTTTGTTCCTCTTCAACACATTTCCAAGAAACTGCATCTTAGCAGGGTTCTTAGTACAGTTTGTTTGAACAGAGTAGCCTATAATGAAGAATGGAGAAGTCGTCCTATCTGGCCCTTGATACATGGGATCTGGATTTCATTTATGCCCAAGAGAACCCCTCGGCCCCTCGACCTTGGTAACACAGACCCAATGTCCTGTGCCACTGACAGGTGAGTTGGAACTCATGACATCAATGAATTGTTTATCTTTCTTTTGTCTACTCAAAATGGTGAGTTCGAAACTAGGGCCTTGAACTCGAGGACAAAAATGGGACGTCAAGCCTTGCAATAACATATACTCCCTCCGTTCCTAAATATAAGATGTTTTAACTTTTTTCCAGATTCACGTGTATCTACATGTATCTAGACACGTTTGTGTATTTGTTCACTCATTTCAGTCCGCATATAGACAACATGTGCAATGGCTAAAACATCTTATACTTAGGAATGGAGGGAGTAGTAATAACTTAAATGTGGAAAGTATGTTACCTACTTGACATGAAATGCTACTACTATATAATTCTTGAAGATAAATATTTCGGTAAAAGCAAGGCATATGACCTTCTATTGCAGAAAAGTATACAATATCTTTTTCGGAGCAAACCACACACCGATAAATAAATTATAGCATAGTCATAGAGAAGAAGCCAAGAAGGTACAGTTGGGATAAGTGACTATATGCTACCAGAATACGTATATATCTTATGTTTTCATAAGCACTAGTAAACTGCACTATCGAATGCATCCACTCTCTTTCTGTTTGCACTTTGCAGGAGAGGATCTAAGAACAAGATGGATCCAATGAAAATAGCTTGTATATAATTTTTCTTTATATCAATGCTTCGAACTCAAAGAGCTCTGCATTTTCTCAACAAAAGAAACTAGAGAATATTGCCAAATGTTCCATACCTTTAATAAGATCTCCCATCAAACTATGAACAGGGCGATTATCACCAAGGCCACCAGGCGTGTTTAATATTTCCTTACATAGAGCAGATTTTGCACAGCCAGGTATACCTGAAAGAAGAATAAACACGACGAGGAACAAAAGAACATAATGAGGAATAGTAATCCAGAAATAACGGAATTTGGCGGTGGAAATAGTTTATCAAAGACTACTTCAGATGTGAAGATGATGATTGACAGGAATTATCAGGGTGAATGAAGCTATGGAGGTCATAATTAGAAGGTCAAAACAGAATTTTCATACAAATTTGATCACATGACCACGTTTGCTAAGAGAAACATTGACTTGATCTAGGAAATGAAGAAATGAAATGAACCGAACGTTGTATGCATGCATGTAGATAGTAGATACAAGAGGTACACTATACGAATAAATAACACATAATAGCAAGATTGGACGTGTGAGTGGGTACATAAAAAAACATAAATAGATCTACATTTTATGAAGGAGATTGTACCAAAATGGTAGAGACCACACACCATTACCACAGACAACAAGCTTTGTCACGCTAGACTATTGAGGTATACTGACACCAACATCTCGAACAGCAGTAAATATTCTCAGTATCTTGATTGTTAGAATAACCGAGTAACAATTCAAAATCAAGAATGCTTATTGATATAACTCTCGGAATCTCTTAACAGAAATCAAATTTACCAGGAAAGAAGACAATAAGGCCCTCAGTTTTCGAAACAACATCCAGGGATGTCGATGTAGGACTAGAAGGAGCTGCCCCATGTTCTGGCTGAAGATCACCCTCTTCATCTCTTTGTGCATCAAGTATGGCCAAGAAATTTTCTGTTTGAACCAAGTCACCAGCAGCCCCTATCAAAGCCTGGTTTGCAGGGCTGCGTTTAGCATATTGTTCAAGGAATGGCTCTGCTTCACTAAGGTATGTCGACGATAACAGTGGCTTATTCCCACACTTCCTTTTGATGTGGACAGCCCTGCATGGGTAAACCAATTGAATTTGTAAGGAACTCAAAGCTAACATGCTATGAAAAGAGAAGTTCAAAATATACCATTCGTCCAACATTTTGGTAAGCTCTTTCTGTTTACTTGCCGATGTTCCCCAAATCTTCATTTGCCTGTTAGCACATTCAGGAATTTAATATCAGGGGCAGCACTGTTTATACTTTTGAACCAAAACTGTAGGTGAGGCCCTGACAGTAAAATTTTATTTAAAAAAGAGATGCGTATAAGTGAGTATTTATGGGAAAAGAGAGGGAATATAAGGGGAGAATAAGGCGGGAAGCTGACAGATAAACTACAGGGGCGGGGGGTGGGGAGCAAAGCTAGGCGGGTTCTAGAGGTGCCCAAAGCTCCTCATTCATCCTAAAGGAACGAAGAACCATGTAGTAGTCACAACAATTGATATGACTAGAATCTTCAATGATGAATTCATTATTTTTTAGAAGGAAAATTCTTAAATTTCACAAAGTTATTGACATTTCTGTGGCCCTGCTTTATAGATAGTGACATTATTAACTGGCTTAAAATCTGGACGGTGCATTAAAACTGTTTTCCAATATTACACAAATTATGGAGAAGCCTAAACTAAACCTTTTAAACAAGCAATTTTAAAGTTAGCAAAGCACTTATTGTCTCAGTTCTCATTGATATCCTAATCAGTTGCTGAAAGAGATGCGGTGAAAAGCTGAAGCTTGAGATGAAGATTGGCATACACAACATACCTCAGGTAATAAGTTCTATAAGCAGATGGGCCATCTTTGAAAAGGGTGGACAGGCCATTCCGAATTAAAAATGTCCTTATCTGTCAGGTAGCAAAAGAAAATTTTAGAAGATACATATTCAGCAAATTTAAAACTTACACAGTTGTAGACCTCTCTCATGTGCAAGATTAAAAAAGTTACTGGTAGAAAGGAGGTCTACAAAGAAATGCTAGAGGGAGACCAGATGGAAGTAACAGGAATGTATACCATAAGTGTATTAGTGCCGTTGTAAAACTTAATTTAAGAGTGCACTAAATTTAACATGAAAGTAACCAGTCCAAGGTAAACAGCATAGTATTCATGTCTCAAGAAGTGACCAGAACAGTCCTATAAAAGCTGAAAATAACGGAAAAGTACCTTGTAGGTCAGAAATTTTAGTTTAACCATCAAGTTTGAATCCTCATCAGCTAGGCCATCCTTAGTTGATGAAGTTGAATCCAAGGCACCATCGATATTTTTCAGTAAAGTGTTACTGTCTTTGGAAAGTTCAGCAGCCTTCTTATTATTCGCCTTGAACAGGTTTACATCAACAAAGAAACCTAATGATGAAACATAGGTCCATCAAAGGTACCTCAGTATTAATTGTAAATTTACTGTCTTGACAAGCAAGAATTTTATGTGACAGAAGGTTCATCTTACCCCTGTATAGTGGCCACAGCCCTTGATTTTTCCTATAAAAATTCACAATAATTAGAGCTAATAAATTCCAAAAGGAGGATAAAAAATACATCATAAGCTAATGAGGTACTCCCTTCATTTCGTATTACGAGGCGTATTTTATTCTGCCTTGGGAATTAAGGAAGGACATTATAGTATAGGAAAATGACCATGATAGCCATGGTGATAGTCTAGGGAAGGAGAGAATATTTAGTATGTTTTGACCATAAGTGCTAAAGAGAGATGATAGATAACTGAGTGTACAAGCGCGACAAAAATCGTTAGTTCTACTTCTACATGCAAGCCTTATACTTAATACTACTTGATACTTTAAAAGAAGAGTGCAAAAATTGTAGACAAGGCTGATTTCGCAAGCTTACCTCATCTCTTGCTGATAACGTTTAAAAACAGAATCGCTATGGACATGGATAACCATCCTGTAATAACGGTTATCATTTGAAAGAGAATCAACTTTTTGGTAATTCCAGTAACATTTGAAAGCTGCACGGAAATTTCTTTGCTTCATCAGACGAATCATCTCCTGTAACAGTCGAGAGCCAGAAGAACTGAATTAACATTTAACACGTTACTGGCATACTGATGTTGCAGTCATAAACTCATAATGCCTTTAAAATGGAAGCATGTCTATTCCAGTCAACAACAACAAAAATTGGACAAGAACCAATAAAATCTGCTAACCTGCAATTTCTTAGTTGCGTAGTCCGTGGGATGTGCTTGCAAAAAGTGAGTGACAACTGATTTATCAGCATTTCGAGGCTGAGTCTCAAGACCCCAATCGCAATGGTCTGGGCACATTGAAGATCCCACATTTTCAAGAAGTGCTTTAATTTGCTATCATGTAAAAATAGAAGTTACAATATGGTAGAACCAACCAATACAAAGTTAAGCCAAATATAAAGGAGCGATGAACACCAGTTAAATAATACCTGCTTCTCATCTGACCTATTAGCAGCGCATATTTCTCGTAAACTTGATCCTAAATCAGAGTCCCCTGGATCAATAGTAAGTTTCTGAATCAGTAAAACATATAAAGTGTTTAACAACTTCACCACCCAAAAGCATTAAAAAAATCTTGGAACATGTTTAAAATGCATAAGAAAAACCTTATTGCCCCCTCTCCCTCTGTTCCCAAAATATGAGGTATAAATTTTGTCAAAAGTCAACAGTTTCCTAAGTTCACCAAATCAAAGTTTCCTAAGTTCGCATAGCCAAATTGTCAAAGTATGGAAGTGGCTTAAGGCAACGTGCGCAAGCCAAATCTTAAAAATTCAAAGTATGAAGTGGCTTAAGGCGACGTGCGCATCACCAAATTGACGCCATGGTCCTATGGCGGACGCCACACACATTTCTGTTGCGATAGCCAACGGCTTGGCCTTGAGGAGCGCCGCAACGTTAACCATGATTTTGTCAAACTTAGTAAACTTTGACTTTAAACAAATCCTATACGCCTTATCTTCTGGAACGGAGGGGATATAAGCATAGTGTACTGACACCAAGGTTCCCAGATCTGTGACACCATTTCCAAGAGTGAATATTTCGTTTTTTGTTGTGTCTGTGTCCCCCTCTTTAGAACCGGGTTTAGGGTTTAGGGTTCAGTTTACGTTCAAATACATCATTATTACTTACGGGCAATCTAAATAACAGAAAAAAGGGAAACCATAAATCATAAACAATCTTCCACGTGACCAGACAAGAAAATAAATATTTTATTTCCACCTATTTCCTTCTTTTTTGACGGACCTCGGCTTGCTTCTTTTTTCTCCATATTATGCAAAATACAACTGAATACGAAGGATTTCTCTGAATTTATTACCATCTATGGTGCCCTGATACTCGCTGAAGTCAGCTGACCAATATCCAATACTGTAATCAATAAAGTTATATGGGCAATATTCCACCCATACATGCTAACCAAGTATCGGGAAAATGGCGAGCTAATTTAAGTAGATTTAATTACAAATGAGATTTATTGGCCGGTATGGCGGTATGCCCCCAGACCACAAGGATTGTTGAAGCCTCATGCAGCTATGCTTAATGCTTATGTTTTTTATGTCATGAATTTGAGTATGTTATCTAAAATTCTGTTTAACCATTTATGGGTTAAAACTGATATGTTGAAAATTAAACCACCTGTTGAACATACGTTCGTACTCCATAATTTCATGTTTGCTGGAATCACTTCTTTTGCACTTACTCATGCAGAATCAGTCCAAGTGTGAATGTGTGATAAGTTTCTATGATCTACTCCCTCCGTCCCAAATGAGTTGACGTAGATTTGTCTAAATACGGATATTTTAGTGTGTAGATACATCCATATTTAGACAAATCTGTGTCAATTAATTTGGGACGGAGGGAGTAGTTCCAATTATGATATACAAATTAATGTTGATTAAAATATAGTTTTACATATTTTTGATGGTTTTTTTTGGGGAAAATGATAAATCTCACTATCTGTATCAGATATGACTATGAGGTATCAACGTTCCATGCCAGTGTTGTGAAGTTTACCATGCTCGGAAGCAACTAAGTGACTGACAGGACTAGCACTACCATATGGTATAATATAAAACCAAAGCCTGGTTTTCTTCGAAGAGAAAATCATAGGCAACTTCAAAATATTTAAAAAACTTAATTTTGGGATGCAAGCTTGGTCAAAATCATTTTTAAACAAACTGAAACCTTCTTACATATTCCCTCCATCCCATACTAATTGACGCTAAAACGGATATATCTAGCACTAAAATACATCTAGATACATCCGTTTTAGCGTCAATTAATATGGGACGGAGGGAACAGCTCATAAATTCAGTCCAACAACAAAAAAGACTTCATTGCAGTGGCTTACCTCCATCTAGTGAAGGTTGTGGATAGTTCTTCAAAACTTCTTCTATTTGAACCGAACTTTCACGACTGACAACACGGGCAACTAGACCTTCAAGTATCTCACCTTGCACCATCACATGATCCTTTGACGCTACAGCAAACAGTTAGTACTTCGATCATGAGGAGAGATGAAATATACCAGTTCCGTTTAGAGCAGGAGTAAAGAGCTTCAGGGAGAAACAAGTATTCAATATAGCCATGCACTCTTACCTGGTACAGATATATCAGCTATCTCGTCAAGGGCTTTACAAACAGGTGTGGCAGTCCCCTCTTCACACAATGCGTCGTAGGCAGCAAAGAATGAAGAGGCTGATTTCCTAATGAAGAATTAGACAGAAAGCATAATAATGTATGAGCACATCCAGCGGTGAATGCATATTTATTTTCTGAGGGCACTACTATGATAACAACTGAAAGTGTTTCATAAATAGATAGATGCCATGAAAATAGATGCACGGTGGCATAGACACGAAAAAAAGCTAGTTGTTGACCAATTTCTAGCAATAATACAATATAGACTGCACTTCCAGAGCTCCAATAGTCTATAATTCAAAGAGGTGTGTGCCAATGTAAAAACTAGTTGATCAGAGAATCTAAAACAAAACAAGAATTCAATAACTTAACAAGTGTAAGTTGGCACAGGTCACTGTATTCAAGCAACACTCTACTGTTGACAAACGTAATAACACTGCACTTGTTTTGAAAACACTGGAAGGTTGCAAAACATGAGAAGACACAATTAAAAATGGATAGTAGGTCCTCTGTACAGTGCAACTACGCGAGGTATCATTACTAAAACAATTATTTGTAACAGTCTTTCAACCCTCCCTTATAGTCCCATTAAATGAGCAGTACACAAGCATGTTGTGTCAAAAAAGGCAGCCGAACACTCTTGAGTGAAAACTTTCCACGTAAGAAGTTATCAGATGGGCACCTTGTAGAGAATAGCCAGATATGGTTTGTTGGTAGGCGCCATTTCCGACAAAATGCAATCACCTCTGGAGTAGAATAGAATTTTGGCTTACAGTTACCCAACTCTGTAACAGCTGTAACCACGGCTGCACAAAAGCCAAAATAAAAACTGATAAAATATGCATTCCAAAAGGAACCATCAAAACTAGCAAAATTGGTGAACTGGGACAAATGCAGCAAGTGACTTCATAGTTGAACAGGAAAAGGTAAGAATAATGCTGCGGTTATAGCTTGAATATACTATCGGATAATCCGAATGAACTGGTGATATTTGCCTTAGTCAGGAGAAAAAAGGCATACCATAATCATCCTTGGGTCTTTGCCCATGGTCTCCTAATACAGCCGTGACAAGTTCCATTGAAATGCTTATACGGTTTTTCTAGAAGCACAAACAAGGGGCAGAATCAGAAATCTTAAGAAAACTACCAAAAACAAAAGGCGCGAAGGATAAAGTAAACTAAACAGGAGTGGAATACCTCGAGAAAATCATTGAATTCCGCTTGCATTTGAGGAGCTTTCTTCCCCCAAGCTTCACGAAACAAGCGGCCCAGAACAAAAACACCCACGGCAGTGTAGCTATAAGCAGAATTAATTGCTTCAGTCATAACACAAATAACTTAAGAAAAATTGAAGACAAAATAGCAGAACGCACATATTTCCAAAGCTGTTCTTTGCATAAGCACCACCATGGTGACCAGCATACATGAATAAAGATCCGGAATGCTTAAGCGTAACCTGGAGAAATAAAATATTTTAGCAAGGTAAACATTTTCTTAAGCAACAGGGTGAACACATTGAACCATCATTACAAGGATGCAATATCTAGTTTTAGTTCCCAGAAAGAAGCACCAATTAATTGGAAGGAAAAAATGATAAATCAGAAATACCTCCATGGTAGCTGATCCATGTGACACCATCTCAATCATCCTGGTTCTTGTCTGCAGTCACAGAAGTGGGGATCAGCAAAAAATCTAAAGTTAATAGTCCATTCACTAAATGAGAATAAGAGACCCGAACGAGCCAGAACATATGTTACTAAAAGCATCTACTGTATAGTCTGTTCATTACATGTTTTATGAAGAGCAATTAATATGATTATAATAATTAAACCCATCAAGGTCTCTACAGCTACAATTCAAATTGCAGATCACATGTTCAAACATCCAATGGCTGAAAGCCTGAAAATACAGTGGAGTGCATGGATTACTCAGAGAAAACTCAGATATTGCCACAATGCAATGGAAAACTAGAAAGTTGAGCAACACTGACATAGAAAGTTAGAAACTAAGGCTCATTTTAGCATCCCGGTAGAGTATGATAATTTCATTGAACCGTTTCCTATATTTGGGTGTTTCATTTTTCTTTTTGGGTTACAAACCATATGAGATGAAGTGCGAGAGGACAATCACTGAAAAACAGAATATATCTCCTAATTAGATTTACTAAACAGAGGACCTTTCACACGTTGTTTTCGCACATCAACCTCAAACTGAGTCCCAAGTGTACCAGGAAAATTAAGGTGGCATGTCCCATAATCATCATCATTACCTAAATAACTGAAGTTGGGTCAAACTATGGCGAACTAGCTCAGAAACTCATAGTAATGTGAATAACGTTCAAGGGCATTAATAAATGATCAAAACCACAAGCAATCCCCCGCAGTTACTACTCATGAAGTCACGAGACACGTGCGTTGTTACAAGGCGATCGAAGCAACTATAAGCAATTCAACAGACACCCGGATGGTAATAAGGGGAACAACAGCAGCCAACAACGACGCACCTCCTGATCGGACTTCTCGTTCTCGAACTTGGGGTAGAAGGTGGCCCTGATCTGCGCCTCGACGAAGGTGTTGTTGTCCACCGAGAAGTCCGCGGCCCCCTTGACGAGACCAGAGAGCTTGTCGCCGGCGCCGGCCTGCTCGCCCGCACCGCTCTGCGCGGCCGCCACCGAGGAGGACGAGGGCGCCGAGGTCGCGAAGCCCCTGGCCCTGGGCACCCAGAATTGCGCCGCCCCTTGCGCGTTGGGCGCGAGGGTCATCTTCTCGATGCCCCCGGATGAGGGGGCGGCGGGGGTGGCCTTCGCCTTCCATTTCTGCTGCGGCGGCTGGTTACCCTGCGAGAGGAGAGACGCGGTTAGGTTCCGGCGAGTGGAGGAGGAGGAGGAGGAGGAGGGTTGAGGGGCGTACGTGGTCGCGGCGGGGAGGCATTGCGGCGGGGGAGGAGGAGAGGCGGAGAGGGAGGAGGAGGGGGAGGAGACGCCTGGGGTGTTGGGGGAGAGGAGGGTGGAGGAGAGCGACATATAAGGGCCGGACGCGCCGGGGCGGGGGGGTGGAAGTCGGTGGCGCCGCCGACACGGCGGGTTCTCGAGGGTTTGGCGGTGGAAGGACCTGCCTGCGGGAGGGTTGGGGCTTTGGACTGGACGTGGGCTCCACGCCGCAAGGCTAGGTTGGGTTGGCTCACGCACGAGGCGCGGCGTATCGATCGGGGCGGAACTGCAAGAACCGGGTTCGGGCTCGGCCGGGTGTGAGGCCTGGCTTTTCTTACGGCTCGACCCAACAAACAAGTGCGTGTTCGTCAAACAGGCTTGTTGGAGCCTGCTTAGGCTGTTCACAGTGGAAAGCAAGAGCATCTCCACGGCGCGTCCAAACAGCGTCCGGTAAAGTTGTCGGACAGGCGCTGTTGGGCGCCGGCAACGGTTGCCGCCTATTGGAAGCGTCGCGCCACCGGTCGCTCCCAATAGTTTTCCAGAAAAAAAAAAGACTTGAATATGGACGAACCGGTGACATTTCATTGAATTTGAAGGACATTTAACAAACTAAAACGAAAGTTGACAAACGAAATTTAACAACCTTAAACGGAATTTAACTAAATTTAAACTAAGCCCTAAACCCTAATCTAGCGGCGGCGGAGGAAGGCGCTCGAGAAGGAAGCTAGTCCCGGCGACGATGATCTCCGGCTCGTGAGGAGGAAGTCTCATCTGCGTCGCCGTCGCTGAGCTTCTGGTTTCGCCCGCGGCGGATCCGGCCTTGAGGAACGTCTCCATTCCCTCCCACTCCGGATCACCGTCGCCGCCGCCGTCGCCGAGCGTGGTGGGGTTTGATCTCGGCGGCGCAGGGAAGCCTCGATGGCCGCCCCATTCCCTCCCACTCCGGCTCAACCTAGTCGATGTCGTTGTCGCTGTCGTCCACCCCCTTTGCGGGTGCCAGGCAGGGCCCGGTGCCGCTGGTGCCGGCAAGGAGAGGTCGGGTATCTCGGGGTCGGACGACGCGGCCTGGCGCTCTTCATCGGAGTGGAGCCACTCCGGCGGTGGCTCGTGCATGCCTCGGGGGAGGAAGAAGGAGCCGCGGCGTGCCTCGTGCTCCGCGTCGATCACGGCGTCCCAGTATGGCACCGAAATGGAGTAGAACGGGTCCGCGCGCTGCTCAAACGGTAGGTCCCTCCACTGCCGCTGGATGTACTCGAGGCGGGGCCTGCCGCTCAGCGCCGGCGCCACCGGCACCTTGACGACGTTGAGCACCCACCCCTGTGGGAGCACAAAGCCGTCTGGCACCGGTATGTTGTGCCGGCGGTAGACCTCCACCTCCTCCTCTGACAGCGTCGGCGCAGGGAGCACGGCGCGGGAAGAGCTGCCCGCGCCTGGTGGTGGTGCTCGGGACGAACTGCCCTGCTCGGGGTGGCAGTGCGGCTTGAAGAAGTCCGCCTCCTCCGGAGGGAGCAGGAAACACCGGTATGCAACAGAAGGTACAAGCATGGCCGGAGGGAGCTCGAAAGAGCACCACCTCCGGAGAGCAACCCGCCGTGGACTCCAAGGCGGCGTCTTCAAGAAGCAAACGACGCTAGAGCGCCGTCACCGCCCGATCCGAGGATCTTGGATTTTCATCCGGAGTGTAAAAGGTCGGAGAAGCCGCCGCGACGCCTCCAAGAAGGGGACGGCGTCCAAGGACGTCGCCGCCGCGTCCCGAGAAGACCCCGGGAAAGGGTTTCCCCTCGGCAAACTCTCACAGAACTTCTACACTGGGCGCCGGGCGCCGAAGATATGACACCCGAGCCACCGTCACCGCGGTTCACTCGCCAACCACCGAGCCACCCCCGTGGCCAAGGTCGTCGGCCAGCATCTGAGTCCTTGGCACGCCCGCCAACCAAAGGACTCCCACCATCCAGGGCCGCCGCCCCGGCATCCTGGCTCCGCACATCGCTGAAGAGGGCAAGACGAGGAAGGAGGCTCCACCACCAAGTCAACCACTGGCAGCCCCCTGGCTACCGTGGTACCAGACCTAGCCCGGATCCAGAAGGGCAGGAGAAGGAGGGCACGGGGCCCCTGCCCCTTCCCAGCTCGGGCGGCCACGCCATGGCCGCCGCACACCCTGCTGGCCTCCCGGAGACCTCCACGCAGACCATCCGCCCGCAGCACCGCCGCCACGCCGACATGTTGAGCCGAGGCCGAGCGGCATCCTCGAGGAAGAGCAAGGGCAGCCCACACGACCCATCACGGGCCCAGATCGGGCCCTGGACGCCGCCGCATCTTCCTGCTTGCCGGCAGCTCCGGGCGCCGCCACCACCACCGGAGCTGCGGCCGAGCCGCCCCGGCACGCCGCCGTCGCCTCCCCTGCGCCTCCCAGCCGCACACATCGCCGAAGTCACCTCCCAGCGCCGCCCGCTTGACGTCTCACCTCCGCGCGAAGAGAGCTCGTCGGGGCGCGCTCTCCTCACCCGCCGCCTTTGACGGCCGGCCGCGGCCGCAACCACCGGCGCCGGCAGCGGCCGGAGAGAGGAGCGCCGCCGGCCTTCTTTTTCCTAGGGTTAGGGGTTCCTCTGGAGCAGCCCGCGCGAGCCGCCCGAGAGGAGAGTTCTTCTCATCGGCTCTGCAGGTTCCCCGAGCGAACCTATTTGATCAGCTCGACCATGCCGTGCGTGCTGACCGTGGGTGCTGACCGTGCGTGCTCATCGGGCTGCCGTGCGTGCGGGCGCTCGCCGGCTCGCCGTGCATGCTCGCCGGATTGCCGTGCGTGCTCGCCGTGCGTGCTCGCCGGGCTGCTGTGCGTGCAGGCCGAGCTCGCCGGCTGGCCGTGTGTGCTCGTCGGGCTGCCGTGCTAGGGTGTGTGCAGTCGCCGGTTCGCCGGCCGGTCGTTCGTGCGTCCGCCGTGCTAGCCGTGTGTGCACTCGCCGGCTCGCCGGCCGCCCGTTCGTGTGTCCGCCGTGCTACGCGGTGTGTCCGCCGTGCTACGCGATGATCGATCGATGCAAAGCTAGCTGCCATCGCGTGAGCATGCATGCAGTCGGCTCTGCCGTAGACGACCAGGCTTATCGTCTATGCCGTGGACGACAGGCCTCTCGGGCGCGCGGACAGGCTGGGCCACGGCCTGGTCGTCTGCGGCGCAGACGATATGACCTGCTCGTCCACGGTGCCAACGATAGGTACTAGTCGTCCACGCCGTAAATTGGGGTGCAATATTTTTGAAAATGTTCCAAAATGCGTATTATTTTTCGAATTTCATTAAAAAATGTATTATTTAAAAAAAATAGCTCCACTCGGTTATGTTTCTGGATAACCCCATTATGCGCGGCTTGGCTTCCAATCTAGACACACGAAACATTGCTTAGGTAATCAATCACTTGTGCAATCTTGGATGCCAAAACTCCAAACCGGAAAAAATCTGCCACTTATATTGGGAGGTATGCAGTTCACATTTTTGTTGTTGGTATCAAAAGGTTGTTCCCTGTTGCTGATATGTATCCTTTACTATTCATTTTGGTCACCTCCTTGTTCTTCTAGGAAAAAATATATCTTCTTCTTATGCCTTTTTGATTGTTAGTTTTAAATCGAAACTCATACACTACAAGGCTAATAGACTCTCACATGTTGTCATGCTCACTCTTATTAACCATGTCTTGGCCCTCGTACAGATGCATTGCATTTCCAATATATTATTTTTTCAAATCTATCCTATATATCAAAGCTCTCCGTTTCAACCCCCCACCGAAACTGCCACGTCGCCTCGATTCTTTCCGGCCGTCCGATCGGCCGGCAACGACCCAGATTCGAAGATAATCGCACTTCTACAGTGCGAGGTGGAAGGACCGAGTTGCAATTCGCGACAAGATCGGGGGGTTCCGTGTAAAAACGTCACTGCAGCGCAACATCTTGCAAAAACGACCCCACAGATGACTAATTCGCGAATTCAAAAAAACCCAGGGACCTTCGTGTAAAAATGCGCAGATCCCCCCTTCTTCCTCCTCTCTCCTGCACGACGCCGACCACACCGCCGCCGCCGACGCGCCGCCCGGCCGCACCGCTGCTTCCCGCTCGAATCGACGCACAGGGAGATCTTCGCCGTCGCTCGCCCTCTCTCCTCGCGGAAGATCAACTTCCGGAACGACGCGTGCGCGGCGAAATCGTCGACGTCGCGCTCACCGTCCGCCGCCGCCTCTTAGCTCGCCGCCGGCGGCTCCGGCGACGATACGGTCCGCGTCGCCGCCCTTTCTACTCCCCTGCATCTCCTCTCGCGAGTCTGCGCGGATCCAGGACGGCGCGCGCAGTCGCGCTCGTGCGCGAGCTCGACGACGCGGCGGCCGCCGCCGGTGGGCGACGCGACGTAGTGACGTCGCTTGATGACGTCATGGCGGGTCCCACTGTGATCCTCTTCCTATTTTCACATATAATTTTTAAAATTAGAGGAAAAAACCTGCGGGCTCTACATGTCATTAATTTTCACAGAAAATATCAAAAAAAAAATATATCTTTTCATTTGCTGTCCAAGAAAATACAAATATATATAAAAAAAATTCAAATTTACCATATTTCTAAACTTTCCAAAATTGTAAAAAAAAAACATATCTTTTCACTTGCTGACCAAAAAATAGAAATAAAATATCAAAAAAAAAAATCAAATTTACCATATTTCCAAACTTTCCAAAATTGTAAAAAAAATATATATATATCTTTTCATTTGCTGACCAAGAAAATACAAATAATATATCACAAAAAAAAACAAATTTACCATATTTTCAAACTTTCCAGAATGTAAAAAAAAAAAGAAACATAACTTTTAATTTGCTATTCAGGAAAATACAAATACTATATTAAAACAATCACATTTAGCATAATTTCAGACTTTTCACACAAACAATGCATTAAATAAAACGATCTCAAGCGCGATAATTTTCAGACGATAATATTTGACTACAGCAGACGAATTAACGTTAATATTTTTTAAAAAAAATTGTTACCTTCCTAACAGTTAGGACCATTTTACTTAAACAATTTCCATAAAATAAAAACAAATTGACAATACGGTGATTATTTCGATGCAATCTAGATAATATTTAACCATAGCAGACAAACTAACGCAAAAAATAATATTTTTTACAACATTAAAAAAATATATGATCATCAATATCACAAAGCAAATGAATGGATATCGTGGACTATTAGCTGGATAGGACAACACAACTGCTTCCATGAAATCAATTATGTTTGCCGCACCTCACATGTGATAGATTATCAATTGAAAACTGTTAAATTACAATGAAATTTGTGTTTCACTTCATTCATACCTTTTAAAACTGTTTACATTGATAATTAAAACTACATATTTCCATCGCAACTTTGATTGTCCACGATACAAAGATTTCTTGATGTACTACAACAGTTCATCGTTCACCAACTTATTTATATTGTATCACCACACGGTCAAGGCATGCATACCGACTATCTATACCATATAACTAAAAAAAAATCGATATCTTTAAATATATCCATCTAACAAATATATAAAAATATATCAACAAAACCACACAAAAAAAATTACTAACTATTTACGACATACGTTCAAATTTCAAAGCTGAATATTCGAAAAATTCAAATATCTTTCAAACCTAACCATTTTACTACCATCAGAATAAAAAAAAAATCAAATTTACGTACCTTTGTAATTTCATTACTTTTCGAAAACTAAACAAGTTTCCAACAAAATACCTTTCCTTGCACCCAAACAATTCTCAAATATACGCATTTTTTAAATTCCAACGATTTCAAATTCGAATTTTACCACACGGGTGCAGCTGTGCCGCCACATCAATTAAAAAAAATATATATATATTCATATCCCCTAAATATGAATTCAATTCAAGTTAAATATTACAAATTCTCACAAAATGTATTTCCTCTAACTATTAAGCTAAATTAAACATCTACCATAAATTAAACGATTTACCAAATTTCCACACTTTCTAAAAAAGATCATTCCAAAATTTAAATTATACTACACAACATTTCCCGAAATCTAAACAATTTTTCAAACGTACACACCCTTTACGTTTCACTGATTCTTAAAATTCCACACTTTTAAAATAAACACATTTCCAAATTTTAATTTCTACCGCACGGGCGCGGCGGTGCCGCCGCGCAATTTTTCCTAGTAAAAGATCATTGCTAAGCTTAATTCTATCGTGAGAATTTTTTGGGTGGACAAGAGTACAACTTAATATAACTATAAGCCTCTTTGTTTTAGAGTTTGGCATGAAACACACATTAATGAGGGGGTTGGGTATCAAGGATCTTTACACGGTGAATAGGGCTTTGGTAGCCATATATTTGTGCTTGATAGAAGAACCAAATTCTTTTTTTGACAAGGTGTTTAAGGAAAAATTGCTAACACTTACTCCCTCCGTTCCAAATTAGATGACTTTCATTTATCAAAATATGGATGTATCTAGACATGTTACAAGTATAGATACATTCACTTTTGTACAAATAGAAGTCAACTAATTTAGAACGGAGGGAGTATATTTTAAGAGCTAATCCCGCCAATGCTTGTCTTCGGTTTTATTTAACCGGCTTGCCTCAAACTTGTACTTCCTTTATCTTTGTCTTTGTAAAGTTGTTCTGTATAGTCTCAGTTTCTCTTTACGAAGTCTTCAGTCTGTAATCTGTCATGGTTGCTGAATAATAGAACCCTATTTTGCGAAAAATAAAGTAATTGTGTGCGAATGTGAGAGCTCGAATATCTAGACATATCTGTGATATATTCTCTTACTGTCTTTGAAGACCTTTCATGACTTGTTCTAAAATATAGGCAATAGAAACGACGAACAACAATATCAAACACAGGGAACAAAAAAATTTAACGTGCAAAAAACTCTCCAGTGAGAAAAGTAAAATCCACGGGCACAATCCAGCAAAACTTCACTATTTCGGTAGAGCTTACAAATGCCGGTGATTTACAATTGTTAGACTTATCCCGTGCGGCGGCTTACAAGATGTATATATAGCGGTGATGACCTAGGACGATAACGATCCATACTGCCTGGGCTTCACCCCACCACCACCCACCACCTCCCGCCCCCGCCCAGGCTCCGAGGAAATGGTAGTGACCATACATTAAGTGGTTTAGCCAACAAACACATGGTTATTCTTGACATGAAAACTTTGACATTTTTGTGTGATGGAAGTTTGTTTCAGAATAAGCCATAAGATTTTGTACGCAACTCCCTTGTTTATAAATTTATAAACTGCTATAGTTTGTGAATTGGAAAAGTTTGTCGGAAACATTAATTTCTTTGTCGCTCCGCTTCGGAGAAACCAATTCTAACTCAGGTGTCAAAACAAAAGAGTAACTCAGGGCTTGAGAATTATATGGTAGGTCTTACGGTTTTACAACTGCACAATTCTATCTGGTCCATGGAAATAAAATGGTCAATATGCACATATATAGCAAAATCTTTACAAGAATTTGCAACCTGGAAGTGAAAAATAACAATGAGACGAAATAGGCCGTAGCCCCGCTATATTAATATAGCAACCACAGTACAACCAACGAGAGACACGGCTGGGGCGACAACCAACACACACACCCAAGAAAAGGAAAAGAAGAAAGAAAGAACGACATAGGCGGATCAACTAAGCGACGGTGACTCGAAACCGCTGCGCCCTCTCCGACGAAGTACCACCACGCTTCTAAGCACCGAAAAGACGAGTACCAAGCAGCACCTTCAAGAAGGAAAGCCACACTGCTGCCCGGACCAGCGTACTGGTCCTAGGGTTTCCCCCGGCATAGGAGGAAGCGGACGAAGGTTAGCCACGACGCCCTTCAGGAAGGCAGGATGCCACCCGAAGCAATGGATTATGTTAACTAGCATAAACAAAAGCTACAATATACAACGATCCTGCACTTTTACTCGAGCTGCTGACCCGCACCATGAGCCATATCCAAAATTTATGGATCATAAAGGTCGTGGAAATGATTTAGCCACTGAAACAAATTCAGAATGGAAAGACAGTCAAGATAAAGATCAGAGTGTAATCAATAACGAGGAGGGTGCTATTTTTCCTCAAGTGTGAGCATCAAGTTCGATCCTTTTTGCACATGAATGAGATTGGTTTCAAAACAGGAGATATTTATTTTAAGCATGATGAGGGCATGTATAATATCGAGAGATAAATGTCGTCCCAGGAAAAAAATCTCTGCAAAACAAGGCTCGTTCTAATATTCCTACCAATAAATATCTTATTGCCTTTAGATAAACATACAAGGGTCCATAGCTCAGTGGTAGAGCAATTGACTGCAGATCAATAGGTCACCGGTTCGAACCCGGTTGGGCCCTCTTAGTTATTTTTATTTTGTTGTCATCACTCTATTTCATTCATTTGATACTACTCCTATTTATGGTAAAATATCATGGGCCCTCTTAGTTATTTTTATTTTGTTGTCATCACCCTATTTCATTCATTTAATACTACTCCTATTTATGGTAAAATATCATTTCTTACACTAATATAATTCGTGAATGCATTCGATTGATTACAAAGCCAGTCTGCTGCTAATAATTAAGAAATGCATTCGATTTATCACAAGAAGCCTCTCAATGCAACATCAGTAACAAACAAACATGAAAGAAACTCAGCACATTGCATCAACTCCATGTCTCATGTCACGTACTGAATTAAAGATTCGGCTGCAAGTCGAATGCTAAAACAAAAAGCAATTAACTGATATAAAAAAGCTACCTTTTGACGACTCGAGCACGAGCACGATATGCATGGCGTTGTTGTTGGGTGGCAACTGCAGGCGGAGCGGCATGAGCTTCCTGTTGATCGGGCTACGCGAGCAGATGATCACGTCCTTGAGCCCCGTCTCCTCCTGCAGTCTCTCCAGCAGCTCCTCGAGTCTCGTCCCGTTGAACGTGAAGGAGTGCTCCTCCTCGTACTCGCCCACATCACCGTTGTCATCCCCGATGAGGTAGTGGATTTGGCGCCCCTCCACCTTGTGCCGCGGCATCGGTATCGGCATCGAGAAAGAGTCCGTCGACTGCCTCGGCAAACAAGCAAAAGTAAGTTGGTGATCGACCATTTGGGATTGTTGGATTCGTCGAACAGGTGACGGACCTCGAGCCTGAAAAGGCTGGCCGGGGGTTCCAGGGAGCCCGGGGGAGGTGGCGGAGGCTGCCCTATGAACGGAGTCGCCGTATGGTGGTGTGGCGGCGGGGGCGGTCGGAGCGCTGCCGTCGGCAAGGGGAAGGGGAGCGAGCTGGCGAGGGCGAGCGAGAGGGAGGTTTGTAAGGCACGCCAGGGGAGAGGAGGAGTAGGCGGAGTTGGAGTCGGAGGATTCAGCAGGCTGGTACGGGTACGGGAGGACCTGGACGACCTCGACGCACCAGAGGATCCATCCGGCGTGGCGGTGGTGGGTGACGTCGTGGGTGACGGAGTTGCGCAGCGGCGGGAGGCCGCCGTTGGCGCGGAGGTAGTTGCCGTAGCGAGTCTGGAGGCGGGCGTGGTTGCCGTCGCGGACGGGCACCCACTCGACGGAGGAGTCGAGGCGGTGGGGCAGCGTCTGGACGACCTTGCGGCCGGTGAGGCCGAGGAGGAAGGGCTCGTTGGAGGCGGTGAGGTAGCGGCCGTAGCGGCTGCGGAGGCGGATGACGCCGGGGGCGTGCGGCACGGGCTCCACGGTCCAGCGCGCGTTCGGGGAGGCGGCGTTGCGGTCCTGCTGGACGTGGGACTCGTCGTCGTCCGCGTACATGTACTTGTCGTGGTGGCTCCGCAGCCGCACCGTCTTGGCGCGCTCGAACAGCTCCATCCGGCCGCCTTCCCACGGCGAGACGAGGTCAGGGAGCGGCGGAGAGATGCCGATGCAGGACGTACGACGGCTGCCGCGGCGGTGGTTGGCTCCGCCTCCGGGCGTTGCGCTGCGCCGCGAGGACCGTTTATTCTCGGGCGCGCGGGAGTTCGGTTAGGTGCTGGCCACGTGTCCGTCCTTGAGACACGTTCTGCTATTTCCACGAACCATGTTGTCGGAATAGGTTTGCTCCTTCGCCATTCCTCCGGAACACGAACCCCACTCCTCCTTCGTCCGCCGCTCCGTCTTTGCCTCTCTGCCATTTTTTGAATTTTTACCAAGCTTTATTACGATAACATGGGTGAATCACCAACCAAAACTTCAGCCACATTGGCCGGTACCCGGTACATCAACTTCCCAAGTCATAAACTCTTGGGCATTACAACTTTTGCCAAGAATGCCTAGTTCATGAGCAACTTTATTTGCAGAGCGCCTACAGGTCACTACTACGCTATGTGAGAACCAAGAGCGGAGCTGGATCTTTAAATCATCTATCGAAGCCGCAAGCTGGGAGAAATCTTGGCCATGCCCGTTGATTGCCATTGCCAGCAGTTCAGAGTCTGTCTCAAAGACAACACGTAACGCACCTAGGCTTGTAGCCATGTCGACTGCCGAAACCAGCGCGTTCATCTCTGCGCTGAACACATCTTAGATCCCATCCGTCTTGCCTGCACTCGCCCTGATTAAATCACCATACTGATCCCTGACAACCACTCCCCATGTCGCATGGACATCACCTGGGTTGTACGCTGCATCACAGTTTAGTTTGAGAGTACCATCCGGTGGTGGTTTCCACTTCAATTGATCATGATAGCTCTTACGCCACAGCTCCTTCACCGCCTTGCATTTAAGAAACAAGTGAGCTACGTCTTCATCGGCACGGTCACAGAAAAGACATTTGTAGCTCTCTAAAGTAACACCTTTATTTCTCAGGTTATTTCTCAGAGCCAATGAATTGTGAGTGACCCGCCAAGTGAACATTTTTATTTTATTTGGGCAGGGGAGAGGGACCAAATTCGTTTCCAGAACTTGTCCTCACAACTGTTCAGCGCTCCTAGTTGCATAGAGCTTGAACTCGCATTGTGCCCTCTTTTCCGTTTCTCAGTTTCGACATGGAGTTTGTATGCTTGCTTCACAGAGTGTTGTCCCTTCTCATCAAAATGCCATGCAATAAAATCTTCAGCCCATCACGTTGAGGGATTTGGAGGATCAGACTTGCTTCATCAGCTCTGAATGTGTCCTGAACCAATTGTTCATCCCACTGTCCGTCTAGTGGACTAATCAGATCCGAGACATTCTCCAACAAGGTGTTATCTCGTCTAGTGCAGACTTTGCGTGACCAGGCTCTAGGCAACCACGGGTCAGACCAAATATTTACTTGTGTGCCATCACCAATGCGCCAGATATAACCTTCCTTTATGAGATCAATTCCATGAAGCAAGCTGCGTCAGGTATAGGAAATACCTTCAGCCGGTTTCGCCTCAAAGATATTACAGTTCGGAAAATACTTGGCCTTTAGGATTCGTCCACACAGGCTATCCGGGTTCTGTAAAAGGCGCCAGACTTGCTTTGACAACATAGCGATATTAAAGGAGTGGATATCTCGGAAACCTAGTCCTCCCATCGTTTTTAGTTTTGTAAGTCTCTCCCATCCAATTCAATAGATTTTATTATCTTTATCATTCTGACTCCACCAAAATTTAGCGATCATTGAACTGATTTCATCACACAAACCCTTTGTTAGATAGAAGCAAGACATGGCAAACGTTGGGATTGCTTGTGCAACAGCTTTGACTAGCACCTCCTTCCCAGCTTTTGCCAACATCTTCTCCATCCATCCTTGTATCCGAGCCCAAAATTTGTCTTTTATATATGCAAATGCCTTCCTCTTGGAACGACCCACATAGACCGGAAGCCCCAGATATTTTTCATTCCAAGCTTCGCTCTGAATTTCCAAGGAATCCCTCATCATTACACGAGTTTCATGGGAGTTACGGCTGAACATGATGGCTGATTTCTCTATATTAATACATTGGCCAGAACAGTTCTCATAGAGATCAAGCATACTTTTGAGTTCATCTGCTTCCCTCTTATTTGCTTTCATCATTAGGAGTGAGTCATCCGCGAAAAACAGGTGTGTAACACATGGAGCAGCAGGACAAATGCGTACCCCACTAAGGGTACCTCTTCTTTCAGCATCATGTAGTAAAGCAGATAGGCCCTCCGCACAAATCACAAACAAATAAGGTGACAACGGGTCTCCCTGTCGCAAACCTCTAGTAGGGCTAAATTGATCCATCACTTCCCCATTCAGTTTTATTTGGTAACGAACAGTTGTCACACACCTCATGATAAGATCAACCCATCTTTGTTGAAACCCCATTTTCAACATCATTGCCTCCAAGAAAGCCCATTCCACGTGATCGTATGCCTTGCTCATGTCAACCTTTATTGCTACAAAACCCTCCTTTCCACTTCTTTTATTTTGCATGTAATGGGAAATCTCATAGGCCACCATAACATTGTCTGCTATTAGCCGTCCTGGCACGAAAGCACTTTGATTTGGCGATATGACATCTGGCAAAATCAATTTCAGTCTATTCGCCAACACTTTGGAGACCAGCTTGTACAACACATTACAAAGGCTAATGGGCCTTAAATCTTTAATACGGGAAACATTATGAACCTTCGGAATTAGGACGACATGTGTATCATTCCAGCCCTCAGGGATTGGTCCACCGTTTAGTACCGCAAGCACCTCTTTGACAATCTGATCTCCCATAAAATGCCAACATTTCTTGTACACTAATGATGGCATACCATCCGGTCCCGGCGCCTTTAGCATTGGTGGACGCAGAGGGTGGGCAGGGTGGGCCGCGGCCCACCCAGAATTTTGGAATTTTTTTGACCCCCCCAGATATGAAGCAGATTTGGGCCAATCTTGGGCTTGTTGCCTCGTTTTACTGCAGTTTCCTGGACGAGTCGACGAGACGAACGCGAGTAAGGGACGACCTGCTCTCTGTTTCGCGTGCGCACCATGGCCACGACCTAGCCACTCTTGGCTCCTCCGCCGCCGGCCGACGCGGCGACGCCCGTGCTAGGATCCTGTTGCATTGGCAAAGGATAAACTTCGTGCTATGAGGTCTCATGGATGGGAAGGATTTCTTGCAAAGGTGACATTGTTTTGCAAGAAACATGGCATTGAAGTTCCTTCACCGGATGATCAATATGTGGCTCATGGAAGATCACATCGGTATTATGAAATACAAACAAATGTTGATCGTTATCGAAGAGAAGTATTTCTTGGTATACTTGATCAAATTATTCAAGAGCTTGACAATCGGTTTGATGAGGTTAATACGGAGTTGCTTATTTGCATGTCGGCCTTGAATCCATCGAATTCATTTGCTTCTTATGATGCACAAAAGATAATGCGACTTGCCCAATTCTACCCCAATGACATATCAAGTTTGGAGTTGATAAGGCTTGAGTTCCAACTTGAAACCTTTATTGATGACATGAGAAAAGATGATAGGTTCAAATGTGTAAATCATCTTGGTGAGCTCTCTACTGTGCTTGTTGAAACAAAAAAGCATCTTGTTTATGATTTGATCTACTTGCTTCTCAAATTGATATTGATCTTACCGGTAGCGACGGCGAGTGTTGAAAGAGTCTTTTCTTCAATGAGTCCAGTGAAAAATAAGTTGATAAATAGCATGGGTGATGAGCTCTTGAACCATTGCTTAGTGATATTTATTGAGCGAGAAGTGTTCTTGGAAGTAAGTGAAGATGGCATAGTTGAATCTTTCATGGGAATGAGAGAACGTAGAGTTACAAAAAAATCATAGTGATGTAATTTTCTATTTTATCATGTAAGACTTTATTTATGTGTTTGAACTATTTTGCATTGAGACCATGCAACTTTGAGAAATATGTGTTGATCTACAATGTCATTACTCAATTTGCTGCTTATATTGTCATTTGCCCACACTTTTTTTAGTGTCTGCTCACCCTCCAATTTTTTCCTGCGTCCGCCACTGGCCTTTAGGCTCCAATCTGATCAAGAGCAGCCTTAGCTTCTTCTGCCCTAAATTCAGCGAGCAAGCAAGTGTTCATAGCACTGGATACCCGAGGCACCACTTTCTCAACTAGTTCATTTGTTCGGTTGCCCGCAGTGGACGTGAAGAGATCCTGAAAAAACGAGCAGACATAGTTATTTAACTCCTCTCCCTCCACCACCGTACCTTCCTCCTTTTTTATAGCATTCACTCTATTCCTCTTCTTCCTTGTGGATGCATAAGTGTGGAAGTAACGTGTATTTCTGTCACCGTCTCGCAGCCACCAAACATGTGCACGTTGCTTCCATTTGGTATTTTCCATATCTTGCAGTTGATCAAGTTTACAACGTAATCTTGTTTCTTGCCTCTCTGCCATTACTGCCTCAACCTCGCATACCACATGAGAATTTGCTTTTGGCTATAATTAATCATGCCTTTAGCCGCAAAAAAAAAAAAAAAAATCATGCTTGTTACGCTCGGTTTCGCCAATTTTACAGCTTGTGCTCCTGTTCAGAGTAGTTGAGAAGTTCAGCAACTACAAACTGAGCATTTGGCTAAAAATACTCCTTCCGTTCCAAATTATAAAATGTTTTAGATATTTCAATATGAAACCAAATACGGACTGACATTAGTGAATCTACACACTAAACGCACCTAGCTACATACGATTCAGAAAAGGCTAAAATATCTTATATTTCGGAACAAAGTTAGTAGACTTCTAATCACTTCAGTCATATTCTTTAGTTGGAATGTTGGGTTTATTGTCCCATCATCCTATCCTGGTATCTTTCCACTCTACATTTTATTTTTGGAACTTATTTTGAGCTTGGAGCATCTCCACCGGCACCCTCCAAATGATCCCAAAAGGCCCATTGGGGGTCCGGACGCCAAAAATCGCCCACAGAGGCACCCCCAAGTGCTCGCCCCGAGCGAATTCGTGTCCGACACCTCCAAAAGGGCCCTCAAGTTTGGAGGCCCTCTCGGGTGCCGGAAATGCCCGGACATGCCCTCCGACAGGTCGCCCCCACCCGTCACACACAAGGCGCGCACATGCGGTTAATGGCACCGTGCAGGTGGTCGTTCCGCCAGCGTTAGTGGAGACGCGTTTCCGTAGGCGGCGAAGGGACGGGACGGTGATGCGTCTGCCGCACGCGTTGCATTTACGGCGACGCCTGCTGAGCGTCCAGCCTTTCCCGGCTTCCCAAATGCCGTCGTGGTGGAGACGTGTCACCACCATTAACTCCGACGCGACGCGTGCTCACCCACCCAGCGCTTCCGACCCAGCGCCACGGCTTCCCGCCTCCGTTTCCCGCCTCTAGGCTCGACGGCTATAAAAAGGCCCCCGTCGTGCAGTCATTTCACCACACCACCACCGACGCTCGCCGTAGCCCACATCAACACTGTAGCTCGCCGTAGCCCACAACAACGCTATGCCTCGCCACTTCATGGGCCACCCTCACCCAGGCAGCACGCCGTGCTCACCCCACGACATAGGAGGGAGCCGCCGATGAACCACCCTTCTATTGGGCGGACGTGGACGAGCAGGAGGAGTAGGAGCCGGAGCAGGAGGTGCCGTACCCCGGGCAGGAGCCGCCGCCGGAGCAGGAGATGCCGCCGCCGCTGTGGCTAGGTGGTAGCCGCCAACTCGTTCGCGAGCTGGCACAACGAGCAGGCATGCCGCCAGGCCAGGCTCGACTACGAGGTGGCTGGCGACGCCGTGGAGGCAGCCATCATCCAGGCCTCCATCGAGAGCGTGGAACGGGATGCGTGTTTCCGCACCTTCATGGCCGCCGAGCGGGCGGCGTACAAGCAGCTCAACGCCCAGGCAGCGGCGCCCGAGCAGCATCAGCTCATCGCCCAGGCGGAGGCGCTAGAGCATGCGGCCTCCCAGCTGCTCGCCGAGCAGGCGGCCCACGAGGAGCTGAACGAGGCGAGGCATGCGCAGGCGAGGGAGGTGGCAACGGCAGCGAGGGAGGCGACAGCGGCAGAGCGGGATGCCATTCGCCGGGCGGCGAGCGCGCTTCGGCAGGAGAGGCGTGTGCGTTCGCGCTTAGCCCAGAGCCAGAAGGCCGCGCACGACAACGAGGCTGGGCCGAGCGGCGGCGTTTAGTTTAGATTTAGTTATAATGGTAGTTTACATTTCGTAATATTGTACCGTTTTAGTTTAAATTTGAATAAAAAATGTCGCCCCACTTAAAACGGCGCCTGCGCAGAGTGCAGTGTTTCAGCGATTCCGGCTTCCCAGGCGCGGCCAGCTTTAAACGACGCCGCCGTTCAAGGCGGCCAGCGATGCAGTGATCCTGGCTTCCCAAGCCGTCTCTAGCTATATTTATACGACGTCGGTGCCAGCACCTGCGCATGTAAACGTGACCACCGTGCTGCTACTGGTAGGGGTTGTGGGAGAATGCCGCCGGAGCTAGATGACGAGCGGCAGAAGGCGCTCAACCGTTTCGACGGCGAGCAACCACCGCCAAACGAGAACGCAGAGGTGCGGACTCGATTCTGGTCGGAGCACGGTCGCACCTTCAAGGGCGTGTATGAGGCCGCTTTGGCAAAAAATGCCTCGGCCGAAGCTGCAGCATGCGCCTACGTGGCCGCGCCCGAGCCCGCTACAGAGGAGGCGCCGCCGCGTAGGCACCGTAGGATTTAGGCGTGAAATTTTGTAATTTTAGATTTCAAATTGAACCAAACTTCGATTTGCATTTTATGCCCACGAAATGTTTAATCATTTCATCAAAATTTCGATCCGTTTGGGGGGGCCGGCCCTTTGGAGCGCCGCTATGGGCTGCACCCCCCAATTGCCCGGACACATGTCCGGCAACCCCCAATTGGGTCTCAATTGGGGGTGCCGGACACGAATTTGGAGGGTGCGGTGGAGATGCTCTTAGCTGTGAGGAACATGTTAATGTTGCATGACATGTGCGCAAAGTTTTGTCCCACGATGTTGCTAGGGGTGTTACAAGAAGACCAACATATATCCACCAACGCCAACTCAGCTCCCTAAACAGCCCCCTAAACGAATATGGAGGGGCTTAAGCAAAAAATCCACTCTAGCTAGGGCCCTAGAATATAGACGATCCGTATGAAACCCGGAGACCCGACTACAAGGGACTCCCCACAGACCCTACTAGTTAATTGACAAGACTGGGAATATTTTCATCTTCCCCTCCTGTACAAAAGCTCCTCCCGCACCTCTTGACATAACTGTCGCCCGACCTGTCCAGCACCGCCCAGCCTATTTCGCCGTCCCCACCACCCGACCTCCTACGAGGCCCGCGCCACCCGCCTTCCTGATCACCGTCACCCGCGCCTCCGTACAACTACTGCCCGGCGTCGCCGAAAGTAGTTTTCTGTTTTTTTCCTTCGTATGTTGTTTTTGTTATGTTAATAGTGGGTTAAATGTTAATGTATATATGCACATTGTACAATAAAAATGAGTAAAAAAAGGAGCCCTTTTTGGCTTGGAACAAATCTCTCACAAACCTATGAGTTAAAATTCAAAAGATGTTCAACCCTTGGGTTGATTGTCAAGTGGGGCACTCTCCTATTACATTTTTTTGGCCTCATTTTGGCTATTTTTGCCCATCACATTTTTATGTTCTTTGATGATGAGAAGTTAAGATCATTTTGGGAGTTAACGCGTGCACTTATGAGAAGATCTACTATGGCAGAAGGTAATGATACTTGTGTGTGGTTTTTCGATCATGTTACCTACTTGCTCAATATTGCTGGAGTATCTTGTAAAAGTATCATGACATGATTCTAGATGTTAGATCTCAAAAGGTTGTGGAAGCATTTGAATTGGGTGAAATAGAAAGTGAACATGGATTGAACCAAGATATGGGGTTGGCTAGATCTGGTGATACAAGATGACGTTCTCACTTTTAAACTATTGTGCATATTATTTCTATGTATCCCACAATCCTCGAGGTGCTCATAAAAGTTGGAAAAGATCCTTCACAAGGCTCGAGTGGACCAAAGTATGGGCTACGGTGATTGCTTCTGAGTCATTTGAGTTTGTTTTCGTGCCCACATGATGGTTGTTATTTTTTGCCACACCAATGAGTTGTCTCAATAATTGCAAAAGTGAGATCAAGATATTGTTAATGCAATGAGACTTGATGATGCTGCAAAGACAAATGCAAGGTATGAGATCTCATGGATGGGAAGAATTTCTTGCAAAGGCGACACTAGTTTGCAAAAAATATGTCATTGAAGTTCCTTTGTTGGGTGACACATGTGTGGCTCATGGAAGATCATTACGGTTTTATGATACACAAACAAATGATGATCATTTTAGAAGACAAGTCTATCTTGGTGTCATTGGTCATACTCCCTCCGTCCCCAAATAGGTGGCTCATAAATTAAGTAAAGAAGTTAACCTTTTTAAGTTTGACTAAATATATAGAAGAAAATATCAACGATAACCACATTTCAAAACTACATTATGAAAATATATCTAATGGTGAATCTATTGATATAGGCATGTATTATAAATCCTTATAGTTTTGTATAACTATTCGGTCAAACTTAAAATATTGACTTTTTTACTCATTTTATACGCCACCTCCTTTGGGACGGAGGGAGTATTATGCAAGAGCTTAAGAATCGGTTTGATGAGGTTAATATGGAGATGCTGTCTTGCATGTCATTCTGAATCCCAACAATTCATACGCTTCTTATGATGCACACAAGGTAATGAGACTTGCCGAATTTTATCCCAAGAACATAAAACCACGGATTGGATAAGTCTTGAATTTCATCTTGACACCTTTATTGATGATATGAGAAAAAAGATAGATTCAAATTTCTAAATACTTTTGGTGAGCTCTCTATTAAGCTTGTTGAAACAAAGAAACGTGTGCTTTATGACTTGGTGTACTTAATTCTGAAGATGGCATTGATCTTACCGGTTTTATACGGCAGAGTGCTGAAAGAGTCTTTTCCACAGTGAGCCTAGTGAAGAATAAATTGAGAAATAGCATCCGTGATGAACTATTCCTTGCATGGTGACATTTATCGAGCGATCACTATTCTTGAAAGTAATTAAGCGAGGGTGATATAGTTGGTACTTTCATGGCAATGCAAAGGCGTAGAGTAGAGCCATAATATTTTACTCATGTGTAATTTCTTATTCATGTAAGACTATTTAATCTTTCCAACTACTTGTATATATTGTTCTTTTTTACTAACTTCAACCATATTTGGTGAGCTATATATTTGCAAGACTTGATTTTGTTGTTTAGATTGTTGTTTTATGTGATACAAATTTAGTGCACACACACTACCAGAAAAAATTATTTTGCTAGGTATGCCCCTGTTTGCCAAGTGTATTTATCTCGGAACTCGGCAAATAGACCGATTTGCCGAGTGCTGACAAAAAAACACTCGGCAACTAGCTCATACTCGGTAAAGTCCAGGAAAAAAAACACTCGGCAAACATTTACCACTCGGTGAAGTTGTCAGAATACACTTAGCAAACAAACGGTACTCGGTTAGATACAAAAAACACTAGGAAACGTTTGGCACTCGGTAACACGAGGCAGGTGAGCCGCGGATAATGGCGCCGTGACAGGAATGTGTGTTTGCCAAGTGTCTCATAATGAACACTCGGCAAACCATTCGAATTTTTTACCGCCCAAACTTCCATGCAAACGGCTAGCTTCCCGCTCACCTATTTGTCGAGTTGGTATCTAAGGTATTTATCGATGGTAACTATCGGCAAAGTCTTGACCGGATTTCAAATTCAACCCAAAAATTTCAAAAACCAAAAACAAAAAAATCAACGTACCCTGTTTTGCTCTCTCCAGACTTATTCCAACGAGTAAGGAGAGTAGACCTGATACTTCCGGTTTAGCATAAAAAGCAACTAAAAATCCAACGTATAGACTAGAGTAGATACTGAGCTAAGCCCGGGCGTAGGCACCAATGAGTCGATGACCAGCAGTGCATCGTTTTACCGTTTCTTCACGGGCCAGAAGACACCAAGAAATGCTCCGGTGCAAGCGAAGCTCTCGACTAGAAGCAAGATTATATGGTGACTGGTCGCGTAGCATAATCCAGTGATCCAGCTCGCTGGAGCCGATCGCAGGCCGTGGTATCCAAAGCTATAACATGTCTTGCACGCTGTACAAATACTACACTCACACTGTCACATCCACGATCCATACGTACGGCAAACATACGCACGCACGCAATGGTCGGCGCCTACGCACCCTCCATTTCCATTGTCGTTGTCATCGTCTTCCTCTGCATGGCCAGCCTCCATGTTTCTGATCAGATTAGCGGCGACGGCGATGGGAGACAGGTCGGATCAAACCCTGAACTCCACTGGCCCTGACGCTTTGTGTGTATGTGTATGTAGTGACCATGAAAGAGCTTGTGTGTGCAGGTATACATCGTGTACATGGGGCACCGTTCGTCGGAGACGACGGCTGGCGGAGGCTTCTCCGCTGCCCACCACGAGCTGCTCAACCGGGTCCTCGACGACAGGTCAGGATCCTTATTACCAGGATTCATTTTTGTACTAAACCCTGCTACAATGAAGGAACTGAGTTCGTGTTGCTTGCAGCTCCGCTCACGAGAGGATCATCTACAGTTACCAGAGGAGCCTAAGTGGATTCGCAGCCAGGCTGACAGAAGACGAGAAACATAAGCTCTCCGGTAAGAGTAATGCTCTGCATGTCACCATGCATCTAAACCAGGGAGTTTCGGGACATGCTATCAGTGGCGGACACAGGAAAAAAATGGGGGTGGGCTAGGAAATTATCAAAGGGTGCCACCGGCGATTTTTTTTTGACAACACATGTAATCCATAATTGCACTGAAAGGACTATATAAATAAGTTGAAGTCTCACAATATTATAGCTCACCAAATAATTCAAACACATAAATAAAGTCTGACATGATAAAATATAGCATAAATAGAAAATTACATCACTATGACTTCTTTTTAACTCTACGTTCTCTCATTGCCATGAAAGCTTCCACTATCACATCTTCACTTGCTTTCAAGAACAATTCTCGCTCAATAAATGTCACTAAGCAATGGTTCAAGAGCTCATCACCCATGCTATTTCTCAACTTATTTTTCACTAGATTGAGGGGCGGGCGATGGCGGACGTCGGGGAGTCGGCCGGCGGCGGCCGGGGCGGGGCAGGGCCGCAGGGGCTAGGTCGTCGGCGCCATGGCAGATCGATTCGTGTCTCCCTCTCGTCCAGACAGTTTGCGTCCAGGTACAGAGAAGAGAGAGTAGAGGCTAACGCTGAAAAAAAGTAAAAAAAAGATGGGCCAAATTGGGCCTAATGTGCTTCATATCTGGGGGGGTCCGTTTTTTCCCCAAAATTCTGGGTGGGCCGCTGACCACCCTGCCCACCCGCTGCGTCCGCCACTGCATGCTATTATGACTGTTAAACTACCTCCTGAACAAGCAAAAAATTGACTCTGATTAACTTCTCCAACACTCAAATTCTTTTACCAAATTGGACACTGGATTTTCCGAATCCTGATCTCAAAATCCAGACACTAATTTAGATTTGCAGTTTTCCGGGGGAACATTATGACCCTGCCTTTGCATGACTGCATCAATAGATTTGCAGTTTCCTTTTTTTTCGGAAAGGAGGGCCAACCCTTTTTTTTCATATACTTCCAAAGCAGTGTAGTATTCTAAATATTGAAGTATATAAAAATAGATTTTTTTAAAGTATTTTAAAATCATTGTATTTCTAAAAACCATAGTTTTCTTAGAATAATATAAAAATACTTTGATTCCAAACGGACCCTTAGCTTGTTAGGAAGCGAGGCCTGTTAGGAAGCGAGGGAGGGGGAGCCACTAGAGAGAGAAACAAAAGTGTCATTGGAGATGACATGAGAGTGATTTGGTAGGGATGGAAGATGGTGTGGGAGGAAAACGATGCATGAGGTTCGTCTACATACCCGACAAGCCTTGGTCTCGTGAGGCCAAGACAACAAACTAACTCTCGAAACAGGCTTTCGCCCCACTATATTAATATAGCAACCAACCGATACAAAGACGAGACCACTGCTGGGGCAAACAACACAAATCAAGCCCAAAAGAAACAAGAAATAATAAAAAGAGAAATAACGCCGACAACAGAGGTTCGAGGAAAACGGAGATGACTCGCAACCGCTGCGCCCCCGAGAATTTTCACCATGCTCCTAGCACTCTGAAGCACCGCGTACCAAGCAGCACCTCCAAGAAGGTGAGCGACAAAGACGTTGCTGCCCGAACCGGTCCTAGGGTTACCCCTGGTACGCGTCCTAGGGTTTCCCTCGGTACGCTAGGGGGATGGAGAAGAGGTACAACCGCAAGCGTCACCGTGTCGGTGTCGAGACGACATAGATTTCTCCAACCCTCAAAAAACCACATCCCCGAACACTCTGTAGCGCTCCACCAAACTTGCCACCCACCAGCACACGCTACCACAGTCTTCCAATCAACATCGCCATCTCACTGTGAACCTCGTTGCGAGGCCAGAAAGACCGAGAAGAAGGAAGTACGACGAGGGGTGGCAGTACAGTAGCACGTGGGAGGGATCGACCTCACCGCCGTCATCGGTAGCCGACCGGATGCAGCATCAGGGACACACCAGGCCCTCACCGGCCCGGCCGGGCCTGAAATGGACCCGTAAAGTCCCCACCGCCGCACCGTGGTAGGCCAAACTAACGTATGGAGAAAGTGTGGTATTTGGAGACGAGAAAGATTGGAGATGCATGATGTATAGAGGGGGTTTACGGAAGATAAATACTTTTTCTGCACATGCCTGTGTGAACTCTTGCTAGTTGTCACCCCCTTGATGCAGGATGCACCGCTTAAAATAATACTAGATTTTTTTTTAATGGGGAGCAAAGCTACGACCTCAGCATAAATATGATGCATACAACCGTTTTATTGCAAAGTTTCAGAGTTTCAGATTCGAAGTATACACATCATGAATCACAAAGAGTGGCGACAAACACTAGCGCGAAATAAATAAGAATTTTCTTGTGACAAAAGCAGACTGCGTTATCCAATAATCAAGAAATTGGGCCGTTAGCAAATCGAAAAAAAACGGTTAACCCAGGCACCCAAACACTGTTGCTGAATTCCGCTAAAAAATATATCTATGTTGCTGATTCGCTGAATGCACTGAATCCGCGTGGTTTTTTACCTTCTAGTATGGAGGGTGTCGTGTCCATCTTTCCGAGCAGGACGCACGTCGCCCTCTAACGACAAGGTCGTGGGACTTCCTAAGCTTCCCTCAGTCATCAAATCGAAGTCTGGACCTCGAGGGGGACGTCATCATCGGCATCCTGGACACCGGCTTATGGCCGGACTCTCCCTCCTTCTCCGACGACGGTTTCGGCGCTCCGCCCAGCAGATGGAAGGGCGCCTGCCATAACTTCACGTGCAACAAGTACGGCTCAGTCGCCATTTCCTTCTTGCCATGACCATTTCTTGTTGCCATGCAAGGCATGCACGCCGGTGCGCTATAAGTTGACCCATGCCATCGATGTACGCACAGCAAGATCATCGGCGCTCGCGCATACAATCACGGATCCACGGAAGGGCTGTCGCCGGTGGACACCCACGGCCACGGCAGCCACACGGCGTCGACGGTTGCGGGCCGGGTGGTGGGCAACATTAGCCTCGGCGGCCTGGCAGCGGGTACGGCCCGTGGCGCCGTGCCGGGCGCCAGGCTCGCCGTCTACAAGGTGTGCTGGGAAGACGGCTGCAGCGATGCGGACATGCTAGCAGCGTTCGACGACGCCGTGGCCGATGGCGTCGACGTGATCTCCTTCTCCATCGGGAGCAAGCTGCCGATCCGTACTTCGAGGACGCCGCCGCGATCGGCTCGTTCCACGCCATGAGGGGCGGGGTGCTCACGTCGGCCGCAGCTGGGAATTCTGGGCTGGACAGCGGGCGCGTCTCCAACGTCGCGCCGTGGATACTGTCCATCGCCGCCAGCAGCATCGATCGCCGGCTCGTCGACAAGCTGGTGCTGGGAAACGGCAAAACAATCATGGTGAGTGAGACACTGAGAAATGAGCTGATCTTTCCGCTGAAACTTGACAAAAAATAAAATTGCGCAAGGTACATCTTTTGTTTACCATGTTGTTCTGACACAGGGGACTTCCGTTAACATCTTCCCCAAGCTGAAGAAAGCTCCACTTATTTTACCAATCAATGGGTAATGATTACAGCCTTAGATACATAAACTGATTGTATGAACGATACGGGATGTTGTTCGTATTGGTTGAACATTCCGTCGGTGATGCAGTTCTTGTGCAGCAGAGTCACTGGCCATGGCCGGACGGTCATACAAGGGGAAGATCCTGCTCTGCTCCTCGTCGAGCGATGGCAGCGGCCCTGTCCTCGTCGGCGCTGCCGGCGCAGTCATTGTCACCTACGAGCCTAACGTGGCTTGGCAGCTGCCCCTCCCTAGCGTCATGGTTACCCAGGATCAGTTCAGTGGAATCCTGGCCTACTTCAACAGAACCGGTATGTCCCGTTTACATTAGCCCAGACGAACTGCATTTTACAGAGCTGAAATGGAGAAATCTCATGATGTGATCTTCAGTAATCCTGTGGGCACCATCCACACCAGCGAGGCAGCCTTCGACTCTGAAGCCCCCATCGTGGCCGGATTCTCATCTCCAGGTCCAAACATGATCACTCCTGAGATCTTGAAGGTTGTTAGATCATCAATCAGCTACAGTTAATGGATTAAGTACAGTTTAAGGTGGCTCACAGAACATGCATTTCTATGAACGCTGCAGCCTGACCTGTCTGCGCCGGGGATCGACATCTGGCAGCATGGTCGCCGGTGTCGTCCGTGCCCGGAGGGGCGTGGCGTACAACATCGACTCGGGCACGTCCATGGCGTGTCCACACGCAACCGGCGCCGCGGCCTACGTCAAGTCCTTCCACCCCGAGTGGTCACCGGCGATGATCATGTCGGCTCTCATCACCACAGGTAACCTGCGCTCTCTCATGGCTTTCCTTTCAAAATGTTAATCACCACATTTGCACAACGGCGGCGTGTGCTTGCAGCAACTCCAATGGACCCTTCGCGCAACCGCGGCGGCGGCGAGCTCACCTACGGTGCGGGGCAACTCAACCCAGGGCGGGCGCGGGAACCGGGCCTCGTGTACGACGCACGCGTGGGCGACTACGTGCGCATGCTGTGCGCCCAGGGGTACAACTCAACGCAGCTCCAGCTCGTCACCGGTTCCGACGACGCCACGCCCTGCCACGGCGGCCGGAAAGGGTCTGCCGGAGACCTCAACTACCCGACGATGGCCGTACACGCAGTGCCGGGGAAGAATTTCAGCGCTCGCTTCCCGCGCACCGTCACCAACGTCGGTGTGCCTGGATCGGTGTACGTTGCCAAGATTGTAGGCTCCAGGTCTGATCCTGTTAGCGTCGCCGTCTCGCCAAAGAGGCTGACGTTCAGCCGTCTGCATCAGAAGATGTCGTTCACCGTGACGGTCTCTGGCGCGTTGCCCAAGGCGAACGAGTTTTTGTCGGCAGCTATCGTGTGGTCTGACGGTGATCGCCAGGTGAGGAGTCCGGTGATTGTTCATACTGTGGATGTTTAATTAGAGATTTGGATCGTGGAGTGAAAGGATGAACTAGTCTTAAATAGTTCATTTCTCTGATGATTTCAACCTCCTTTCGCACTAGCCATCTAGACCAAAAGTCTCACCTGATGAAAAGGGCTATGCAATATATTTATATTACAACAACAACTTCGGTATTACAATTCAATACACAAGTGGACTTGGGAAATTACTCAAATCCAATACATGCACAACCGACCGATTGATTTCATATCAGGTCAATGTGTTGGAGTATGTAATAGCTGTACCGTATAGGCATGGTATAGTATACCACCCTATATGGTGCCCCACATGTAATGCCACGGTGGGGGCTTTTCCCACCTCTATATAACACGTACCCGGGATCCTAACGGGATCACCGTTTCCGCCACATTAGGTTAATATGGTATCAGAGCCTAGCCTCTTCCATCTCTAGCCGCCGACACAAATTTTTGCCGCCGCCACCTTGCCGCGCCGCCGCCACAACCCAAAACCCTAGCCGCCGCCGCGTTTACTCACCGCCGCCGCCTCCACAACCTACGATACAAGCAACAACCTACGATCAAACCAAGCCACACCAAAAATCCTACGATCTACAACCAAAACCCTACGATCTACAACCTAAAAACCCTACGATCTACAACCCCATATTGTCGCCGCCGCCGCCGCATCTCTTGCTGCGCCGCCGCTCACGACTACATCAACGCCATGGCCTCGTCCTCGTCAACCCCAACCATGGGATCGGTCGCCGCCTCGCTCGGCTCGCCGCCGTCCCAGAAGCTGACCGTGCTAACTTCCTTTTTTGGAAGACGCTCGTCGGTCCGGCGCTGCGTGGTGCCAGGTCACTGGCCTGCTCAACGGCACCGAACGCGCCCCTCCCAGGACTGTGGAGGTCTATGATGCAGAAAGAAGCGGATCTCCATCCCCAACCCGAGTTCGCCACATGGGTCGCCCGTGATCAAGCCGTAATGCACTATCTCCTCAACTCTCTCTCACCCGATATACTGTCCCACATGATAGGCCTAGAATCTACTGAAGCTGTTTGGTCTGTCATCATGTCCATGTTCTCCACCCAATCTCTCTCAAAAGTTAATCATCTTCGTGGTTGTCTCAATAGCACTAAGAAAGGCACTCTCACCGTAGCCAATATTTTTCCAAGATGAAGAGTTTTAGTTCCGAGCTTCTTGCTCTAGGGAAAGATGTAGATGATGGAGAGCTTATAGGTTATATCCTTAATGGTCTAGATGGATCTTACAATGATTTGGCAGCTGCTGTTCATGCCAATCCACACATCACAGTTGATGATCTCTATGATCAAATTTGTGCACATGATCTGCGCCATAACATGCTACAGGACAGTGGAGATTCGTTCACCTCCTCGGTGAACCTTGCTCGCCGGGGTGGACGAGACAACCGCCACGCGGTGGTGGTGACCGTGGTCGTGCTGATGACGACCGTGGCTACGCCGTGATGACGACCGCGGCTATCGCCGTGATGACGACCGTGGCTACCGCCGCGATGACGACCGCGGCTATGGCCGTGGTGATGATGATCGCCTCTATCGCCGCGATGATGATCGTGGCTTCGTGGCCGTGGACGTGGTGACCCTCGTCGGTTTGATGGCCGACGCGAGGATCGCCGCGATGATGGTGGTCTCCGTGATGCTTGGCGCCGCCGCGATGATGGACGTCGTCGTTGACAAGGCTCCCACTCCCTTCATCGACGTGACGTGTCAAATCTGCAAGATACACGGCCACCCAGCTAGTGATTGCTGGTGGCGCTATCAAGACAAGGATGACTCCGATGATGACACCGATCACAAGGACAAGTCCGCCAACATGGCGGCCTATGGGGTTGACACCAATTGGTACCCTGATACGGGTGCCACAGATCATATCACTGGCGAGTTGAACAAGATGACCGTGGCTGACAAGTACCGTGGGCATGACAACGTTCACACGGCAAATGGGCATGGTATGACAATTTCACATGTTGGTCATTCAGTTTTGCATCTCCCTAATAATTCCTTGCATCTCAATAATGTCTTACATGTTCCAAGTGCATCCAAAATCTCTTATCCGTTCATAAACTCACTCTTGACAATAATGTGTTCATTGAATTCCATCCTTTCTTCTTTTTGATTAAGGACCAGGTCACAAGGACAACTCTGTTTAAAGGCCCTTGCCGTGATGGCCTCTACCCACTCATGCCTGTCCCTAGTGGGTCACACAAGCAAGCCTTCCTCACAATAAAGCCGTCGTCTTCCACATGGCATCGTCGTTTAGGCCATCCTTCCTCTTTTGTGGTGCAACAAGTCCTTAGGAAAAATGAACTATCTTATTCGCCTGAAATAAATCCTTATGTTTGTGATGCATGCCAACTCGCCAAGAGCCATCAGTTGCCATACCCTCTATCTACTAGTGTATCCACGGTTCCTTTGGAACAAGTCTTTTCTGATGTATGGGGTCCTTGCCCCAGCCTCTGTTGGCAAACATTCATATTATGTGAGTTTTATTGATGATTTTAGCAAATTTACATGGATATATCTCCTCAAAAATCGTTCTGAGGTTTATCAAGTTTTCCTCAATTTTCAAAAATTTGTTGAGCGCAAGTTTGAAAGAAAGATTAAAACTATGCAAACTGATTGGGGTGGTGAATATGAAAAACTCAACAGTTTCTTTCAAAAAGTTGGCATATCTCATCATGTTTCATGTCCTCATGCTCATCAACAAAATGGCTCCGCTGAAAGGAAACATCGTCATATAGTTGAAGTTGGTTTGTCTCTTCTAGCAAATGCATCCATGCCTCTCAAATTTTGGGATGAAGCTTTCCTCACTGCCACTTTCTTATAAACTTGCTTCCTAGTAAGGTTATTAATTTTGAGACCCCGGTCGAACGTCTCCTTCATACCAAACCCAATTATGACTCACTTCGCATTTTTGGCTGTGCTTGCTGGCCTAATCTTCGTCCATACAACAAACGGAAGCTCTCTTTTCGATCCACCCGGTGTGTTTTTCTTGGTTATAGCCCTCGCCACAAAGGAGTTAAATGCTTAGATGTGTCCACCGGCCGTGTCTATGTCTCTAGAGATGTTGTTTTCGATGAAAATATTTTTCCGTTTGCATCCCTTCACAAAAATGCTGGCCAACGTCTCCGCAATGAAATTCTCTTGCTTCCACATGATTCACCATCTACCATTGGGGATGCACAACTTGATGATTACATGCCATTGCCTTTTGTCCCTGTTGTCACTAATCCTGGACAGGACCAGCAGCCTCCGCCCGCAGCAGATGATGGAGTCTCTGATTCCGAGTCTACAAAAAAAATTCGACTCAAAACGATGAAGAAATCGAGCCAAACGAGCATGAAATCATGCTGGTCGCCTCGCTACGTGCCACGGGCGCTAATCCAAGATGATGCCGTATCCGCCTCGGATCCCGCCTGCGGATCCCCAGGCGATTCCCTGACCCAGGTGGGGGCCTGCCAGTTCTGCGCCTGTGTCGCCGTCTGCGTCGACACCCGTGTCGCCGCGTGCGCGGGATCCGCGCGGTCTCCGTCGCCACACGCCTCGCCCCGTCCCCGGCCGCCACGTCCTCGCCTGTCGGCTCCCCTGTCGCCGACCGGTCCCCGCCTGGCCCCGCTTCGGCTGGATCCTCTACGCCTCCGGATCCTGCTGTCTGCCCTGTGCCTGCGGCTCGCACCGCCTACAAAAAGGTATACGACAACCCAAAAAATTTACCGATGGTACCGTCACTTATAAAGTTACTCGTGGTACTGTGAGGTATGGTCTTATTGCTTCCACAGGTGAACCCCGTAATCTTGCTGCTGCTCTTGATGATCCTCATTGGCGTAAGCAATGCAAGAAGAATATGATGCGCTTCTCCAAAACAAAACATGGCATCTTGTTCCTCGCAGCTCCACCAACAATCTCATTGACTGTAAGTGGGTATACAGGATCAAGCGTCGCTCTGATGGTACTATTGACCGGTACAAAGCTCGGCTTGTTGCGAAGGGCTTCAAGCAGCGTTATGGCATTGACTATGAAGACACATTCAGTCCTGTTGTGAAAGCAGCCACGATCAGAACTGTGTTAGCCATCTCTGTTTCTCGGGGGTGGAGTCTCCGGCAGCTAGATGTGAAGAACGCGTTCTTACATGGTGTTCTGGAAGAGGAGGTTTACATGAAACAACCCCAGGTTTGAAGATCCAACCCTTCCCCATCATATTTGCAAACTTGATAAATCTCTCTATGGTCTGAAACAGGCCCTCGTGCATGGTTCTCTCGGTTAAGTTCCAAACTTCATGATCTTGGTTTTATCCATCTAAAGCTGACACATCATTGTTTCTTTACAACAAGTCCAACGTCACCATTTATGTCCTGATTTATGTTGATGACATCATTGTTACTAGCTCCTCTGATTTAGCCATTACAGCTTTGCTCAAAGATCTCAACGTTCATTTTGCTATCAAGGATCTTGGTGATCTTCATTTTTTTCTTGGCATTGAAGTGAAGAAGCACCGCAATGGCATCATTCTCACTCAAGCAAAGTATGCTTCGGATTTACTGGCTAATGCACGCATGCGTGATTGCAAACCTGCACCGACTCCGTCGTCCTCCACAGATAAGCTTTCTCTCAACTCGGGAGAACTACTTCCACCAGAAGATATCACAAGCTATAGAAGCATTGTTGGTGCCCTTCAATATCTCACCTTGACACGTCCAGACTTGTCCTTTTCTGTCAACAAAGTCTGTCAGTATCTCCATGCGCCTACTACCTCGCATTACACAGCAGTCAAACGCATCCTCCGTTATGTCAGTGGCACTATTGATCTTGGTATTACTTTTCAAAAGTCTTCATCACCTTGTTGAGTGCTTTTTCAGATGCTGACTGGGCAGGATGTCCAGATGATCGTCGCTCTACGGGTGGTTTTGCCATCTTTGTTGGACCAAATTTGGTCTCATGGACTGCACGCAAACAAGCTACTGTCTCTCGGTCAAGCACCGAGGCTGAATATAAATCCTTTGCCAATGCCACCACTGAACTTATTTGGGTTCAAGCTCTTTTACAGGAACTTGGTGTTACACTCAAGGAAAAACCATGCTTATGGTGTGATAACCTAGGAGCTACATATCTTTCTGCTAATCCTGTTTTTCATGCTCGCACTAAACATATAGAGATTGATTTTCATTTTGTTCGTGAGAGGGTTGCAAATAAACAGTTGGAAATCCGGTTCATATCCACCAAGGATCAAGTTGCTGATGGGTTCACAAAAGCTCTACCGGTTGCCAATCTTCATGAGTTTAGGCGTAATCTAAATCTTCTTCGCAGTTTAGATTAAGGGGGGTGTTGGAGTATGTAATAGCTGTACCGTATAGGCATGGTATAGTATACCACCCTATATGGTGCCCCACATGTAATGCCACGGTGGGGGCTTTTCCCACCTCTATATAACACGTACCCGGGATCCCTAACGGGATCACCGTTTCCGCCACATTAGGTTAATACAATGTACTTGTCATTACACTATCTACATTGTCTGTTTAACTGACCAGTCGATCTTGACACCCTAAAACAAGAAAGAAATATCTCAGCACTGAACATTCTATTTCACTTTGCGCCGAACGCCTACAGAGATGCACTTTATCTTTTGCTAAACAGACATATATCAGCGCAATCTCTCGGGGTATATCATGGCTCAAGGATCACCAGTAGTCTTTGCAGGAACATACTCCATCCTTGAAATGGTGAAACCGAATCCGATCTCTGACGATGATCTCCACACCATACAGCTCTGATATGAGCTTGCTGATAGTGTGGCAGTCTTTGCACACTCTCAGGTTCTTCAGGATCCGAATAGGTGCCCCGGTTGTCGCCTTGAGCAAGCCAAAAGATATGGCTAGCCGCTCGCTGTGCAAACGAAGCGCGGCGCCCTTGGTATGGTCCATGCCAGCAACCATACGAGCCTCTGATAAGTCTGGCTTGTATCCAGAGGATGCGAGCCTCTCTTCAATTTCATCCAGCTTCATGTATATCTCCTCCGATTGAGGATGCGATGTGTCACCCGCGACAACTGATGAACCAAGCCATCCATTTCAATGGAGCTGAACCCTGGCTCCTTCTTGAGACCTTCTTCGCTCATCAACCGGCGGACCATGCCCACGTCGTTCCACCGCTGCGCGGACGCATAGACCCTCGAGAGCAGGACGTAGACACCACTTACGGCATCATCCGGAACATCAAGTGCCATCTTGGCCATGGCCTCACTAAGCTCCGATCCAGCATTCTGCTTGCAGCATGCATCAAGAAGGCTCCTCCAGATGATGGCATCAGGCCGGCAATTCATACCAGACACAACATCCAGAGCCTCTTCAATGAACCCAGCCCGTGCCAAGATGTCTACCATGCAGCCGTAGTGCTCGATCCTGGGCCTGATCCCGTACTGGCTCACCATCATCTCGAAGTATCGCCTGCCCTCGTCCACCATCCCGCCATGGTTGCACGCACTAAGAACAGCGACGAACGTGATTGCATTTGGTACAACATTCTCCACCCGTGTCATCCGATCAAACAGGTCCACTGACTCGCGCACGCATCCGTGGTTGGCAAGCGTGAGGATCATCACGTTCCACGACGTGATGTCCCGGTTGGGCATCCTGTCGAACACCTGCCGCGAGAGCTCCGCCGCCCCACACTTGCCGTAAAGGTCCACGAGCGAGTTGTTGATGAGCACGTCGCGGGAGACGGCCTCGCCGTGGCCGTCGCCCCCAAGCTCCCGTAGCAGCAGCGCGTGGGCGTAGAGCCCGAGCGAGAGCGCGCCCGCACCGGCGCACGCGCCAAGGATGCTCTGCACTGTGTAGGCGTCGGGTGCGAGGCCCGCGTCCCGCTGCATCTCACGGAAGAGGTCGAGCGCGCCGAGGTGGTCGCCGTTGCCGGCCAGCGCGTCGATGGCGGTGTTCCAGGAGACGAGGGACTTGTCGGGGATGTGTCGGAAGATGACGAGCGCGGCGTCGGGGAGGCCGCAGGAGGCGTAGAGGTGGAGGAGGGAGTTGGCGACTACGGTGTGGCCCCGAGGGGACAGGGCGAGCTTGGCGGCGAGCGCGTGGAGCTGGCGGCCCTCGGGGAGCGCGGCAAGGAAGGAGGCCGCTGAGAGCGCGGCGGGGATGGAGAATTGCGGGGACGGCGGGGTCGGGGAGGAGTGGAGTGAGAGGAAGAGGACGAGCGCGCGATGGGCGAGGTGCGAGCGGCGGGAGCGCGCGAGCGAGCGAAGGATCTGGACGGAGGAGGAGGAGGAGGAGCTGGGGTCTGGGCGGTGGGAAGTGGTGGTGGGGAGCGGCGAGGCGGCGAGCGAAGGAGGCATCGCGGCGGCGGCGAGGCGAACATGGTGCCGACGGGATTAGTGGGAGCGACGAGGATATGGTGTGGGTGGCCGTTGTTTTTTGTGTGGACGGCAGTGGGCGCCATTTCACATTGCCACGCTAAAACTTTTTCTTGAAAAACAATCACCGTGGGGATAGGAGAAAATTGTAACTAGTTGCTGAGCAACCCATTCCACATGTCCCACTTTCGAATTTTTAAAAAATGGGAGATAAATCATGAAGATAGATTATGTTGTTTCTTTTACATCTAAAAAGGTTCATCCCAAAATATGAAAATATGTGACATATACCTTCTGCATCGGGCACCCACTGGACGATCGATGAAGAGCCGTCTCGATGAGAAGAACCGCCGGCTGGCTCCATGACCTCCTCTCTAGGTTTCGGAAATCAGGAGGGGGGGCCAGGGAGAGAGGTCGTGTTAGGCCTCGATCTGGTGGCCCAAGGGGTCTCCTGGAAGGGCGGCTGTGGTGCAGCCCAGACGGAGGGGGAGGCGCGCCACGACCCAGAAGATATTTGCCCGCAAGCTCTCACCGTCTAGCTTTGCCTGATGGTGATGGATGGTCTGACGGCGAGTTTCAATCCTAACAGTATTGCAGATGAATCTACCTAGAAGATTTTGACGAAAACATAGTGAGCGATCTGGTGAGCTAGCTGCTGAAAAGAGGTCTCAGTTCCGGGTCTCCAGATAAAGCTAGATTGAACACAGTATCCAACTAAAACCTGCACCGTTTGATTATTTGTCTCTGATCGGGGTCACTAGACATCAGTGGCCCATGCATCACCGGTAGACCTCCTGGAGATAAACAGGCAGATAAAGATGGCCATTGCTAGCTATCTCTGTAAGTAGCATTATCTGTTTATTAAGTTTAATTGTTGCTTTGGGCTCTGGTTATGATACAACGTCTGTTCAAAGATATTTGCATTGGGGTTTAGCATTGCATGGTCGATTCGATAAAAGTTGATCTTCGAATTTGACATAGCAATTTTCTCCCTAAGTATGTGACGATTGATCTTGCTATGCTTTGGTTTGGCCACTACCAAATAATGCTTACTACTACAGTCAAAAAAGAAAGAAAAAATGGTACTTGCTGTTTCTAGGACATGAGGCACATAAGCGCCGCTTCTTTGCAGATTTTCTTTGCAAAGCAGATTATATCCTCTGTTTTACTACTACAGTCAAAAAAGAAAAAAGAAATGGTACTTCATGTTTCCAGGACTTGAGGCATATAGCGCGGCTTCAAATTTTGTTTGCAGTTTTTCTTTGCAAAGAAGATTATAAACTCTGTTTTTTTAATCCACTAGCTAAATGCCCGTGCGTTGCAACGGGATTGAAAAAAAATATCGTTTTAGTGACATTATGTTAGAAAATTTAGTGTAACTTTTAATATGTGATATTACAGATTTATTTTGTACAGACTAATTACTTCACAATTGACTGTCCAAGAACCACATATTCCATTTAAAAAACCATAGTAATATCTCACGTTTTAGTAGATAGCTGAATGTACGTGTGTTGCTACGTTATTGTTTTGTTGCTGCACATGTTAACATAATACACATGGAAAAATCAAATGGTCATTCAGTTTACAAAATACAACCAATCTGACTATGTTTGCTATCGCTATTTTTTTTAGAGAATTATAGCAACCACATTTTTTGTTCTTACTCGTTGTTGTATCTAAGATATTGCCATATCTCAACCCTTTTCAGTTTCGACCTCATAAGTCTCCCTCTGATTTCATTTTCGCATTTAATTTTTCTCCCCCAAGATTAGTACATTAATAAATTCAACATCTTACAGCTAGGCATCGTCTCTACGATCAGCTCAGGTTACGTACGAGAGAGCTCCTCTGAAAATCTAGACGCGGCCACCACCTCCTTTTCCACCAAAGACCGGTTCCCGCTCCTCTAGCCAGCCTTGCCGGCGTCGGGAGGGTGGGGAACCCAATCTATGAGTGGATGACGAACCAATCTCAATGATTGCATCGGTCTACCAAGAGAAAAATCTCTCCTATCTAAGATAAGGCCAATGCATCAGGTTAGACTGAAAAAAGTGCATCATGCTGCCATGATTCCAGCTCGCATGGCTGCAAACCTGAAGAGATGCATCAGGTGAGCTTTCACTCTAGCTCCACCCCTGTGTCCAGTGCTTAGTGCTTTCTCCCTATACACATGATCAATTTACGTACAAAAAGGAAATATGTGTACATGTAGTCCTAGACCAGCAGGGACGACAATGAAAGCCATGGTGCTTGCCAGAAGTAAAGCAATTAAAAATTTATGTGTCAAGTCCTCGCCGTCCTCAACCGCCGTTGATCATCTTAGTCTCAATGTCCCCCATCACAGAACGTCGCGTCCACTCCGTTCCTACCGCTTTCCTCCACGACCGCTCGCTCGCCACTGGCCATGACGAGGTTGAGCAGCACGTCTCCCTGGCCTCCCGGATGCCTGGTCCCACGAGGTCGACGAGGATGCACGCCCCGGACACCCCGTGAATGTGTCTGGGCTCTCGGCCACCTGCACGACCACAGTGGTGGCGTCCTCCATGTCTCAGTCCGCCCGTCCGTCATGGCGTCATCACGAGCGCGAAGAGCGCCCGAACGGCGCCGAGCTGGACGAGGGCTGCCCAGTTGAGCAGAGCCACACCGAAGAGCACCTTTGTGGCGGCCTTGGTGGCGCGGGTGCCCCTGCTGGAGCCACAGAGGAGGAGGACGCGAGCGGCAAAGAGGGGCTGGGCCGCTTGGCGCCGACGATGAGGCAGTAGGCGTTGACGCAGAGGAGGCCGGAGACGGTCTGCCGTGACATGGGGTGCGGTGGCGTATTCCTCGGCCCGCATGGCTGCGGTGAGCGCGTCGAGGATGCCGGGGATGACATGAGATGCTCCTGCGCTGAGATGTAGATGTTGAGCTGCACGGCAGCGTCCTTGGTGGAGGCGGACGTGGAGGGACATGTGAGATGGGACGCAAGGTAGGACACCGCTCCTGCATTGGCCAGCGGCACGCGGACTTTCAGATCGTCCTTGGAGGCGCGTCCGAGCACGGCGGCAGCCGCCGCCGTTACGGACGCGTCCCGCACAGCCACCGCGTCCCCCCCGTTGACTGCTTTAGGCTGTTGGATGGGGGATGAAGGGTGGATCTGAGGCCTCGAGGCACAGCTTGCCTTGCCTTAAGCGAGGCACGGGATCTCAGTCCGCATGCAAGTGCTCTCTCTCGCCTTCCCCTTCTGCATGCATGTGCGTTGTGCTCTCTCTCCTTCCTCTTCTGCATGCATGTGCCTCCACCGAGCTCCTACACCTATTCGCATTGGCGGATCCAGCATCTTGAGTCAGGGTGGTCCGGCTTCATAAAATTGTCACAACAATAATACAGAAATGTGAACATGATAGCACATAATTGAACAAAAGCTGATAGAGTCTTACAACATATAATAATTCATGAGGAAGTTTGAATTTTACATAAAAGAGGGGATACAAAAACTTAAAACAAGACTAACTTTTTTTATCAGGCCAACGCTTTTTCATGGCCATGAAAGTCTCAATAATATCATCTTCATCCACTTTGGAGAAGGCCTCTTGCTCAATGAATGTAACTAGACAATCATCCAAAAGACTATCACCCATCATATTTCTCAACTTGTTCTTCACAAAACTCATTGCTGAAAAAGCTCTTTCCACATTTGCTGTTGCCACCGGAAGAAGCAATACCAATTTGAGAAGCAAATACACCAAATTATAAACTATATGCCTCCTTGTTTCCACAAGCTTAACTGAGAGATCAACAAGATTTTCTAGGCCATTAAAGCTTTCATCCTTTCTCATGTCATCAATATAGTTATCAAGTTGTAGCTCAAGATGCATCAAATCTTGGGGTGAAAAATCATCAGGGTAGAACTCAGCAAGCCTACGTACCTTGTGCGCATCAAAAGCAGCAAATGAGTTGGCGGGATTCAAGGCCGACATACAAGAAAGCAATTCCATATTGATCTCATCGAATCGATTATTCAGCTCTTGAATAATTTTGTCAACTATCCCAAGATAAACTTCTCTTCTAAAGTGATCATCATTTGTTTGAGTTCGAGAAAACCGTGTTGATCTTCCAAAAGGCACATAGTTCTCCTCCATTGCAGGAACTTGAATGCCATGTTTATTACAAAATAATGTGACCTTTTGTAGGAATGCATCCCACCCATCAGACCTCAATTCTTGCATTCTATCCTTTGCCAACCGAACAAGCTTCATTGCAGTAAGAATATCTTGGTCTTCCATCACAACTTCTTCTATCTGCTCTTCATTCACAACTTCTTCAATTTGCTCTTCTACCAAATCTGCCGCTGGGGAAGGAGCCGGAGAATAAGCATTCTTCTTTGCCGCATGTTTCAGGAAAAGAGAAGCGATGGATCCAGTCCTCTTCATTTTCCAAAAATTCTACAATAAGTGTGTGCAAATGTGCAATACATCAGGCTCAATAATCAATAATTTTCAACTTGGATACAACATTTAATCAGACTCAATAATCTGTGAAATTGGAGATTGATTCAGAAACTTGAAGTTATACCTTGCTGAAATTGGAGCGTGCTGGGCTGGCTGAAATTGGAGCGTGCGGCGCCGGGAAGTTGAAGCCTGCAGCGGCGTCGCGGCGCCAGACGCCCGGCGCCGACCTCCCTTCTCCAGTTCTCCTTGTCCGTCGCTAGGGTTAGGGGCGAGCGCCGAGCAGTGGGCGCATCATTGCGTGGCGGCGACGGACGACGGCGAGCACGGGGAAGTGGGGAACGGCCGGAGCCCGGAGGAAGTACGGCGGGGGCGGGGGGCGCACGGCGAACGGCAGGAGTGGTGGCTCGAAGGCGAACAGGAGCGGCGACGACGGTACTCGGCTGCTGGCTCGAAGAAGAGGAACGGATCGATCCACTGCGTGTCTGCGTCACAGCGTCAGGATGCATCTTTTTTTTTGTGTGGAGCAGACATGGTATATGGGCCTAATCTAAATCCCAGGGTGGTCCTTGGCCCACCCTGGACACCCATTGGATCCGCCAATGCCTATTCGTATTCTTGTTTTTGTTCACATGGATGGAACCACTGTATAAAACCCAACCACCGGTGATGGCCGGCTCAATCCATCCCTCACGTAACACCCATGATGGAGAGAGAAGCAGTGACGGTGGAGGGCCATGGCGCCAAGGAAGAGGAAGGCCGAGCCGTGGTGGTTGAGTGCCTTGGCGCCAAGGAAGAGGAAGGCCAAGCCATGATGGTTGAGAGCGTCAACGATGTGGTTGTCGAGGATGTGCCATGCAAACGTCGACGCTTAGACGATCGTCAAGACCGTGTTGATTTCATCATCAATACCATGATTTTTGGGATTAAGAAGAAAGTTTGGCGCGGAGAAGATTTTGCACGTAAATTTAGCGGGAGGTTTTGGAGGGAAGAAGGAGAAGCATCGGGCGATCCGGGAGAATCGTTCTCATCCAATGCATGCAGAGAAATAAAGGGCTATTTTCTCAATTAACTTAATCCCTAAATTCGCTCCGGTAGTTATTAGGCATATAATTAGGCGCAATCCTCTCCTTCCATCATTAACTGCCCTCTTTTCTAGCGCGATGGAGAGCCAAATCAGCGACAATCAGCGGAGGGAGTATGATTTGTTAACCTTAAAATAATTGGGGTTTAATGCTGATTAATGCTGATTGATGGAGATTTGATATCGAGATAAAATAATTGGGGTTTAATGCTGATTAATGCTGATTGATGGAGATTTGATATCGAGATTTGTTTTGGGCTTTTGGCATTGATGTGAGAAATTTTTGGCGTTGATGTGGAAAAAAAACCGGTGCGGGAAAACTACTGCGGGGAAAAACCGTGGAGAAAAAAAAACACGAGGCTTGACGAAGGGAAACTTCGTGCTTTGGGTGTTGGTTTCAGGACGGTCAACGTCGGTGGGCTTTCCCGTGAGGACGGCGAGGTTGTAGATGCTGCGGCGGCGGGCGGCGAGGGCGACGGCGGCGGGCGGCGAGGGCGACGGCGGCGGCGTGTACTGCATAGAGAGATGCGAGACTGAGAGAGATGCGAGACCGAGAGAGAGATGCCAAGGGGGACTGAGAGAGAGAGATGCCAAGGGGGCGGCGACGCTCCCGTGGTTGAGCAGGTGGCCGGCTCTCAAGGGGGAACTGCCGCGGCTGCCCGCTGCTGGGAGCACGGGGGCGTGCGTGAGGAAGGCATGGCGGTTCTATTTCGGCGTCGGGGGCTGACCACGTCGTAGGTGAGATGAGAAAACTGTGCGGATGTGGGAGGCTTGACGAAAGAATTGTGTGGAGAAAAAACAAAACCATGTGTGGAGAAAAAACAAAATCAGAGGCTTGACGAAGGGAAACTTCGTGTCTTTTAGATAGGAGAGAAGAGATTTATGGTTTTGTTACAAATTCAACATTCTTCCCCATTAGATATAATGCTTTGAAAAATAGTACTACATTTTTTCACTAATATAAGGCGTTTTGGTTGGCATTTGTCAGTATAAAGAACTGAATGGGCTATTTTCCACGACATGATATCATTATGTGCAGCAGGCTATTTAATATGAGCAGAGAAGAATGCACAACAGTGTTGGGGAGGGAGAACAGAGTTAAGTGTAAATGGTGAGTTCTTCTTTTGGTTTGGAAGAAATTGTAGAATACAGATAAATAGGTACATGAACATAAATTGGGGTGGTATGAAATGCATTTGATTGCCCTCTTCAGGTTTGGCATTTGGGGTTATTGCAACGCAGAAACTCATAATGTGATATATAAAGTTATATATTTTCTCTTGAAAACCTTTCATGTCTATACTGATCCATATAATCATTTTATTTTCTTTCCATATGTTTGTCTTACTGTATCCATGAGTGTTCTATGGCAAAATGAATCTCTGCAGTTTTCAGAGAACAAAGTGCACGAATAATCAAACGCAATTATTTACTGAATTTTGACAAAAATATGTTGTTGGGCAGGAGAATGTTGACCTTATACATGTTCTTTTGGGGATCATTGTGCATTCGACAAAGAACTTATACAGCTGTCGGAAAATAGAAAGATGTCAACTATACACGTCAAACACTCACAGATTGCTAGCTTATACATGTTCTTTTAGGGATCATTGTGCATTCGACAAAAGACTTATTCAGCTGTCAGAAAAATAGAAAGATGTCAACTTTATATACACGTCAAACACTCACAGATTGCTATTGTCAGTATGAAAACACATTGTTAGTTTTTTCCAGCTTTCATATGGATTCACTTTGACCCAAGTTTTACATACATCAAGTTTATTTGTGTCGTGCGTTGCACGTGCAAAGCAACTAGTACAAAAAAAGACAAATTACATGCAAATAGTACATGATATTATTCACCTAGCTCTTTTTTTTTTTGCACATGTCACATATTTTGATACGAAACTTTGTAGTTGCATAATATGCAACATAACCAATGTGTGTGTGATTTATTACAATTTTTATGAAAACTCAAAAATACGATTTTAGACAATGGGTTGCGGGTGCAACTAGTTACAGATTATTCGCTCAGTCCCACCTGAATATCTTTACTTCAAATGTCAATCTTATAATTTCTCTGTTTCAAAATATAAGACTTTTTAGCATTTCTAGCTTTGTCATGATTCGTACCTACGTAGACATGTTTTAGTGTGTTGTTTGACTCATTTAGGAACGAATCAGGATAAAATCGAAAAGGCTAAAAAGTCTTATATTTAGAAACGGAGGGAGTAGATTATAGAGTGAGGTGGCGGCACCAACGAGCGGTGTAGACCTTATGAGTATAGGGTTTTTGATTCTATGGCCCTAGAGAATAAGATCATCAATGATCTTGCTAACGGTTTGGGTTGTCGATATAGTAAACTTGCACGTGCACACAAGTGGAGTACTTACTAAACTAATTATAAAGGATAAATCTCTCAACTCACGTTTGGTGGCTAGCAAAACTAGTGCCTTCACGCAGAAGAGGTGCATCCAGGACAACATTCCCTATTTCCATAACCTCGCTAAGGAACTCCACTCTTCGCGGATTCCGTGGCATCGAAGCGCTCATCGCTGTGGATCGATTGAGGAGTTGCAGAGGGAGGGGCGAGCCTCCTTCGCCGTCAGAGATAACGCATTGCCACCGAGAAGGGAGGGGAGCGCGTCGCGCACTGCCGATGCGAGTGAGCGAGCGATGCTTTCAACCGTAGAGCTCGTTTCATGGTGGGCGCCGCCTGCCGTGTGGGTCGGGGCCTCGCGAGTGAACATGACGAACTGGTCTCGTTAACAGGGCCATGTAGGTACTAAGTACGGGCCCAACATGCCTAATTAGTTGTCAAATCTGTTTTTTTTAGATTTTCGGGAAAGCTTTCCCCGGTTCCGTTCCAATAACGAAACTATTAGTCGGTCTTACAAACTAGGAGTTCGAGACGAGGTTGCTAAACACAAACCTTTACAAAACTCAGGAACTTGGCCCTCGACCAACACTGCCCAAACTAACTATAGAGACAACCATCAACAAAAGCATCCTTGTTCTAACTGTTCTCCAACCAGACTACCATACTTCCAGATCCCTATCTCATAGGCTTCATTTCTTGTTCTGCGCACATATCTTTGCATACGGCTTCTCTTTTTCATCTGGCGCCAGCACTCACAGCACCACATGAATGACATTGCTCTACTCAAAATGTTTCTTCAGGTACTCCGCAGTTGCCCTTCCATCATAAGGTGAAGTTGCAGTGGATGCCCAAGTTTGAATCCAGCTGAAATCAACACACATTAGCCGGGATCCAGCATCAGGGGGCCTTGAGTCTAATCAGCAAAATATCCACGAAAAGAGCTAGTTTTCCTTCTGATGCATTTTCCTCGAGTGGAATTACCCAGAGCTTTAAGTACTACAGTGGCAGTCGCCACACCTGTAGGTTCAACGATTAAACACTATGTTATTCCCGTTGTTCCAGATGCTCATCTAACTTCTATTACATAGCCATTTGGTTGCAAGAGATTAAAAATCTAGAATATCTGCTTCAAACACCTGGCTCACTAAATTCCACATGTTTCTGACAACTATATACTCAAATAACATGTGGTATACTGATTCGATTTCTTTACGTAGTTCACACTCTAACGGTTTTGGCATTCCTCGTTTTCGAAAATTATCCCTAGTCATAACTCATAATCTTATTCTGTGAGAAAAGCTAGAGAAAAACCTGTATCCTGGGAGGTACCTTAATCTCCCAGACCGCAGGCAAGTACGCAGGTTTCACCTCTCTAAAATTTACTATCGCGTACATATATTTGGATGAGTACGCCCCATTGGTTTCATACTGCCACATCAGTTGACCTTCTTCGGCAAAAAGGCTATAACAGTTCTAACTATTGATGTAAGCTCATGCCACTGTATCATCATCACCCCTATGAAAGTTCTCCTAAAATTACATCTAAGTTGAGAACCATCCAGAGATCAGTTACAATTTTAGTATGCTGATTTTAAACAAAGTAAATCTTGCATAATTGGGTAGCAGTCTTTCCGAAACCTAAGAGCATCTCCACTCGGGGCGCCCAAATGGCCGCCCAAAGGCCTTTGGGGCGTGCCGGACAGATTTTTGCTTCCACTCACGGCGCCAAAAGCAAACTTCGTCCGGAAGCGCCCACTTTTCTGTCCGGCAGCGCCACATGAAGCCCTTGAAATGGGGATGCCTTGTGCGGCCCCGGACACAAACTCTCGTCCGCGCGACCCACTCACGAGCCGACACGTACTCTCTCCTTTTCCCCTCTCTTCTCTCTCCTCTATCCTCTCCCACTTTTCCTACCTACCGTCGGCACCAGCAGCTGGACGCCCAGCATCGCCGCCGCGCACCGCTCCGTGCTGACCAACGTGCGCCTCCATGGCAACCCCGCCGAGTTGGCGCGCCACTCCGACGCTGGGAAGGAGCACGACGAGGTGCTCGCCGAGGCGCGCGCGGCTCACCGCACGTCGTGCGCTACCACGCCGTCCTCCACGGCGACTGCGGCAAGCCCGCCTGCCTGCTCGAGCTCATGGTCGCCGGCGCGCTCCACAGCTAGGGGCCTGGGCGACGGAGCACGATGGAGCCCCACGGGCTGCGCCTCTCCTTCGCTCCTACTGCCCGCGTCGACCACGACCTCGCCCAGCGCTGCCGGTTAACGGCAGAGGCCGAGGCAACCCGGGCACGGACGCTGGGGCCGACGACCTCCCACTGGGCGCCGACCTCGCCCTCGCGCTCGCCGCGCCGCCGTGCGTCACCCTGCTCACCGTGCCCCAGCGAGTCTCATGGTCCTCGCCGTCGAGCCCCGACAGCCAGGCGGCCACGCTCAACATCACCGACGTCGCGTCGCTCCCGCCCGAGCCCCACATCCTCGTCTGTCTCAAGCACCGACGGCGATGGCACCGCCATTCGACGCTCCCGGGTCTGCCTGGCGAGCGCGCAGATGGTCGCGGCGCGCGGCCTGTGACGCCACCCTTCTCTCTGGCGCTCCCAAGCCACGAGCATGTCATCCATGGACGAGGCTGGACGAGGAGGACACGCATGGCAGCTGTTTGTAGAAATGCTAGAGCCAAGAAACCGTCCGTCCGGACACGCTGTCAGGTTTGTTTAGGCGGCGCGAGTGGGAACATGCAGACCCTATACTAGTTTGTCTATCCGGACACGCCCCAAAACGTCTGGCCGGACACGCTTTGAGCGGCCATTCCCTACCATTCCCTACCTTCCACTTATACCCTCCTACTTTCACAGCTTTTGTAGTGTTTCCTACAAAAACAAATCAATCGGCCCAACAAGTGATGTACCTCTTTCGGAACAGAGGAGGACATGAGGACACGGTCGCGGAGCCGGAGACTTGCGGATCTCCCTCCGGTCTCCGGAGCAGGTGGCCTAGGGCCTCATCCCGTATCCGAGGGGATGTTGACGCAAAGGCGTCAACGTCTCTGGGGCCCTGCTGATCCGCCTTTCGCCGGATCTTGCCACCTGAAGAAGCGGCAGCGGCGGCTGGGTTTGCGCTCCTCTACGGTCGGCGCGCGTCCCACCGGCCATCCTGAATGGAGGGACTGGGCCAACCTGACGACCGAGCTCATGGACGAAGTCGCCGCCCGGCTCCTTTCCTTCGACGTGTCGGAGTACATCCGCTTCCGAATCGTGTGCAAGCCCTGGCGGGAGCTCGCCGAGGACCCGCGTCGGCGCGGCGGCCTCGACCCCCGTTTCCGGCCCCGCGACTGGTTGCCGCTGTCCAAGAAGGGGGAGCCCCCATCGCGGTGGCGCATCTACCACGAACTCCACGGCATCCGCCTCAGGCTCGACCTCCAGATATTCTCCACCAGCCACCTCCTCAGCGTGGCCGCCGGCCTGCTCGTCATGTGCGACAAGGCAACCAACGTCGTACGCCTCCTCCACCCGCTCGCCGGCACCTTCGTCGAGTTCCAGACATCACTGACGTACGGCCCTACGTTGGCGCAGAACCAAATGCCCGCCTTGCCATGGACGGCTTCAAGGCCTGCTTCCCTGGCCTCGGCTCTGAACCGGATGCCTACCTCACCACAGATGCCTATAAGTTTGGCTACCCTGCCCTGAGCGCCGTCATTGACTTCGCCTTTGTTGACGACTCCACCTCTCCGCCCACCCTCCAGCTCTGTGTCAACAATGGGTCCTCCTGGCTCGTCATCTGTGCCAAGCCTGGTGATGGCCACTGGGTGGCCCCGCCGCCCTGCCAGCTGAGGGGCGATGCACTTATCTTGTTCCGATACTCTAGACGGTGATGAGCACATACCCTGTGGCTGTCAATCGCTAAAAACACGCCATCCTGGATGAGCGCCTACTGGTGATTGAGTGCCAAATTTGTATTATCCCTCTTAATGGATCTATGGATTCTTGTTAATTTATTATTGTGTGTAATGTACTTTATTAGCTTGTAGTATCAGATTTTATTTCCAGTAATTTCATTATCTGTTTTCTTAGCTTGTTTATGTGTTGCCCGCAAGTTGTTGTACATGATCCTAGGAAGAGGACCAGTTGTGTTCCTCTAAATGAAGAGTAGCATCATTAGAATCGGGCAATTGTCTGAGAGCATCTCCACCGGAGGCCTCCAAATTCGTGTCCGGCACCCCCGAATTGAGGCCCAATTGGGGGTGCCGGACATGTGTCCGGTCAATTGGGGGTGCAGCCCACAGCGACGCACCCCAAAGTCAAAAAAAAAATATTGAATTCAAACGAATTTAAAAGAATTTCAAATTTCATTCATATTTGATGCAAATTACAAAATATTTGAACGAAATTTGAAAACCATAAACCCTAACCGCCGCCTAGCCTATTCTCTGTCCCACCACGAGTCGTCGTCGCTGTCGTCCTCGATCTTCACCACCGTGGCGGAGGAGGCAGCACGGCTGGTGGAGGCTCCGTCGTGGCGCGGCGCGCGGCTGGAGGAGGCGCCGTACTCCGGCGCACGGTTGGTGGAGGGGCCACCTTAGGAGGAGGAGGCTGACATCGCCAGGGTCGCCATGAGGCCCGGCGAGTCGTGCTCGATGTCGACCACCGACTCGGAGAGCGCCGCCAGCAAGCCCGGGCAGTCGCCGTCGTGCTCGTTCCGCATCTCGGACGACACGTCGTAGCCCGCCGGGATGACCTCCACCGGCATTGCCTCCGCCCTGGGGCGACGGAGGAAGAGGCGCCCGCGCAGGCGTGGTGGCGAACGAGCTGGCTGGCGGCGTTCGCGGAAGGTGATGCCGCCTCCACCACGCGGCGGTGAGCGGCGCCGTGGAGGGACGCACGGCACCAGAGGCAGGAGGCGGAAGGGGATAGCGCTGCCCGTGGCAGCGTGTCGGCGCCCGGCTTCGATCGTGGAGGCAACCGTGTGGCCGGTTGCCCCCCACCAGTCTTTGCGGCCGTCGGTGTTGTATCGCGTCTCGCGCGATTTGGGGCCGTCGTTGGTGGCGATGACCGCCTCCCGCTCGCGCTCGAAGAGCTCCATTCAACGGCCCCAGTTGGCCTGGCCGTCGTCGTTCTCGGGGAGGCGTCGCTCGGCCGGCGTCATCCAGCTCCGCCGGCAAGCGATGAATCGCGCCATCAGCTCGGCCGTGTCGGGCAGCGGTGGCACGGGAAGGCCACCGGCCGAGATGGTCCACTGCTTGGGCAAGCGGCAGTCCGGATGGGCGAGGAGCCCGTACCGATGCAGCTCCCAGGCGTCGTCGCTCAGGACCGTACCAGTGCGCCCGCAGTACGCCATGGCTAGGAGAGGGCGAGGGGATTGAGGGCGAGGAGAGTGGAGGCGAGAGAGAGGACGGGGTGGATAAGAACGGCGGGGACGCCGGCTTAAATCGTGGCGATGAGCGGTGCGGCCGGCGTAAATGCGACGCGTGGGGAATCCGCAACGCCGGCGACGTGGCCTGGGGAGCCGTCGCGTCGACTGGCCGCCGTTAATGGCATGCGTGTGTGCAGGCGCACCGGCGTCCAGTCGCGTCGCGTTGGAAACCGCCGACGACTGCGCCATTAACGCGGCCAGACCTGCCTCCTGCACGGCGCGTTAAATGACGCCTAACACGCTGTCTCTATGACCGGCGGGCCACCCCTGTCAGAGCCCATGTCCGCCATGTCCGGCACCCCTAAGAGGGCCTCCAAGGACGACCCTTTGGGGGGTGCCGCTGGTGGGCGATTTTCCCGTCCAGACCCCATTGGGCCTTTGGAGGATCACTTGGAGGCGCCGGTGGAGATGCTATGAGAGAGGATGCAAAGTAGTAACTTTTTTTCCGTATGGTACCTCAGAAAGGGCCCGGGTTCCATTATCATCACAATAACGGGACAGCGTCTCAGACCTCGTCTGAGTTTTCAGTGGCAGGATTCTAGTTATATTTACAATAACCCTCAACCATCCTTCAACACAGAAGCAACCGATGGCGGGAAAGACAGCAACCAAAAACGAGATCAACTACCAGCCTAACAGACGCTAACTGTTTGCAGAACATCCAGGAAAGACAGCAAAGTAGTAACTGAGGATGATTATTTGCATTTGTACCTGAGAGAAATTTGCTGGCCAATGTGAAGAGAAGCAAGAACTTGTTGTATATACTTGATTCTCAGCCTGACAAAGCCATGCAAGGGATATAACATGGATTTGGCATGCAAGATACGGGCATCTAAATCTCAATGCACCTCGTAAGTTAGCTGGTAAAGAGATGGTCCATGGACTGCCTCAGATTGAACACACTGTTGATCAACTCTATGATGGTTGTCTTGTGGGAAAGAAGCGGCACATTTCTTTTCCATGTGCTGCGACTTTCAGAGCAGACTAAGCCATTAGCCCTGGTATATGCATATCTGTGTGGTCGAATATCTCCTCCAAATCCTGCAGGTAACCGGTACTTCTTGCTAGTAGTTGATAATGATTACAGTAGACACATGAGATTAATCTTGTTGAAGAGTAAAGATCAAGCACTCAGTGAGTTGCAGAAAATTAAGAAGAGAGCAGAGAACGAAGTTGATCTTCGGCTGGAAGCTCTGACAACTGATAGAGGTTGAGAGCTTACCTCTTAAAAGTAAACTGCATATTGTGATGAATATAGCATAAAACATTGCGTGAGTCGGTGAGTGTACCTGGTATATTTTGGGAAGAGGCTGCTAGTACTACTGTACATTTACTCAACTGTGGTCGTACAAAAAATCTGAAGAACAACACCTTATGAGGCTTGGTATGAGAAAAAGACAAAGATATATCACTTAAGAAAGCTTGGGTGTGTATATTTACATTTACTCAGCCTGACAAAGGCAAAACAACCAAAGCTAGAACATAGAAGCATCCGTGCTGTGTTACTCGGATATGAACCACTGACTAAAGCATACAGATTATTCAGTCCTACAAGGAAGCAAGTCATCATCTCTAGGGATGTGGTGTTTGTTTAACAAACAGTGGGACTGGAGTTCTGTTTCATGCATGGAAATGGAAAGAAGGGCAACCGAGTTTTTGTTGTATTATGTGATAAAGCCACAGAGACGCTTCCTGCACCATCAACCACAGTCATGCCACAACCTGAAGTGCTAGGTGGTGATGATGTGAGTCCAGAGACTTCAGTGCATCATCAAGTGTTGGGCCTAAAGGGTACTGAAAAAATCTTTTTTTTTTGCTAGACCAATACAACTCCTTGTGAGGTAGATCTTAGTAATGAATGTATGTTGGGAGAAGAGGAGCCTGCATCTCTAGAAAAAGCACAAAAGGAGGCATGCCAGCGAAGAGAACTGGATTAGGAAATGTCGTCCATTACTGACAATGTTTTTTTAAGCAAAAGGTAGAGGATTTATCTACCTTATTATCATTAACTGTTTTCTGTACAAAGATGAAAGGGGCAAAAGCCCTAAAAACAGGAGAGATAAAAAGATTAAGGATTGATCAGGTTAGCCCACGTAGAGATTTGCTGACGCAGTTTTGTCGATCTGTGAGTCCATAGTCTTAGCTCATCTGCAATTCGAGTTAGGAGAAAATGCCGTGAGCAACTCTGTTTGTCAAACACCCTTCTATTTCTGGCTCGCCAAAGAGTGACTGCACATGCAGCAAAACAAATTGGCCATGCTTCAGAAGATGGCAGTTCCTGCACTTGCATGAGGAATTGTGAGACGTTGTTTGATTTAGCCGCAGTTTGTGCCATGTCTAGACGTTCCCATACCCACTGGGCTGGGCGACAATGCAGGATGATGTGATCAATGCTTTCAAGTGCTGGGCAGATGTCGCATCCAGCGTACGATGTCCAGGTCTTTGCAGTAGTATTATCCTTTGTATTCAATCTTCCACGGAAAGCTAGCCAGAGGAAGAAACGGTGTTTGTTTGGTATATGGGTAAGCCAAATCCACTTAGCTGGCTGCCATCGTAATTCGTAAGCCATGTTCAGAGAGTAGCCGGTAGTAGGATTTAGTAGTGGGGTGAGTATCACCGTAGATCGTTGTTCTCTTTCCTTCCCTACATTAGTTGTGCTAATCTGATTGATGATGTCCAAGAGCTCCTGAAGCTGCAGTTCCGCTGTTGCTGACAGGGGTTGATGTAACTGAATATTCCAAATGCCCTGAGAGACTTGAGACTGAACTGAACATATTACTGACAATGTGACATGGATCATGGTAGATCCTCCAGCTGATCAGAAGGCTATTGGTCTGAAGTTCAAAGTAAAGAAGGGCGCAAGTGGAGAAATTGTGAAGCACAAACCTCGGCTAGTAGCTAAATGGTAAGTGCGGAATAAAATAATAGATTATGAGGAAGTCGTCGCTCTTGTAGCTCGTATTGAAACAGTACAGCTATTTGTCGCCTTAGAAGCACAGGAAGCATGGAGCATTCACCACATGGATGTTAAATCAGCCGTCCTACAAGGTTATCTGCAAGAAAATGTCTATTTGAAACAACCTCCTGAAATTGAAAAAAGCCTTATATGGCTTAAAACAGGCACCGAGGGCCTGGAACTCGAAACTTGATGCAAGTCTGGTGTCTCTGGGTTTTGTAAGATTTCCTCTAGAGCATAGAGTTTATGCTAGAAATTCAGGTGCAGACCGGTTACTTGTGGGAGTATATGTTGATCATTGGTCATCAGGGGCTTCAGTGACAAAGAATTTGCAAATTTTAAGACCCAGGAGGTTGTTTGAAAGACTTGTTCAAGATGAGCGACATTGGACTTTTGTCATACTACTCTGGCACAAAAGTAGCTCAAGGTCTAAAGTCAGGAAGGATATACTTTGAAGATACTTGAAAAGGAAGGAATGAGTGAAGTTCCAATGGAACCAAAGCTGAAGTTATAGTACAAATCAATTGATGAAGAAAAAGTGGATCCTACAATTAGAGAACTAAGAGAAGCCTAGCAGGCAGCCTGACGTTCTTCATCAACACCAGGCCAGACCTTGCTTATGCTGTGGAATGGTAAGTAGATTCATGGATGAACCTACCGTATTCCATATGACGGCAATAAAGCAGATCTTGCGGTACATAAACTTCGCTGGGCTGTCATTACAGTGGATAGGACGAAGTGATAGTGATTTAGCTGGAGACATCAATGACATAAAGAGAACGGGTGGCATTGTGTTCTTCCATGGTTCAAATCTCATCTCTTGGCCTCTTGGGTATCACAGAAAGTTGATCTTTCATCTTGTAAAGCAGAATATATCCCTCCATCAACAACAGCTTGCCAGGCAATTTGGCTAGCCCGGTTGCTTGGTGAGTTGCAAAGCAAGGAGGTGCAGTGTGTGAAGTTGAAACTTAGCAACCAATCTGCCATCTATTTGCGTAACAATCCAGTTTATCATGTTCGCAGCAAACATATGAAGACTCGATACCATTTTATTCGGGATTGTAAGGGCTGGTGATTAGCTTGCAGACATACCGACAAAGCCTCTGCCGCGACCATGCTCAGCTCTAGCCCACTGCTTGGACTGCATATCGTTCAGCAGACAAGTATGGGAGAGGAGCGAGTAAACACGGTAGAAGAAGATAGGTCGGCGAGGCAACTCGCACAACCTGGAGTACGGCGATGTTGTGTACCTACTCCTACCTCTATAGTGATCGAGCTGATGGAGTTGCTACTCTGAAAATAGCAAAGCGACTAGAAAATCTCACAGGTCTTATTGGTGTATGTGTGTATGCTCTAAAGCTGTTCGACATGTTGCCGCTAAAAGAATCATGCGTGTGTAATTCGAGTTCTAGTGAGTCTGCTGTCCGCCGTGATAGTGAAGAAGAGGGAGACTCGGTGCTTAACACAGAGCAGCCAAGGTTGAAGCATAACCTTGTCCTCGCCGCCATAGTATCCCAAGGATGAATCAATGGTTTGCCTAGTTGCCAGTTGATAAGCACCCACATGGCACACGGCACACCACATGTGGCTACAACGGACATCAACAGGTCCTATGAAACAAGCCCTCACATGCCAAGAACGCATCAGATTCCCTAACCAATGCAGATGTTCCTTCAAGTCCATGTGAGGCCATTGATGCTGCTACACATGCCTATCTGATCACATAGCACGTGCCCATGCTGCCGTTACCACCCAGGATTCAGAATAAGCACCAGGTGACCCAAACCAGAGATAACTAACCAAAATATAGACCCTATATAAGTAATTAACTACTCATAGATTGTACCACTACTACATCAACGCAGTCAATCTGCCTGGGGTGATCTAATCCACATATTGTAATAGCACCAACACCGGAAACACGCTCGCAAACCACCATAGTCGTTATTGTTTCCTAGCATATATCATCGGAAGCCTCTACTGTATAACCAATCACACAGTGTACGACTGCTGGATGGTCTCAAGGTCCAACCCCTTCTGCCTCACCACCGACTCCATCCGCCCCTTCAGGGTGTTCAGCTCCCTCAGCCTGCAATAAAAAAATCACAGATTATACTAGATATATACGAGAGGATGGTTGTACATGGTGATATATCATCGTCTCCGAGCTGTACCTTGCAATTTCAGCTCTCCTGCGGGCCTCGTCCGCAAGCTGGTTCAGTTCGCTGTAGCTGTTCATGCCCTGGAAAGTGGTCGACTCTGCTGGCTGAAGCCCATGTAGCGTCCTCTGAGCGGTCGCCCACTTGAGCTCACGTTCTTCCCGACCGAAATCCTTCTTCCTCGTGAAGGCGATCTGCATTGCCCCGCCATGCAGGAAAATATGAGTACACACCACCTGACAGGCAACTAAATGCTGGTGGATGTCGAGAGGTATACGATATGCGTGTTCTTACCCTTTGATCAAGGACAAGATCCCAGGCTCTCCCGCTCATCGCGTAACGAATGAGGAACTTGATGACATCCAGTGGCAAGTAGAAGACGATGTTGTAAAGCCAGATGACACCAGCCCAGCCCCATCCAATGCCTTTGATCGCGGCAAATCCCCAGTCGGCGTACACCGCAATTAGAGTAGCAATCTGTAAGCAAGGAAAATGTGAGAGAGAGGACACAGTAACCTGCAACCAAATGCTGAGCATCGGTTTAGGCAACAGGGCATGGATTGGATTGGGGTGGCACTTACCAGCTGAGCCACCAAGAAAGCGGAGACCAGCAAAATTCCAGGACGCTCCATAAATGACCAGCTGCGAGACCGTGTTACAAAGATGAGGGCTTGGCTGATTGTGCTGACTTGCAGGTAGACAGCAGCAGCTAGCTTCTGGAAGTCATCCTGGGCAGTTTTCTCAAGACTTTCGACATGAAACACGCGCTGCAAATTAGCAAACAATGTCAAGGATGAGCATATATTAACACATGTATGGCCCATGCATTAAATCACTCGTAACTGTACAATGCTTAAGAAACCACTGGACATACCGGAAAGAAGTCTGTTTTGTATGCTGCCCAGAAGAAAATGACTGTCATCATGGCTAAATAACTACCAGGACAACCCCAGTTGCAAAAATCTCAGATAACTTCCAGCTATCAGGTTGTGGAGATGGTTTTACTCTGTCCTTAGAGATAGTCATTATGGTACCTGTGCATATCAAAATGTAATAATTTTTAGGCAATGCAGTATTCTAAATAGACTTGAGATGTATGTACAGAAATGATCAACTATAGTGTTCACTCTTGTCATGAATTAGCTAAAATTTGGCATACCATCATTGAGAACCGCAATGATCAAGACCATAAATGGTGGGAAGTCAAACTGCCATATCAGCGCAAGAAGCATAAAACCAAGCTGTTACAACCAAAAGGTGTGATAAATTCAGTTAATTTGTTCAGTCAGTCAATAAATATATAAGCATGATTCATCAGAAAACAGAAAATATAAAGGAACAAAATCTTACCACAATACGGATTGTAATTGACACTGCATAAATCTGCAATCATAAAAACTTCAAATTAATTGAAAACATAAGTGGATTTAAAAACTGGAAATGATTTGCAGAAATGACTTACTGTGTAATTCTTCATCCGCTGGAAAATTGCTCGACTTGTTAACACCGCACTAATAATCACACTAAGGCCTGGCTCAGTTAAGACAATGTCTGAAGCACTACGAGCTGCATCGGTCGAGTCATCCACTGCAATGCCAATATCAGCCTTTTTCAAAGCTGGAGCATCATTTACACCATCTCCAGTCATACCACATATATGTTTTCTTGCTTGCAAGCGTTTCACAATCTCATATTTGTGCTCTGTAAAGTGATAGTTAAAACCGAAGTAAGCATGACTGCACTAATACTGCCAATGGATGTGGAGCCTACGAAGCAATACTAATAATACTCATGAATTCGTTTACCTGGAAAGACACCAGCAAAGCCATCAGCTTTCTCAATCAATTCATCAACTGGCAAAGAAACAATTGACTCATCCTTGTGTTGTCCCAGTAAAGCAGATGACGGATACATATTAGTGCCCATTCCAAGACGGCGTGCTGTTTCCTTCCCAATTGCAAGTTGATCACCTGAAAAAAGTTCAGAACAGATCGCTTAGCTCATGTAACTACACTTCATCGGCAGTTCCCTAATCTGAAAATGTCTGTTAAGATGCTGTAACTCTAGATATCAAAATATTCTACTTAGTCAACATAGAGAGTGTGACAGATGAAATAGGACAAACCTGTAATCATTTTAACATTGACACCAAGATTAAGTGCCCTCCTAATTGTTTCTGCACTATCATGTCGAGGGGGGTCAAAAAGTGGCAAGAGTCCAATGAACTGCCATGGTCCTCCAGGACTTTCTTTCCTGCCCTCTGGTACTTCCTGTATAAGCATTTTCAGTCACGTGTGAAATAAGGTAAGTAACAGTGTTCAGCTACTGCAAGGTGGGGGGGTCTCAAACCTGGTACGCCACACCAAGTGATCGCAGGCCGCGCTCAGCAAATTTGTCAATCACAATCCTGACTCTTCTTTCAATCTCTGATTTATTGTGTGCAAGCTCTAGAATCTGTTTAGGTTATATGATTAATAAGTGCAATGAATAGTGGCATATGGACAAAACTAAGGATCCCACATGTGCACATAAATTAGTACCTGTTCTGGTGCTCCCTTGCTAACACGATGCATTTTCCCTTCTCCATCAAGGTAGGTTAAAGCAGTTCTTTTGTCGGTTGGATTGAATGGCAGAAAATGAAGCTCTTGGATACCAGCACGAGCCTGTTTGTCAAACAAGCAAAGTAAGATGAGGAATGAAGAACAAAATAGCCATATAACGCACAAACTGAAAAAAATGTCTTATATACCTCCTTTGGATCAGCAAGCATACCAACCATCGTGGCATCTATAGCATCCTGATTTTCTGTACGTGAAGCTCTGGCAGCCATTAGTATCACAGTATCCTGATCAATACCCCTTTGTACAACCTGATTCAGGTAAGAATATGTCAAACAAGATGATCCATATCAATAAAAGGCAAAACGGTTAACCATTTTATGGCAAAAAAAAAAACTGACCTCTATCAGGTTCTTGTCCACAGTCAATTTGTTCAAGGTTAGTGTCCCTGTCTTGTCACTGCAGAGAACATCCATGCCAGCCATTTCCTCAATTGCTGTCATCCTCTTTGTAATTGCTCCCTATAACAATACGCAAGAAAAACAATTACACTCCAGTCCCACAACAGATTACATTAGCAACAAACACATGAATACCTGTTGAGCCAGGCGGTGTGACCCTATCGCCATAGTCACAGAAAGAACAGTGGGCATGGCAATGGGAATTCCTCCAATCAGAAGCACCAAAAGGTTGTCAATTCCAGGTCGGTAAGCCCTATGTTGGATGGGGTACATGACAATAATCTCAATAACCATTCCAACAGCAATGGAACAGATGCAGAAGTTCCCAATGGCAGTCAGAACCTGGATAGCAAAAAAAACGCCTATCACATCAAATTTGACAATGCAGTACAGTAAATCAGTTCTGGAAAAAAGACTAGAAGCATACCTTCTGGAAATGGCCAACCTGATTTGTTGAATCAACAAGATGCGCGGCCTTGCCGAAGAAAGTGTGCACACCTGTGGCAATGACAACAGCTTCGAGCTCACCCTGCTTGCAAGTCGAGCCAGAGTAAACCCCATCACCAGGGCCTTTGGTCACTGGCAGGGACTCCCCAGTGAGCGAAGACTGCACGAGAAAAAACCAAATCATAGGTCAGTAGGCAGAACCGCAGAAGCTTAAACCTGCATGACCAAACGAATCAGCTATTCTGCGTGGTAAGAGATATTTAAATGACCTGGTCGATCTTGAGGGGATCGCCCTCAAGGAGACGGGCATCGGCCGGGATGATATCCCCAAGCTTTACACTGATGATGTCTCCTGGGACAAGGATGGCCGATTCCTCCTCGGCCCACCTACCATTCCTAAGAACCTTCACCGCCACAAAACATCCAAATCAGTACTCGAGCAGACGACACCAGCATTACAGCAAGCACGATGTCAGCCAATACCTTTGCCTTGGGGGCAAGCCGGGCCATGAGAGCAGCAGCAGCGTTGCCGGCATTGTTCTCCTCAATGAAGCTGATTGTGGAGTTGATGATGAGCAGGGTGATAATCCCCACGAAGTCCTGCCAGTCCGGCGGCTTCCCCTGCAAAAAACACATCAAGAATTTCTTTCAATCCACAGTTATCAGAATGCATCTCAGATACCATATCCCCACATGGTCTCAAGAATTAAGAACTTACTCCTCCATTGGCAAGGGCGATGGCCATGATGGCGGCCATCTCCATGACCCATGACAGTGGGTTCCACATGAACCCCAGGAACTTCAGGAACTTGCTCTCCTGCAATACATCAGTACATCGTATCAAAACTCATGATGGGTGCAAACAAAAGTATGTGTAGGCCATGGATTCAGCAAGATTTGTTTGTTTACCTTCTTCTCCTCGAGCTTGTTGGGGCCGAAGATGTCGAGGCGCTGCTCGGCCTGGCTGGAGGAGAGGCCCTCGCGGCTGCATCTCAGGTTCTCGAACACCTCCTCCAACGGTATGTTCTCCTGCGCAAGAACAAGAACCCGTCATACCGCGGCCACAGAAATGTAAAAACTATCTTTTCGTGAACGCTAGAAATTTGGGGATAGTTCATCAGCGGAAAAGGAGACGAGTTTGTGGAATTAAAAGCGAAGAGAAATCTAACAAAAAAAGAAAAAAAAATTGGAAAAAAACGGCCGCCGCAGGAACCCAAGCGAAACCGAATCGCGTGATGGCAAACGCCCCCAAGTCGACGAGAAATGCGCTACGCAAAACAAATCGCGTGACGGCGCAGAGACCAACCAAGAAGCAGCGAAAGTAGATGGAAAACAAGAAGAGGGAGTTGGAGTACTAGTTACCAGCACCGCACCAAGAACCGCCGCCCAAAGAACCCTCTAGACTCAATGAAGAAACGAAATACCAAGACGAACCGAGCAGAACGGCACCAAATCCAAACCTCGGGAGGGCAAAAAAACACGGGAGCACGTCGAAAACGGGGAGATTCAGAACAAGAACCGAGGAGGGGCGCGTACGAGATCAACGGACTCCTTGAGCACGGCGTCCAGGTTGGACGCCTTGTCGTCGTCCATCGCTCCCCCGCCCTGCGCGCTCGCAAGATTGGTTTCTCTCTCTGTGCGTGCTAGGGTGGGGAAGAGGGAAGAGCCCGGAGTCCGGACTCCAGTCACCGGAGGGAGCAGAGCAGTGGGCAGTGGCTGGGTTTGGGGGCGGCACACAGCTATATACTGCCAGCAGCGGAAAAGGCAGAAAATGATGGAAAGGAAATTTTATCGTGGCGTGGGTGGGTTGGAAATCCAGCGCGTCGCCAATCGTGTGCCAACACATGCGTCCGTCGGTCCGTGTACCTCGGGGTGGCTATTCCGGTTTAACTTTTTGTTTGGTTTCTCCAAAGCCCATCTAGTACTGTACAATGTAAGGTGCTTAGTGAGATGTTTACAAAAATAATAAATAAATCATAAGTATAATACTTATTTGTTTTTTAGGGAATATATAATACTTATTTGTTATTTCTATAAGAGAGGTGGCTGGTTAAGCATTTGTCTTGTTTAAATAAACACTAGTGTTTATAAAAACCGATTTATTTTTGTTTTATTTTTGTAAGCATTGTACGTGCCTAAGGGTGCTTCACCACAAAATATATTTTGCTAAGATTACTTGCAGGAGCGAGAAGATCCACACCAAGATTTGTACTTTGAGAACCACGAGATGTGTGCGAGAGAAAAAAGACCCTAACTTGGCGGCAGTGGATTAGAGTGGTTATTTTGGTCATAACGGTTAATCGGCCTCTTTAAATCTGGGACCGGATGGTCAAGATTAAATTGGTTTCATGAAATGTGAGAGGAAATCTTCTTTACTATTAAGGTTTATATTGGCGATGATGATGGTTCATCCACCATGACACCAGAACCATCCAAACTAAATCTAAGCACTAAGATGGAAAGTTGGAAACGGGTTTGTTCAATACATGCATGGAGACAAGAAAATTACCACCATACCACCAATAAATCATAAATCATATCAATTTGTTGCACAAAATGAGTCGCCGCACGCGGCGTTAGGCCGCCCCCACTGCCAGCCAAGATGTGGGAGTGAAAGGACAAGGATGTCGCCTAGAGGGGGGGGTGAATAGGCGATTAAAACTTTTCCGGTTTAGCCTTGCTAATTGCGGAATAAAACTAGGTGTTTAAAATAACAAGCCAACAACCTAAGTAAACTAGGTTCACCTATGTGCACCAACAACTTATGCTAAGCAAGACAAGCAACAAGGTGATAGCAATAGAATACTTCAAGCACGAAGGCTATCACAATGTAAAGTGCATAAGTAAAGAGCTCGGGTATAGAAAAAACCGAGACACGCGGAGACGAGGAGTTTCCCGAGTTCCTCCTTGTTAAGGGAGTACGTCTCGTTGGAGAGGTGTGAACCAACACAATGGTTCAACAACCACAAAGGTTTCACCTTTTTCTCCGATGAACCGCACCACAAAGGTTTGGTTCACCTTCCACTATCGGAATCCTTCGAGGCGGAAATCCGGAGCCTTTCAACAACGATCCGGGGCACAACCCACAACGGGATTGGGGGCTCCCGAACAGCTACAAGTGACCACACAAGGGTCTCAACCACCACACGGGCGTCTAGGGTCCAAAGACCCAAGAGTAACAAGTTCACAAGCTTTCAACTTCCACGAATCCTCGTGGAGAGCACAAACCGATGCAACGAAGCAATGGCAAGAGCACAAGTGCTCAAATCCTTCACTCTCAAATTCCAACAAAACAACAAATGCTTATGGGGGAATAAGAGGGAAGAACAATGGAGGAGAAACACTAAGAACTCCAAGATCTAGATCCACTAGGTTCCCCTCACTTAGAGGAGAGATGGATTGGTGAAAATGTAGATCTAGATCTCCTCTCACTTTTCCCTCAAAGATATGCAAGAATCATGGGAGGGATTGAGAGGGGGCAAGTTTTTTCAAAGATCAACAATGGAGGAGAGAGAGAGAGAGAGAGGAAAAACAAGCTCAAAAGGTTGGGGAACCATTGGGGAAGAAGGCCCCTTAAATAGGTCAACCAAAGATCCAACCGTTGGGTGCAGATTCGCGCCGGGGCGGTACTACCGCTGGACCCAGCGGTACTACCGCCCCCGGGAAGTTAGAACACTAAAACAGGCTAAAAACAGGCTCCAGGGAGCGGTACTACCGCCCCGGGCAGCGCCCCGGCGGTACTACCGCTTCCGGTACCGCTGAAAATGGGCTACGGGATGCACAAGCGGTACCACGGGCGGTACTACCGCCCCTTGAAAAACTGCAAAATCACCGACACCAAAACGGTACTAACTTTTTCATCCGGACTCCGATTTCTATGATCTTGGGCTCGTTGTAAATCGTAACGAAGAGCTTTACAAGATCATGCAGAGAAACATCATAGTCCATCATGTGAGGAGGAGACCAAAAGTAGAAAGGTAAAACCTCTCTATAAAAGATGAACCGGCAAAACCTCAAAACCGAAAACGCAACAAGTTTTCCATACGAAATCCGTTTTCGGTGAACTTTGGCTTGTCGTGAAGATCACAACAAGCACTAAAACCCAACAAGGAGAAAAGCCAAATAAGAACCAAGAAAGATGATATGCCAAGTATGCAAAGGTTTGAGCTCTCCACAAAGATGCGATCAAGTTACTCACTTGAGAGCCCCTCTTGATAGTACGCCGTCTATCCTATAACCCGGTCTCCCACTAACAACATGAGACCGGTAAAATAGAAAACCCTATCAAGATCATACATTTGCTTGCGCATTCCACTTGAGCTGATGATACGATCTTGATCTCTTCAAGTGGACCACCCTTTCTTGATTGCGCTTGCTAGCACATGCTTGATGAAGACTTCTCCAAATACTCCCCCATACAGCATTATGGAGAGCCTCGCTTAGCTCCGTCTTCATGTATCCACTTGCACTTCATCTTCTTCTCTTGATATAGATGATGGATTGGAGATAAACAGGAATGTTCATCAATCTTCTTTTCCAAGCCATGCTTGCAATAAGCTCAACTCTCGATGACCATTCTTCTTATGAACTGTCGGGGAGTATCCGGTAGGGGTCAAGGCTTGGCATAAGGTGGTGTTCGAAGTTGTGCCGAGGTACGGAAAGGGCCGACCTGTTTGGGCCTGGGAAGGTCCGAGCTTCATCTTGACCTGGAGAGTACAGGCCGACCTATTTTGGCCAGAGGGGTCCGAGGTATACTTAGGCCAGGGCCGAGGTTCACTGGCCGAGCTATGTTCAGCCGACCTAACCACCTCAGTGCAGTGGTTTGTGTTGAGTGAGTGCAGGAGAAGCTGTGGGGAGGAAGTAAGATCCGACCTGGTAAAAGATATTAAGCGCAAGACCCGAGGTACGGAGCCCGTCACATCCGTACGAGCTAACCGAGGTGTGGGTTGTAGGTCGGGCAGGAGTCAATGCTCCTGTCACTTCCAGCCGGGTACAAGAGCGCCTGACACGGGAGCGTCTGTCAAGGAGCCTGGCAGAGGCGTGCTCCGGGTTCGGCGGGCCTGCACGTCTCTGACGCTGCCACGCGGGATCTGGGAAAAGGCTACGAGGTAGCTCTGCCAGGCCACGTCCTGTCTCGGTCAGAGGGGACATGCTAGTTCTGCCGTTAGGCTACAGGAGATGGGCAAGCCACGTCTTGTCCCTGACCGAGGTACGGTGGTACGGTGGTGACCGTTGCAGAGGCATGGCAACAGTGTTCTGCGAGGGGCACATGGTAACCCGGCTGGCCTATATAGTGGGCTTCACCCCCTCCTGCTAGAGAGAGAACCCCCCCCGCGCTGGAACTAGTTGATCAAGAGAGAAGAAGAGAGAGAGAGAGAGGAAGCTCGGAACCCCGGAAACACCTCGGACTCAGCTCGGAGTGCCTTCTTCCTCCCGTCTAGCTCCATCTTTACCTCGAGTTCTCACCATTGTAGCATCATACAGCTCGAGGAGCAGCTTGTACTTGTCACTTGAGCTATACACTGGACTAGGATAGTGCTGCAGTAGGGGTGTTACCTCCCGCAAGAGGGCCCCGAAGCAGGGTACATCGTGGTGTGCTTTGTGTTCTTGCTTTCTTGGTTCTTCGTTCGTGTTCTTGCGTGTTCTTGCGTGTGCACTTCTTGAGTGCATAAACCCTCCCCGGATTCCCCAACGACCATTCGGCCCCATCTTAGCCATACCTATGGCATCTGCCGTGATCCCACCACGACAGTTGGCGCCCACCGTGGGGCAGATTGAGGCGTTGGAGGGAGTTTTCATCCGGACGGGCTCAGGCGAGCGTGTTCTTTCCGGGCTTGTCGCCAAGATCGGAGAGTTCACCTTCATCAGCGACAACGCGGGGTGTTTCGCCGGCAAGCCTTTCCCCGAGCGGCTTCACCATGATGCTCGGCAGCTTCGTCACGTACGTTGCTGTCGAGGTTGTTCGGGGTACCCGGAGCAGGTGCTCGTGGACGACGAAACTCCTCTCCTCGCGGCTTTAGGTCGGCGTATCACTCGCCCCGAGAGCTGCGTAGAGGTGATGATGACAGGTCCGGTTGACGCCGTTGGCAAAGTAGATGCCAGCCAGTCCAAGGCAGCCGAGGTTGCTAAGGTGAGATCTGCAAAGCCCAGGCTAGAGAAGGACTTGCCTGGCACCCCAGAGCTGCAGGGCCGAGGTGCGACCCTGGTAGAGATAGTGGATACACTGGCAGACCCAGTAAATCCAGGAGTGGACATAGTAGTGACTGTGGCCGACCTAGAGGCAAAGCGTGTCCTGTTGCAGAAGGAGGCTGTAGCAATGATAACAGCTAGAGATGAGTTCAATAGAGATCTGCGCGAGTACAATGCAGCGAATGGCTTCACCCGGTAGCGGTTGATACACATAGGGGAGCCGAGGTGCGGCAGAGAGGCAAGGGGCTCAACGATGAGATAAACAGGGAGGCTCGACCTACCACCTCGGCTAGGAGTGGGAGTCGCGTGTCAACTGGAAGGCCGGTGTATAGTTCCCCTGCTAAGAACCTCAGAGCTGCCGAGGCAGGCAGGGCCGAGCTATCCGGATTATCTGGAGATGCATGGCGTGCGCAGCAGAGAAGCGAGTCAATGAGTTAGTATATGTGGCTAACCAGCAGAATGAGGCTCTCCGCAGAGTATGCCGGGGCTGGTGATTCAGAGATGGTTTATTCAGCTAGGCCAGTCAGTCAGGTGTCCAAGGGGCAAGCCTCGTCTCCACTCGTCGGAGGAGCCGATCGAGCCCGGAGTGTCACCTCGGGTCAGAACAGCAGCTGCAGATGTATGATCCAGTCCTAGCAGCAAAGCAGAAGGTGGGCCAGGGCAATGCTAGCCGAGCTAAGGGAAACCCCGGCCCAGGCAATGCGAGCGCGGGCTAAGGGTAACTCCGGTCAGGGAAATCAGAACGGCGGTCAAGCAGCATCGGCTGGCCGAGGTAAACCACCTCCGCCCCCGAGGTATCAGCAACAACCTCGGCAGCAGGGGCAATATCAGCGAGAGCCGGAGTATGTTCAGCAACCTCAGAACGTCGGTCAAGGCGATGACCGATATGATGATGGAGACTCGGCCATGGCACGAGCTGGATACCACAGAGTGGATGGGGCGTTGGGACCTCGGATAGGAGGTCGGATGTTAGCTCCAGGCGATGTCCGTAACAAGCTGGATAGAATCTACTTGTCTGAGCAACTGGAGGAGGAAGGCCCTCCTGGTCCGGCGTGTTTTGGACCTCGGATCATGAAGGAGCCACCACCACCAGTATCTCAGTTCCAGTTAGGTCGGAACACCAAGCCATACAATGGGAGCACCAAGCCACAAGATTGGCTGACAGATTATGTATCCTCGGTGCACATTGCGGGGGGCAATCGCCGATGGGCGGTCCGGTATCTCCCGCACATGTTGGAAGGTCCAGCTCGGATCTGGCTGAATAATTTGCCGGAGTATAGTATCAACTCCTGGATAGACTTGGAGCTGGCGTTTAACAGCAACTTTGCTAGTACATACAAGAGGCCAAACCGACCTCAGCTCCTGGCGGCATGTAAGCAAGATGATCATGAAACTGACCGAGAATTCTTAACTCGGTGGAGCAATGTTCGGAATTCCTGTGAAGGAGTGGTAGAGGCACAGGCCATTTCCTGGTTTGCAGATGGTTGTCGACATGGCAGCATGCTGTGGCAGAGGCTCCAGAGAGATATGCCGAGATCCCTAGCAGAAACAATCCGGGTTGCAGATTCTTATGCCCTGGGTGATCCGATGCAGCCAGCAGCAGAGGCAGGAGCACGTAACAGAAGGAGGGAGCCAATAAACAACCGGCTCGGACCAAGGTGTAATGACCGTCAGGAGTTCGGACAGAAGAGGAGGGAGCCGGACTATCCATACTCCAACCAAGTTGCAGCGGTGAACCCGGATCAGCCCGGAGCTGGAGGTGTCCAGAGGCCAAAAATCAATGGTCCGGCATTTAGTCCGAACCGGAGCCACCCATGACCTATGAATCAATGATAGATGGTCCGTGCTGTTACCATACGACTGACCCGCGCAAGCCAGCCAACCATTCAACCCGGCAGTGCAGCTGGAACCGCAGAATCAGAGAAGAGGGGGCAAGGGCCGGAGGAATCAGAACAGGACCACCACCTCAGAGATTTCAGCCGAGGTCCCACCCTAATCTGTCCGGAGCAAATGTTACCCCGATAACCACTGCACCTCTTCCGAGGCCTGCAGCAGCAAGACCCGTGAATGTTGTGAATGTCCGAGGTAATAACAACAACAATGGTGCCGGACCAAGTCAGCAGTATGAATACCCCGGAAATGACTATAGAGAGGTTCATGCGAGCTATGTGGTCTTTGTGACCGAGCCAACTGACAAGAAGAGCGTGCAGAGGCGTGCCATGGAGGTGAATGCAGTAATGCCGGTGGTGCCGACCTATATGAACTGGTCTGAGCAGGAGATCACTTGGAGCAGAAAGGACACACCTCGGATCATGCCGAGCCCTGGAAAGTATGCCCTGGTGGTAGATCCAACGTTGTGTGGGCCTACCAACAATGTGAGGTTCACCCGAGTTCTGGTGGACAATGGCAGTGCCATCAACATCATGTACCGAGACACAATGGTGAAATTGGGCATCTCGCCTAATCAGTTGATGCCAAGCAGTTGTACTTTTCATGGGATTGTGCCGGCGTTTCCTGTGCACCCATGGGCAAGATATGGGTGGATGTAGCATTTGGAACCAAGGAATTGCCGAGTTGAGAGTATCGAGTTCGAGGTGGTGGACTTGGAGAGTGCATACCATGCACTGCTTGGAAGGCCGGCTTGGCCAAGTTCATGATTTCCACCCATGTTGCATACCTGAAGATGAAAATGCCAGGGCCTAATGGGATCATATCCATCTCGGGTGACTACAAGCGAGCCATTCAGTGTGCCTCGGCGGGGTCTAACCTGGCCGAGTCTTTGGTGATCGCAGCGAGAAGAAGAAGCTGCATCAAGTGGTGGCAATGGCGCAGTCAACACAGCTCGGCCTGTCCGGACTGATGAGCCCGGACTCAACTGCGGCGTTCGAGGTACCCAAGGAGACCAAGAAGATCCCCATTGACCCGGAGCACCCAGAGCATGTGGCCATCATTGGGACCGGGGGGGCGAGAAATAGGAAGGCGAGCTCTGTCACTTCCTCCGTGAGAATCGGGATATCTTTGCATGGTCGGCTAAGGACCTGCCAGGTGTTCCGAGGGAGTTGGCAGAGCACTCTTTATTTGTTAGGCCAGGGTGAAACCGGTGAGGCAACCGACCCGTCGTCTCTCAGACGACCGGAGACAAGTGGTGCTGGACGAGCTGGCTAAGTTGCTTGCAGCCGGGTTCATAATGGAGGTACTGCATCCGGACTGGATATCCAATCCGGTCTTGGTGGAAAAGAAGAAAGACGAGCCAGCCGTGGTCAAGGTGTGGCGCATGTGCATTGACTTCACTAACCTCAACAAGGCGTGCCCAAAAGATCCATTTCCATTACCTCGGATTGATCAAGTGATCGATTCCACTGCTGGTTGTGAACTGTTATCTTTTATCGATGCGTACTCTGGTTTTCACCAGATACCACTGAACCCAAAGGATCAAATAAAGACTGCTTTTATTACCCCGTATGGGGCGTATTGCTATCGTGTCATGTGTTTTGGTCTGAGAAATGCCGGGGCAACTTATCAGAGGTGTATGCAGAAATGCCTGCACTCTCAGATGGGCAAAAATGTGCAAGTGTATGTCGACGATATTGTCATCAAAACTAAGGAGAAAATACTCTCCTCGAGGATCTCGAGGAGACATTTGTGAATTTGAGAAAGTATCGGTTGAAGCTTAACCCGGACAAGTGCACCTTTGGTGTCCCGGCTGGAAGTTGCTCGGATTCCTGGTGTCTAGCCGAGGTATCGAGGTTAACCCGGCCAAAATCCGAGCTATTGAGAGCATGAAGTTACCGAAGTGTTTGAAAGATGTGCAGAAGTTCACAGGGTGCCTAGCCTCGTTGAGCCGATTTGTAGCTCGGCTAGGAGAAAAAGCCTTGCCTTTGTACCAGCTCATGAAGAAAAGTACCGGGTTTACATGGACCCCGCAGGCCGACGTGGCGTTTGGTGAGCTGAAAAAGATGTTGTCCACTGCCCCGGTGTTGGCGTCACCATTGCACAATGAGCCGATGTTACTTTACATTGCGGCCACAAACCGAGTTGTAAGTGTGGCAGTGGTGGTGGAGCGCGAAGAAGGTGGCAGGTCGGTGCAGAGACCGGTGTATTACTTGAGCGAGGTGATCTCTACCTCGAAGCAGAACTATCCTCACTACCAGAAGATGACGTATGGTGTTACCTGGCGGTCAAGAAGTTGAAGCATTATTTCCAGGAGCATCCCATGACGGTGGTGTGCGAAGCTCCAATCTCGGAGATCATCGGGTGCAAAGATGCAACTGGCCGAGTTGCCAAATGGGCGATTGAGGTGTCTCCATATGCACCACATTATGAGAGAAGAGACGCAATTAAATCCCAGGCGTTGCCGGACTTCTTTTGTGATTGGGCCGAGATGCAGTATGAGCCACCCAGGCCGGACTATAATTATTGGAAAATGCATTTTGATGGGTCCAAAACAAAGATCGGGCTGGGGGCTGGAATAGTCCTCACCTCGCCAAAGCAAGATCAGCTGAAGTACGTGCTGCAGATTCATTTCTCAGCATCAAACAATGTGGCGGAGTATGAGGCCTTAATCCATGGCCTCAAGGTGGCAAAGGAGATCGGTATCCGGCGTGTAGAGTGCTTCGGCGATTCCGACCTGGTGGTGCAACAATCTTCTGGAACTTGGGATGCTCTGGATGCCAACATGGCGTTATATCGGTTCCATGTGCAAAAGATATCCGGGTTCTTTGAAGGGTGTGAGTACAGGCATATACCTCGGGCAGAAAATGATGCTGCCGACGTGTTGTCAAAGCTCGGTTCATCGAAAGAGGCAGTACCACCAGGGGTAGCCCTGAATCACTTGAGAACTCCTTCAATCAAACCTTCTCCTGAATCCGAATCTTTTTCATCCCGGCGGAGCAAGAGCCCGGACCTGTTCCAATGGAGGTAGACGTCGGATGCGTTTGGTCGGACCCGGGGACTGCGTGGCAGAGCTCGGGGACTGCTACTGCTCATCCAGACTCGGGGACTGGTCGCAGGATGGTGGAGGAAATAATGGAGGAGATTATGGTGGCCGAGCCAATGGAGGTGGGAGAGGAACTTTTTCCTTTGCACCCGGTGCCGGAGTGGGCGGAGCAAATATGAAGTTCATAACGGAGGGAAGCACGCCAAGTGACACAACCGAGGCTAGGAGATTCAAAGGAGGGCCAAGGCGTACACCATCATCAACAAGGAGCTCTATAAAAGAAGCGTAACCGAGGTGTTGCAACGGTGTGTGAGCCAGCTGAAGGCAAGGAGATGCTTTTGGAGATCCACCAAGGAGAGTGTGGTCATCATTGCAGCACAAGAGCTCTGGTGGCCAAGGTGTTTAGGCATGGGTTCTATTGGCCCACTGCTCTTGCTGATGCAGA